>JANRFK010001234.1:39112695-39123606 GCA_030068395.1 Apalone spinifera
TTCCTGTCTGGCTACATATGTTAGTTTAGCTGTGAATAAGTCCTTGTCTATATTACCAGGGCAGATTTATATAAACTATGCAACTTAAGCTATGTGAATAAGGTAACTGAAGTCAATGTACTTATATCTTTTTACTGGGATGTCTTCACTCCAGTGTTGAGGGGAAACGCTCTTCTGTCGATGTCCCTTGTGATTCCCTAGGGTAGAGTACCAGAGTTGACACTAGAGTGATCAGTGGTCAATTTATAGTATCTATAGTAGACTGGATAAATAAACTCCTGCTGGATCAATCACTGTCCTAAATTCAGCTGGTTGTATAGACATACCCTGAAAGTGCAAAGACTGACATGAAGGACGGACATACTAAATTCAGTCAAAATCTTCTGATCCACGGTAGTTACAGTCCTTGGCTTTGACCACTTCATTAATTATCTTTGGAAATAGGGTATATCGCTTGCTATTTTGAGCATAATTTCCAGAATTTCCATCCCTGGAATCCAAGTGAAATTCTTCTTTACTGAGGCAAAAAATTTACCTGATAGTATCACCTTTTCATATAATTCTATTATTCTGGTCTCTGACTCGATACAATGAAAGCATCTATAAGTTAATATGCAGCTCCATTAATAGAACTAATACATGGAATGTCTGTCTAGTATTTTTTTCAAACGTTGTATATGCAATGCTACATTATTAATTACCTATGTTGATCTTAAGCCTTTGCCAGTAAATAATGCATAATTAGCAAAAATTGCTTCAAATTCTGTTCCCAGAATAGGTAAGAAGTTTTCAAGTATACTCGTGAATATTCAATATTTTCTCATGAAATGTCAAGAAGAGCTGACAATTTGAGACATAAAGATGCATTTGAGCAAGGGGGTAACCTGGCATATTTTTCAGGCTAGAAATCAGTTAGATACTTGCAACAAAAATTATACATGACATTTTCAATTGGTGGTTTCATCATTTCCAGAGCTGAAAAAGAAGTTATTGTTTAAACTTGACCTAACCTTTGTTTAAAAACAAAGAATGATATATTGTTCTTATAAGGTCAACATCAGCATTATTTTTCTTACTAATCAAGCTGCCATCTCTTGAAGCTTAAAAGGTATTCCCATTTTTCTTTTTTATTCCTTTCAATAATGAAGGTTTCCATGTCTGTTAGCCTATCTCTTGGCAGAGGAGGCAGTCCATAGTATACTGGATAAATCAACCCCTGCTGTGTGTGTGTGATAATCTGATGTGTGTCTTCAGATTATCTTTATCTCTACTTGCGTTAACCATTCTTAGCATGAGATCAATTGGTTGGCCTAGAAAACTCCAGTTTTGCTAATGGTATTTCACTCAGTGGATCCTATTGCATCATACCATTGCCAGGTTGAACCTGTCAAATAGAGAAAAAATATTATTAATGAAATCATGTGGATTCAGAATTTCTTTCCAACTTGATCATGTCCATGTGCTCATCCTAATAACCTGAATGTTGATGACTGTATTTTCATGTCAGTACAGCTATCTGAGTATATATGAAGGTATTATTTCCTATTTGCTTTTTTAGGCTGTAAGTGCTTACCTTCTCTAACAATTTTTTGATCAACAAGTCAACGAGCAGAAATAATATGTAGATTTTAAGGGAACAATTTAATGAATAATAAAGAATGAATAGCAAGTAGCCAAAGAAAAAGGCAACATGAAGAGTCAGACAAAAAAAAAAATCCTAAAAAGCTATGCTGAGTGATGTTTGCACATAGTGTTTGTAGAAAAATAACAAATCAGTTAATAAATATCAGTCTCCCTGTGGATATTTCATAGATGAATTGATATGAAACAAGGGTAGGTTTTTCAGATATTGCTTGCTTCAAATCACTTAACCTGGTTCTAATGAATACCATGTCAAGTTTTTCCTGGGTTCATTAAAAATAAGCTATTAATACATTTGGTCATAAGTGTAATTAGTTAGCTAAGATTGTACTGATGCCTGAGTCTGATTCTACCATTTGAGTTGAGGATCATGTCTTCAAATGGTATGAATCATCATAACTCCACTGATGTTAAGGAAGCTGTGTTTATTATTTTAGCTATTGGTTTTGGATCATGGAACCAGATTAGATTATTTTGTTTGTTTGGGAAAAAGACGTGGCTGCTTGGTGTATGACAAAAACAATGTTGGCTCCAAATTCTTTCAGCAGTATTAACCTATATTAACAGTGCAAGAAACTAAAAACAGCCATGTGTGGATACCTGTAGTTTGCATGGCCATCTGTTCTAATTAAAAAGAGGAGACTAGATCTTTAGGTGAGGTAAATCAGACCACTCCAGTGAAGTTAATGAAGCTATGCCAGTTCACACCACGTAGAGAATTGGCTCAAAGAACTTGTTAAAATGTGTGACCTAACACTGGATTGAAGAGTGGCATGAAAATGAGTGAAGTAAATATTTGAAAATGGACAGTTCAAAAATAAATTGAGATGAGCTTAAATATCTTCACATATTACCATATTGGTGGAGGTGTGCTCTGGTGTACACAATTCATATATGTCTTAAAATAAATTTTAAATTTGTAAATTGACAAGGGAGAAAACCTGAAGCCCTCCATAATATCTGAGTAAATATATATTCCAGATTAAATAGATTTGCAACATTAGAATCCTGGTGATTAAAATAATTAAAGTAAAGCAATTGAGATATAAAACCAGAAATGTTTTAGTGAGCTGCATAACAGCCTTTGTCCTTAGAGATAAGGAGAATAGTGCCAAACCTCTATTGAGGGCTGCCTAGCAACTATACCATCTAGTGAGGGCAATGCAGAAGTTAATCTCTTTAGTAAGCAAGTGTAGCTATTAATTTAATTAGTAAAAGCAGTGTAGCATGAATCATCTTGGTACAACAGCAAAATTTGTAATGAAGATTATGAAATTCTAACCTTGAATAGGCACATCAGGGGACTTCCTCCCTGTTACAGTGGAACAGTGGAAAATCGTATTAAAAGTAAAGTATAGAAGACAATGCCCTAAGGTGGGATCTTATGGGAGTTCCTGCAAGGAAGCAGGTAGAAGAAATAAAATTTACTTACTGAAACAATGCAAAGGAATTTGTTTTCTTTTAAGCTAGAGAGAGGCGCAAGAGTCCTGAGGTCCCCACTTCCAGGGCACATATTTTCCCTCAGTTTTATTTTCATCTGTGGGAATTAATACTGTAGCCACCACATATCCTACTGAGGATGTTGACTGAAATCCTGTAGAAACAGTGATGTGCTGCCAACATTACAATAGGAGCTCTTATGAAAATTTACACTTAACTTCAGATGAACCCTGAATACCAGGCATATGATAAATTAACTCCAGAGGTGAGAGACTGGTGAAATCCATTAATTTGTTTTCTCATATAAACAAAATCACTCGCTTTTAACTATAAAAAATAAAGAGGGGGACAACATTGCTTGTTTAACTTATTGCTTTTCCTGGAACTGTTCATGCTGTGCATTCTTGATTGTGCTGTATATAAATGCATAGTTTTGAAGTAAGAGGTGGTTGATGAAGACTCTGCAGAGTAACTTGGAGATCTCCTTCAATGGGAAAATTTTGTGAGATTCCTGCTATTTAGTATTCATGCAAAGCTGATCCATTCAATAGGTGAAAGTATTTCCTTTTCAGAGGTGCTTTTAAACATCCCAGGGAAAAGTAATTTTTAGCAGTGATATGAGAGAGGCAGAAAGGGGATGGCTCTGTCACAGAAGGGAAATCTCCACAGCTTTCCTTTCAAGTTGGTAGCAGAATTTTAACCAAAGGTTCTGGGAGTTCTCACATGTAACATGTTGAGCAGAAGCCTTAATATGGTGGAGAGATCACTAACACACCTCTTGCACCAGGTTCTGAGTGTGCTGCTTTCCCAACACTTCTAGAAACAGCTTTTCTTTAGTTAATTCAAAATAATATTGTTGTTAGTTCAATAATCTTGACTTGCATACAGAGGGGTTCAAAATGTATGCCATGTTATGTTATACTCTAAAATCGTATCATATGCCATTTATTCAGTCTACTGGAGTATTGTGGAAGAATTCACCAAAAATAGAGATTGCACATTTAAAACTGCTTTTAAATTATGTGTATCGTACCTTCTTTGGCAGGCAGTTAATAGTACAGCTATACAAATATTACTTTAAGCATCTCACAGGAAGACTGTCCCTGTGACTGAAATAGATCCCGCTCCTGTCTGCAAAGACAAGTCCTCTCAATTGAGTGCTTTCTTAATTGCGCCAATTAAGCAGGAGGGATGGCTCTCGAGTTATGCAGCTATGACATTCTGAAGTCCAGTCCAGGACAATGACAATCCTGGTAATCCTGAGAGCTTGCCTGTGCCTGAAGAAGGGGGTATGGGCTGGGTGAAGAAAACCTAGGTAGAATTTTTGTTTTTCCTCTGTGGGGAGGCAGGCCAGGCCTCACATCTTATTCAGATACTCAAATAACAGGAAGGGAGGAGGGGCCAGATGGGAGTGTGGGGAAAGGGAACAACTGCTGCAAGGCCTGGGGATTGGTGCAACTACTTTGGCAATGTCCAGAGCTCTAGACCCTTTAAATAGCTGCTGCATTCCTGTGTTGCTTCAGATGTCTCAGAGGGCTGGCAGGGGAAGGTGGTCATGGGACAGTGCACACGGATGGGTGCTAAGGGCTGGCTGTCCCCAGCCCTGCTCCTTCCACCCAAGGCCCCTTTTTGGAGCATGGAACTGGGTCCCTTCCCCACTTTGCTCAGGGGCCGAGCAAATCTGTTGGCTCCCTGGGAGGAGAATGTGCCCATCTTGAGACTGGGTGCAAGATTTGTTTTTATATTTGTTTAGAACATATATTAATAAAGAAACCAAATCCAAGACTGTTGTTAGATGAGCAAAACTGCATGGATTTTTTTATTTGAAGAGACCATGACCATAAAGGAGCACTTAAGCGGCAGCCAACCTTTTCTTAATAGAAAAATGAAATAATTGTCTAGTTCCTGAACAGAACAAAAATCATTCTCTTCAAATTTTCCAGCTCGTACAATGAAGGCCATTTAGTGAAAGATTTCTGAAAACACTTGACATGATAAATTCATCTTGTAAGGCACTTGTGGTTTGAATTTGAACAGGTTCAGAGGGATGAACGTTTCCAGGATCATGGGATTAAAGGGAAGGAAGAAGTAAGTAATTTGGGTAGTAGGTGTAAGTGTGTGTGTGTGTGTGTGTGTGTGCATCCATATGTAAATTCATAGTTATTTACTATCCGATATTATTTTCAGACACTTTAACACAGGACATCTTTTGTTGCTAATGGCATTTCTGGTATGTGCAAGTGGTGCAAATTATAGCTGATTAAGCAGCACTAGCTATTCATCTGCTTGGCTCTGTAACAGCAATATAAAAGCTGCTCATCATCAAACCAGTAGATGTTTCCTTTGAGAGTGAAATGATTTTTAAAAGGTTTCAAATTCTAACATTATCTGTTGAGCTGCATGTTCTCGCTGTCTGCATGTGGGTGAGTGTAATGTATTCACAGATGTCAGATGTTGAACACCTAAAAGGAGGTGCCAACAATGCTCAAGGACTGGATTCTTAAGTGGTGTAATTTTTCCTTTTAGAAAAGAATTATTACAATGGTTGGGGGATAAGTTTTTACTGATTAACATTTGTGAGCTTCATAGAAGAGGGGAGTTTTAAGGATATATTTGAATGAAAAGAGAACTGTATATCCCCGTAAACTCTGCATTTTATCTTCTAAAACCTCAGTAAAAGTTAGGATTTAAAGAGAAAATACCTATAATATTTTACTTACTGATGAGTCATTTCTTAAGAGAATGAATTGTTGTTATACCTGCATAGCTGCATAAGTGATTTGAAGAGGCAAAGTGCTCTATGGGCCTGATCCATAAATGCAGAAGGTACTGTGAACATTCTAATGATCATTGGATGTTACATCAGACCCCAAAACAGGGGAAGGCAAACTTTTTGGCCTGAGGGCTGCATCTGGGTATAGAAATTGTATGGCAGGCCAGGAGTGTTCACAAAATTAACAATTTGTGTTCAAACAATGACAACACAAGTCTGTTTCAAAATCAACACTGTAAAAATATTTCTGTTGAATGATGCACTGTTAGAAAATTACATTACTGAGATGTTTGTTGTTTTTTTTACACTATAATTTGGCTTCTGTCTGAACAGAAGTTGTGTGACCTCAAACATTTCAGTGCACGTCACCACATAGAAGATTGATAGTTTTCACATTTATTGCTGACTTATTTACAATTAGTAATTAGCTTTGTTGAATCTCCAGTATTTCTGCATTTTACCATGGCAATGCAGAATATTCCAACCAATTTAGCTTCAGAGTAAACCATAATTAAGCAAGGTTGTTTATAATCAAAATGCTGAAGAAGAGATGAAGCTTTATATAATAAAGGTATATTTTTAGTGGAAAAAAGTGTAAAACATTATGTACTATTAAAAATGTGCCATCATAATTAAACCAAACTTACTCGTTTTCCATGCCCCCTTTGATTATTTTGAGTAGTGCAGCTGCTCACTGGTCACCCTTCTTTGCAATGGCATTAATGGCCAATGTCATTCTCATGGAAATCTGCAATACGAGCTGAGATGCTGGTTCATCAATCACTTCCACACAGCACTTAACAGTTCTTCATGAGAAACTAATGTTCTCAGATTTGTTTTGGTATTCTGGGCACAGCATGCCAGCATCATCAACCATGCATTCTTTCAAAAACTCCCCTTCAGCAAAAGGCTTATTTTGTTGAGTGATTTTTAAATGCCGAAACATAACTTGCCATCGTGGTAGCTTCCTGAACTGTCACTTGTTGCACATAAATATTTTGCTGAGCTTTTACATTCCTGGCGAGTTTCTCAGTTTTTCTTGCCCTTTTCTCAGTTGTTAAACTGCTGAAATAATTAGGATGTTTTGTTAAAAAATGGCGATTCAAATTTTACTCCTAGAACATTACGATACTCTCCTGACAAATCAGGCACTCATCCTTCAAATTCACATGTGAGGGGAAATAAATTGCACAGTCCATTCTATGTTGAAAACCCAACACTCATTGCCCACTTCCCCCCCTTTTTTTTGCATCCCTCACTTTTCAAAAGGAAAGGAAAATCTGAACTGCTGCCCTTGTTTCAAACTTCTGTTTTTACAAGATTGCACACACTTCACAAAGATTAAATTACACCATTTCTGCGGAGTCCCTGCAGGGCCTTATTTTCAAAAGAGCTGTGACAGTAACACAGCTTTTTTAAAAAAAAAATTAGAAAAGACATGCTGCTCCAGGGACATAGCCACGGGTGGGCTCTGGATGATATCACTTGCCCTACTTTGCCACCCACTGCTCTACCCAGGGACTGGAGTCCAGACTTTTCCTCACTCTCCCCACCTGCCTGGCACTCCTGCCAGGGAGTGGGGTCAGGGTGTAGGGGGCTTACAAGCCCCCAACCCCATTCCCTGACAGGAGTGATTGAGTGAGACAGGTCCCCAACTCTACTCTTCAGGGGGAATACACTGGATGGGTGGAATGGGCAAGCCCCTCACCATATTCCCTAGCTGGAACAGGGTAAACTCCTGACCTGCTCCCCAGCGAGAGCATCGGAACAGGACAATGGGCCTCAAGGACCAGATTAAAAGGTGAGAAATAAAATTTGTCTGGCATCCTTTTTATTACAATCTATATCCACAAATACATCTTGGTTTATGACCGGTTGCAAATATCTAAATATTTGGGCCACCTTACAGCAGTCACAGACTTTATAATCCTGATCTAATGCTTTTTTGATCAAACATTACTTCATATTTCAATGTAACTGAGCATGCAGTGCCTTTTTAGACCAAGTTTTGATGTATTGCTTCTGTCTGATTCTTTAAGGCCAGCATCTGTTCTGTTCCCTTCTCATTTACCACTGCAGCTTGAACTTATATTTCCAGTATCTGTGTAAACATGACATTGTCTGGATAGTTTATAGATGGAATGAAGATAATAGCTCATAGTTCTAGCTTAAAGAGAGTGTAACCATGCCTGATAGCACCATTTCAATTTAAAGATCTGTTCTTGTTTTCATTATTATCTCCTCTTGGTAATGCAGGAATTTACTCTGGAGTGAAACATGCCATAAAAAGTCACATTAAGGGAAGAGTTCTTATTTTAAGTTGGGAAACAAAACTCAGAACCTTTCCTCTTGCTGAAAAATGTTTAAAAAAGGAATTTTTTAAATTCCCACCACTTGCAATGAACTTAGATCCCTATTGTGGAACTGGATGTCTCAAAGCTTTTGGGAGAACAACAACAGTTATATGACATAGAATTATACTTTGATTGTCTATTTTTAATCAAAGCTGAAGGTGAGGTGACAAAACAAAATTGGCTGAAGTTTTAAAATGTAGCTGAAGTCGTCTTTTCACAGATTAATTATTCGCTCAGTTTGCTCCTGCAAATATACGAGTAATTTTGTACACTGTACTAACACAGACAAAATCATAGAACTGCTCATGGGAATAAAGGCATTCACATGCATAAGTGTTTGCTATAGCAATGTGATGTGATGGACCAGGCCCTCGGGCCAGAAAAGGGCATAGAAAAGTCCTTCAAGGAGGCCAGAGTGGCTGTGGAGGCACCAGCCAAGAAAGGCTAGCAAAGCCTATAAAAGGAGCTGCAGGACCAGAGTCAGCTCCTTGCTGCTGAAGATTTCACGGAGAGAAGATGGTGACTGACAGGCTGAGGGCGCAACAGCACCACGGAGAGCATCAAGTGGAGAGCTGGTGAGAGCTATTGTGGACTAAGGTGGTAGTTGAGATACAAGCTCTAAGGCACTGGTCTCCAACCTTTTTAAGCATAAGATCACTTTGTGCATTTAAGTGCAATACAAGATCTACTTCAAACCCAAATACCCTTGCCCCGCCTCCTTTCTGCCCCTTTTCCAAAGCCCTACCCCTGCTCACTCCATCGTCCCTCCCTCTCCCACCCTCCCTCACTTTCACCGGGCAGAGGGTTGGAGTGCAGGCTCTGGTCTTGGATTAAGGGATTTAGAGTGTGAGAGGGCCTCTGAGCTGACCTTGGGCCAGGCAGTTGGGGTGCTGGAGGGGGTTCTAGGTGCAGCCTCTGGAAGGGTGTTTGGATGCAGGGTGCTTGGGGCTAGGGAAGGAGCCTGGGATGTAGGAGGGGGTTCATGACTGGGGTAGAGTTTCAGGATGTGGGCTCCTACTGGGTGTTGCTTATGAAGGTGGCTCCTAAGAGGTGGTGCAGTGAGGCTAAGGCAGGCTCACCCCTGCCCTGGCTCTGCATCACTCCTAAAAGCAGCCAGCAAACTCAATCCCAAGCCCTGTTGTGCACCCTCTCTTCTCTGTGGAGATAGAATACAACGTAGGAGAGGGGACACCCCTCTTTACCCTTCCTTGTTCTGCACAGCAAGCAGGAGGCTCCTAGAATAGGGGTAGGCAGCTCCAAGACACAGGGCAGGAGGTGCACAGCAGTAGGGGGAGGGGCAGCTGAAGTGCTGGCACTTGACAGCCTGTTGGCCAAACCAGTCAAGATTACCTGTCAGAGGCTCCAAGATCTACAGTGGTGACCACTGCTCTAAGGAAAGGGCAAGGAGGGGGGTGGGGCAGGGGAAGCCTTGGAGGCATTCATCTCTATCCAAGTCAGGAAACAAACTGAGTGACAAGAGGCACCCTAGCAGAGGACACTGGGAGGGGTTTGAGTAACTCACACAGGAATGTGACTCGGCTGGAGGTCTGAATAGTGGCAATGGTTGAAGAGGAGAGGCAGTGCAGGCACACACTCAGCCAGATAGGAGCATTTGCGGGAAGCGAGTGCCATCCCATTACAGGCTGGCTTTATAACTTTTCTGGTTCTTGTATGTGAAACATACATCTCAAATAAGAATATGATTGGAATGATTTCTCTGACATTAAAAGCAATGATAAAACTACCAGCATAGATATATGCTGTACATTAATAAAATATCAAATACAAATGAACCTTACCTAGTCTATTGAGCTCTGGTATTTGGAGTTGCTATTCTTTGTAGTACCACTTCAAAAATACAGTTATTGAAACAAAGTAGAACCCCTACAAAAATTTCTGAACATGTTGCTAGTTACAGTTTCAACTAAGAGTTTGCTCTTAAATTAATATTGTCAAGATCAATTTGAAAGTTCTTCTGATGCAGTGACCGAAAGAGGAGACAGATGCTCTAAGTTTTGACCTTAGGATTTACCTCATCATCATACCTGACCAAAATTATATTAGAACTGCTGTAGACCATTAATACACCAATATAATTTCTCATCAACTTCACAGTAAAAAGATTTAATCCAGTGCTATAACAAATGATCATTAAATTATTTCATGTGTAAAAAGTTATTTTATTATAGCAAAGAAATGCCTTCAATGTTTATAGAATACTGAAGTTTAAAGAGAGTTTCATAAGAGTGAGAAATTAAATGTGAAACTGGCCTAATATTATCAGAAGGATGTAATTTAAGTTTGAGAATGTTTACTTCTAGAGGTGTGTTCTACAAGACCCAAAAATTCTGGGGTCATTTGAATATAGTAGATCCCCTATACTTCACAAGACTCTCTCGGCTGACCTTCTGAATTGATACTACCAATGGGTATGAGTATCTCTCTGTGTGTGTTTTCATAAAACAACATTGGTTGTATGGAGCAATTTGAGTACTATTTTTCTTCATTTTTTCCTTGTTTATATTCAGCACCCAACATTGTACCGGGCAGACATATTGCAATTAAACCTCCCTCCCCCAAAAAGTCCTCTGCAGTGTGCCATGAAGCCCTCCAAATCCTAGTCTAATCTGGAACAGTGAGTTCTGATGGCTTGCACTTTAAATGAAAATACCTTTCTGACAATCCCCTGGCTATGTCTACATT
>JANRFK010001234.1:39127866-39138884 GCA_030068395.1 Apalone spinifera
AAGAACTCACGGCCAGTGTAGACAGGCAGCAAGTTTTTGCACAAAAGTAGCTGCTTTTGTGCAAGATCACACCAATGTAGACACAGCCCATCAGCTGGAGTATGTACCCTCTCCCACACCTCAACCCCTTGCCTCAGCCTAGAGCCCCCTTCCACACCTTGAATTCCTCATTTCTGCTCCCACCACCAGTTGGAGCCCTCAGCCCACCCACATCCCAAATCTATGACTCAGCTTGATGAAAATGAGGGAGTGAGGTTGGGGGGAGTGAGCAACACATAGGGGGAGGCTGGAGTGAGTGTGGGGCATGGCCTCTGAAAGAGCAGGACAAGGAGAGGGCTTCAGAGGAGAGGTGGGGGAGAGGGCAGGGCAAGTGTGTTTGATTTTGTGCAAGTAGAAAGCTGGCAACCCGACTTCTTTCTGCTTGGGAATTGAGCTTTATTTTTTTTTCTTTTTTTCAGTCCATGAGGGAAATACCATTTACCATGTAACACTGGGTTGCAGTGGATATCTTCTCTGTCTATTTTCCTGGATCTGGTTGGTTCTCCAAAGACTCTCAAGGGAAGGATGAGGTAGGAAGTGAGGGGAATTGCAGTTTCAGATATTAATTGTCTGTATGATATGCAATCTCTTCTGCTTTACATGATTAAGGAGAAAAAAATGAAGATGTTAGACTGTGCACAGTATGTGTAGCTGCTGTGTGCCACTGAGTTAAACTGTGAATCAGAAAGCTTACACCTGTTGGGTGGAGTTTTGGGACATGGGAGTAAGGGCTGCACCCAGAGGAACTAGGCATCTGGACAGTGGGTTCCTGCGCCAGGAGGAGGTGCCAGAGAGAAGGTCTGTACCCTGAGAATATATCTAAGGACCTTGATATTCAGGCAGTGGTTGGACTCCACTCAAGTTCCAAGACACTGAAATACCTTGGGGATCCAGCGGCTGGGATTCCCCTCACATGATTTCTAGTGAGGGACTGTCAGTGGGCACTCACCAGGATCTCTGTCAGAAGGTAATTGGATTATACGCATCTGAAAATTGAAAATCTCCTAGGTCACTTACAAATGCATTGCCTTAGCCAGGAGCCTAGGAGTATAGGCTACTTTTACGTATAGGGGCTAGGGGGACTGATGCAAAACTTACCTTGCAAGAGATTGCCTAGTGAAAAGAGGGTAATTTTTTAATAGCCATTTCTCAAAGGCTTAGGAATCTAGTTCATTTACTGCATTTCACATAATCAAAGTAGATTCTCTTCTCTTTCCTCCCTCCCCCCATCCGTCATGAGCGTTTCCCAAAGAACTATGCATTATGGATAGAAGTCCAGACTCTGTCATGAGCAGCCTCTTCTCTGAAGAGAGTATTTAATGCAATGGGTGTGGAAGTGCTGATTCATTGCAGAGAGAGCATTAGTAAATAGGGGAATAACATTCTTCTTGAGCAGATGTTCAGATATATCTACAATTTGTTGGGATTGTTCACCTACAGTTCTATTAAAACTAAGTGCCCTCAGCATGATTAAAGCTGGAAGAGTGTAATCTGGTAGGTCCCTTTAAGAGAATATGATCAAAATTTGTAAACCAAATCTTGACTTGGTAATGGATAGAATGTATTGAGAAAAGCCTTCAAACCATAAATGCGAAGCTTGTAATTATAAAAAAGTGTTAATATTTGAGCTGCTATTGTTTTGCTTCATTTCTTGTTCCTAATGCCACTTTGGGAGTATGGAAAAGTTTTGGAGAGTTGATTCTGAAGGCAACAAACCATAGAGGCAGAGGCCTGCACAGAAAGTAGCAATTTGTATAATCTGGCCCAGAGTTACACTGTGCACATGAGCACAGTCGCATGCGTACAACCTGAGTTTAATAGAAAGATGATTGTACATGCTAACATGTGAAATAGCCATTTGATTTTTGTCATGCTTGTTTCTGCCAACAAGTACAGAATGAGTTGCATAATTTCGGAACTGCATTTAGATAAATTGTCCTATATTATTGCTAAGGCTACAGGTGTCAGTTAGACAGAGGATACAACCTTATTTATTCTGGGCTGCAAATGAAGTCCCTTCTGTTTTTTTTTAACTTTTCTTGAAGGTCAGTTACATTGCAATCCAAAAGAACGGAGGGTTATTAAGGTTGAACTTTCAGTCAAGAATTAGTTAAAATTAGAAGTCACTACTGGACATAATGATCGCAATGCTGACTGATCGGTTAATATAACTCTGATAAGAATCACAGTGTACCTCTTAGTAATCACCATGTGACTTATGAAATACTGTACGTTTAAACTGAACTATTATGTTTAAGTAGGATTTGATCTTATGATGGATGTTTCTAAACCACATTTAATATGCTGGGAAGCAAAAATGAAAACTCAGATTTGTGGTTCTAAACATAACTTCTGCTTAGTTTGTAAGTGTTTTTAAAACATTTACAAATCAGTAAAAGGTTTTCTAAGCTTTTCAGATAGAATTGAAACCTATAAATGACAAACACAGAAAATACCCAATAATGACAAGATGGAGAATTAAAGAATAATAAGCTATTGGATCTACTGTGGCCAGACTAGGTCATATGAAATCACACTGAGCTCAGCAAGGATCATCCATATCTAATAATAATTTGCATCTAAGGAAAGTTTTAAGTGTACCCCAGTTAATCCATTCTTTGATTATGCAGCTGAGCTTTATTGATGCAGGATATATTACCATGGCTCAAAGCAGATTTACCTGCTGGTGATACAGAGCATTAGGCATTTCAAGATTTCCCTAAATTAACTAAGGTAAATTATACACTTTATTTGTTAAATGTGATTCTCATTTGCTCATGTGTCCTAAGGGCAAAACAAAACTTTTATAATCATAAAAGATAATGCCGTTACGGTGTTTGATTTAAACTGCAGACTTCTCAGGTTAAAAAATATCACCAGTAAAGCCTATAAAAGGGATAAGCACTATTTGTATTTGAAGTAGATGGAAACATTGCCTAGGATAATGTGTATATGTCAGCAATATTGTTGATATATTTTCAGTTGTGGGTATAGTAATAGTTTTGACCTGCACATATTTATATATGGGCTAGGCCCGTATGTATTCACTAGAAGGCTTACGGCATTATCCAGGGGTGGGGTTGCTCACCCCAGTTGCCGTCCTCACTCCGGAACCACCCAGAAGTGTGTGTGTGGGGGAAAGGGGGACCATGCAGGTCTCCTGCAGGTGCCCCCTGAGCTAGGGCCAGGGGTGGGACAGGGCCACACAGGTCTCCCTGTGCCTGGTGCTCCCTGTGTCTGGTTTGGGGGCAAGAAAGGGCTGCACAGTGGCCAGCAGCTGTTCCCAGGGCAGGCTGGGATGTTGGGTGCTCCCAGCCAGCGACCCCTGGCCCAGGTGCCCCCTTTTGCTCAATCCACAATGTACCTGTTCCTCCTGCCAGGCCCCCTCACTTTCAATTTCATGAGAAACAATCACATTCTAGGCATATTGCATGATCCTGGCACAACCAAACCACACACACACACATTTCTAAAATATATAGATAGATGTATGAGTGTGACCATTACAAGTAGGGTCAAGACTTTAGAAGAAAGTCTTCATCTCCCAATACCATAGTTTTAAAAACCCCTTCAATAATAGTCAAAATCAAACTCAAAATAAAGATATTAAAATATGGAAAATACGAGGCAAAGAGGAAAAATATTGCAGATTTGAAAGCTCAACTAATAAACAGGTTATACATCTAAACATAAGAAAAACAGATTTTTGACCTAATCATGAGAAAACAAAAGGCTTTAACTGAGACTAACAATTGATAAGACAAAAGAGGTATAAAAAGTGTCAACCAGAACACAGAAGGCTCTATAGTTTAAGGAAGAACTGGTACAGGGCCTCATTAGCACAGCGTTTGGGATTGACACAGGGCAATTTTGTAATTGTATACCTGTGTTTATTTATATGGAGTTTATGAAAGTTACAAAATAAGTTTTATAACATTTCTGATATTTAAAAAAATGCATCTGTTTAAAACCTAAGTGTACATCATTCCATCTCATTCATATTAAGTAGTGCTATTGAAAAATCCCTAAATTTGACATTCGAGCCTAACAAACAAGTTCACAAAAGGAACCAGATATCTTCATTAAGTTACCATCTCACAAATATCCAAGAAGAAATTTTCCTCAATTTTTTATTTAAAAAGTAGAACCTAATAATTTGACTATATAGGAAAAACAAAAACAGGTAATTCAAATATTGTAAAGTACAATCTGGGAAGAACTCCAAATAAAGCCAGCCTGCATAGAAGGAAAGATGGATGCTTGAGTTACCACAAATAATTTCTCTTAATTTTCAGCAGCTATTAGTAAAATTGGAAAAATGAAATTTACAGATTAGTTTGTTTCATTTATGTTTATCTCTACCTGCCAAGAATTGTCTGCTGTAAGATACATTCCTTATGCCTACATACGATTCTTAGTATTTGGTGATAATACTTTTCCAAAGACTTTTTGCATCTGCTGTTCTTGTAAAATCTGTCTTTCTCCCTTATATAATTTATACCCAATTTTGATGGGCCTCCCTGTTGTGTTCTAGGATGCTGAATAATGCTTCCAGTATTTATGCCTTGAAGAAAATGGTGGATTTTTGATGGTGCATTTGACTATTTGGGCAAGGGGATGTTAAGGATGGGTGGGATGGAGTATGAAGGGAAGAATCAGGAGGATTCTGGAAGATGATGACAAAGCTAAATCTGAGTTGGAGGGATTTCTAAACTTCAGATAGGATGTAGTTCAGGATTGGAACTGAAAAATTCTGTCTCTGTACATAGCTTAACCCAAAGTAATCTGTATCCGGAAAGCATAAGGTTTAGTTTCAATGCCTGGATGAATATTAACAGTTGTTTCCTTTTCCCCCACCCTTTCTTATACGTGATTAGAACCATTGTTGCTATGCTAGATGGGGATTTAAGCCATCTAGGGCACCCATTTAGCAATAACTGGAGAAGACTTCCAGCTTTCTCTTCCCAGTAATCAGTCTTGCTGAAAGCAATCACAGTTCTCTGTGCAGTGTAACCACTTACTGATGCCTTCTTTTCCTGACTCCATTGTTTAGCATTGAGTTCTACCCTATCATTCAAATCATGTTATTACTGAAAAGGTCATCTTTGAAGACGAGGAACAATCCAAGGAATAATTTGGTTGAGAACAAGGCAATAACTAGGCTGAGAGGAGACTGGGGAAATTGCTAGGCTGAGGGGGAAGAGGTTGACTTTTTGGGAAGTGACATAGTGACCAGGTGGCTGGGGTTAGGGTCTTGGGGTGCCTGGGATCATTGGGCTGAGAGATGCTGGGAAGGGGCACATAACAAAATGCTTGGAAATGAGAATGAAGAAGCAATTGGTTCAGAGAGGAAAAAAGTTTGCCAAGGAGAGTAGAGACTCAGGGCTCGTCTACACAGCAGTGTTTTATTTCAGAATAACATAATCCACATCTACATTACAAGCAGTTATTTTGACATATTGTCAAAATAATGTTGAGCTGGAGAACTTCCTACTTCAACTCTTGCAACCCTCAGTTTATGAGGAGTAAGGAAAGTCAGAGGAAGAGTGCTCTTTCTCGGACTTCCTGCCATGTAGACATTGCCAAAAGCTGAAATAAGCTATTTTGACTTAGCTCAAGTTGAATAGCTTGTTTTGGCTTTAGCCCTGCTGTGTAGACATGCCCCCCCAAAGTAATCACTTGTTGGAATACAGAAAGCCAGCTGGCTTGGGCAGCTGTGGGAAGATAGAGGATGAATTAATTTGAGGAAATCATGGGGAGAAGCAATGGATAAATTGAGACTTCAGAGATTAGTTGACTTGGGGAAGTTGTGGAGAAAGAGAGGATTGTTCTGTGTGGTGCTTTTTTTTTGGAAGCAGTAGATAGAATTCTTGTAACGTTTGGTGACAAAAGATGGATTTCTGGAGGACGCAGACCAGTTATTTGATTGTGAGTGCTTAAGTGTTTAGTCTACACTGTAATAAAAGACTCCCAGTGAGCTTGAGTCAACTGATCTGGGTTCAGACACATTTCACAAGTGTTTTTATTGCAGTGCAGTGGGACAAAGGCTGGATTGAGTGGGGGAGGAGACAGAAGTTAATAGGAAACAAAAATAAATGTTTTTCTGCTCAATACATAATTATGGAAATTATTGCCACAAGATACCCTTGAGGCAAAGAGCTTATTAGTTTTTTTAAAAAAGTATTAAACACGTATCTGAATAATGAAAATGCCTACAAGATACATTAGATAGGCTAAAATTAATTAGGCTATAACCCCTCATGCTTCAAGTCATAGACCAACCACTAACTCATGAAGATAGGCAGATATTTTCTTAAAAACAGACTAGTTAAAATCTAAAATCTCATCCTTAATAGGTCAAAAATTACTTAAATCATAAATCTTAGGAAGACCAAATGAACAGATGTTTCCAGGACAGTAGGCCTGTTGGGGTCATTAGAGGTGATAATGAGGAGAATCTGAAGTTGATAACTAGGCATTGTTAATCAATTTTCCACTTTTCTGGTTGAACTAACAACTCTCCAGTTCATTTAAAAGATTTGAGTGTTATGCACGGACTGTTACTTCCATAACAAACCAAAAGACATGAAGATGATAAAGGAAAAGGATTTGGAATAGAGAGAACACACAAGTTTCCTGAATTTCCATACCTTGGGCATCTGGGCTCCAAGAACCAATGCGTGAAATGAATATATACTTGTCATATATTTAAACATATTGTTAATAAATACAATCTGGAAAGAAACTATGGCTGAAATATTTTTACTTAAATAGTTTTAAGACTCTTTATCAGCCTGGTTCACTCATAATTTATTGCTCATGTATTTCCTCCCTTTAAATTTAATACCATTACATCTTTCATGTGATGACATTGTGACACTTTTTAATAAGACTTTGCCTTGTTCTTTTATGACATAACTCATTTTACCTCCTGAGAGTAACACACTTGCTTCTGACTACAATATATTGTTGTCCCCAACATGTCCTTAAAAAGGCAATATATTAAATGCTGCACAGTGCATTTGGTGCTGGTTACTGTGTTGGATGCTTAATTACACAGTGTTTGTGAAAATAAAACATTTCCAGTTTTCTAATGTACCACAACATCAGATTCAAGTTTTGCATTTGCAAATGTACAATAATTAGATTTTCCTATTCATTTCACAAATTAGGCAACACAGTAAATTTAACCAAAGCCCCATAACAAAATTGTTTGAGAAAACAAGCTCATAAAATCACTTTCTTCATTTATAAATAGAAAAACTGTTTGAAAATGTTACATGCTGTAGAATATGGCTAATCTATGGGAACCAGTCACACCTGGGTACAAAATATATCAGAATGACAGAGTAGATCATGCTGGTGTGGAAGTGGCATTATACTTGTAAGAAAGCCCAGAGAAAAATATAGTAACATTTTTTTAAATGAGTCAGGTAGTTCCATTATAATCTCCATGGATGGAAATTCTATCTTTAAAAAGTATTAGTATAGCAGTAGCAATATACTACCAAGTACCTGACTATGATAGTGTCTATGAAATGTTCAGGGAGATTAGGGGCTACCAAGGCAGAAAAGAGAATATTAATGGGGGATTTCATCTACTCTCATTCTGACTGGAATGCATCACCTCAGGATAGGATGCAAAGATAACATTTCCTAGATACCATTAATGATTGCTTTGTAGAGCAGCTTGTCCTGGAACCCACAAGAGAGGAGGCAGTTCTTGATATAGTCCTAAGTAGCACTAAGGATGATGTTGATTTAAAAAAAATAGTAAGAACCAAAAAGAAAATGACATGATGGCTAAACAGCAGAGTAAAAGAGGCAGTTAAAGGCAAAAAGGCACCCTTCAAAAATTGAAAGTCAAATCCTAGTGAGAAAAAAATAGAAAGGAACATGATCTCTGGGAAGTCCAAGGACAACAGTGTAGTTGAGGCTGGCACTCCCCACACTAGGCTCAAGAAGAGCAAGTAGAACATGAAGAGCAACTAGCTCAAGTTTGTGTCTAGAATTTAATATCCAGCCTTATTTTCAAAGCTAGTCAGTGATTTTTAGATTTGACCAGATTTCATCACTTATCAAATGTTTTGCTATCAATGAAGTTTCCACAAATTAAAACTGTAAGTTGGAATAGGCCTCCACATTTCAGCAATGATTTTTAACCAATTAAGTTGAACATGCATGCTTATGCATTAAACAAGACCAATGATATATTCTCATTCACTTTAACTGAATATTTATACAATTAGACTTAGGTACATGAATCATTTCACTGAACTAAGGCTCACGTGTTTTTATGGGGTTTTCCATGTGCTGAGGTTTTTATTATATAGGAATCAGGAAATTCTATTACAATATATTATTGTCTATAATATATTGTTGTCTCACTTATTACATATGTAATATATTTCCAAAGTTTGATTAATTTATGGAGTGTTGTGGAAACACATATTGTTCTTTGATTATAATAATTGAAACTATCCTAACTACTTAGTATAGCATTAAAGTTGGAAACGCCCTACTAATTGACCTCCTCCATCCTTCAGCCATTCCAAGAGTGTACTCTACTGTATCTCAATTGTTTTTGCCATTCCAATTGTATACATCCCAATTATGTAAAGGGTGAGAGAGATATAAATGTTCACTCCAAATCACTTTACCTGCAAGGTAACTAGACAAAGTGGAACTAAAAAAGGATTGGGTGATAGCTCAGCAGACCCTTGAGACTTATAAATCGGTTCAGAGGTCAGTCAATGGCAGGGAGGATAAAAGGGTGAGAAAGCAGCATCCACTGCTTCCACCACCAGGAACTGACAGGAAGCAGGTTTGCTCCTGTGAAAACTATTGGACTAATGGAGACTTGGTGCTTGCTGTCAGAGCTGGGAAAATCAGTAACAATCCAGGAAATAGTTGAGAACAAGGCTCCACATTGTTTGGGATACTGGATTGCACTTGGACATTTTATTACTCTGGAAGGGGCTTGAACTAGCCACTTCCTAGCTGGAGAATTGAGTCGTATACAGGGACAGATGGACCAGAGGAATATTAGAGACACTCCCCTGCAATCCTGTACCGCAACAAAATGATGCATTATTGCAGGGTCACATAAACATCACTGATACCAGATCCAACCAGGAGCTATTATTTGGCACCTCCTGTTGACTTGAGTCAGGCTCCATGTGGCCATAAGGGACAGTCTTCTCCAAGCTCCTTTTCAGAGTATATGGTTAAAATTGTAAACTCAGTACATTCCATTGAATAATTATACACATTGTTTTACACTAAAATAGTGTAAAAATATTCAGGAAAGCTCTCCATAGATGGCCTGGCCTAATGATGAAGACATCAGAAATGCAGCCCAACATTTAGGTTTGTTAGAAAAGCAAAAGTTTTTCAAAACTGTTGTTGGCTGCATTTAAAATGCTTACCTGCATTTACTGTGTATGAAGCTATGTCCTCATACTGTTAAGGTGACTTTATGTTGGATTATTAACCTTTCATGAGATGTCAATCTTCACAATTCTTTGCTTCAATTTGTAGCAAATTGTTCTTTGTAATTATGAGGTGATTAGAATATATGTTATATCCCATTGGAAAAAATTCTGTTAACTCTGTTGAATTCAGTTTGTAGTGTTGTTTAATTATTCCACTTGACGTTCTTTTTAACTTGGCTGTGATTTTGTGTCACTTCCAAGTTTAAGTAAACAACAAAGATCAGAAATAACCATAAAAATCCATTGATAACAGTCTACAGAATATTCTATTTTCAGTTTAAATACAAATCCAGAAAAAAAGTTGATCTTTTACAGGCAATAGTACCAGCCCTAGTTTGCCTGAAGGGATGGGCCACTTCCTTCCTCTGTGCCACTTAGGATAACCCAACTATTAATACCTGCTGAACTTTCTCCCCATCAGTCATCAATCATGAGCAATCAGTCAGCTACTTGATAATTAAGAGTGAGGGGGGAGGAAACACTTCAAAGGGCTAAAAATATTTTCTTTGGTGGCTTCATGCATAAAATCACATAATAAACCTTTTCACTCTTAATAACCACTTCAGTGCTTGTACTCCTATGAGATAAACCTAACTGAGACTTATTGGCATATTTAACTTACTGCCTTCACTGCCACTGGGTCATCATGCCCTTCATTTCAATAGGCATGTGGCATGGAAGAGGAGTTTATTTTGTTCAACATTTCTGATTTGAAATGAAGAAGATGGATCCTTAGATGGAAACCCACAGTTGCACTAGACATCTGTGGTTCTTCATGTCAGTGAAGCCATGGATTCTCACTACTCTTTGCCTACCCAACCTGAAAAGCGCGGTGGTGTACTATGGGGGAGGGAAAAGTGAAGAAGACACTGCCAAACCCAATTTCTATTCTAACCATCCTCTCTTGCCCATCAATGTCTAGTTTGCTTTACAAGCTTCTCATCCACATTCAATCTACTGCCCTTTCTTATTTCATTAATTATTCAACTTTCCTGCTGTTACGAACTAATTAGGTAATAAGTCCACTCTTGTGTGATTTTTATAACCTTTGCATTGCCAAGGGAGGGGGAAAGTGAGAAGTTCCAACAGGGAGTGTTTCGTCTCCCTTCCCAAGCAATCAGAGATAACTGGTAACTGGGGAGGACTGGTAACCCAGCCCAAGCTGACCAGAAGCATCTGTCCTGACAGCTATTTTGCCAGGGGACAGCCCTCCACAAAACATTGAAAGGAGTAAGCAAAACCTGTGCTACAGTACCTAGACTGGAGATTGTGGACTGAACGTGGATCTGGGACCCAGGAGTGGGACAGACCCTGACACACTACCCATGAAACCACAGTACAAGCCTATGTCTGCTTTCTCATGAAACCAGCTGCAGTGCAGATATGTATTTTATTTCAACTTCTTAAAAAGTATTGTTGCAATGGTGCCCAATGGCTTCTGCCATGCAGACAGATGGAATTGCATTATCCTTTTTAAGGAGCATT
>JANRFK010001234.1:39148029-39170671 GCA_030068395.1 Apalone spinifera
GGGGGGGAAGGGGGGAGGTGGAAGTACTGGAATGTCCCATTAGGGCTTTAGTGTGGCAGCTGACTCACCTTAACTCCAGAGCAAATCCTTGCTGTGCTAATTGTTGGGGTGGGGAAGCACAAACTCTCTATGCTTTGTCCCTACTACTGTCAGATAAGTTTACCAGCTGCAGTATTTTGTCCAAAGTTTAGGAGAACCCATGAGCGTAAGCTGTTTGTAAGCAGGAAGAGAGAGAGATTATCACAATAATGAGAACAGGGACTATATCAGTCACATCCAGCTAATGGGTCAAATTCACTTTATTTAAATTGTACATGACACAAATCTAAATCCAGATTTCCAGCAATAAGAATATGAATTTACTTAGTGCTTGTAAACATCTCTATACAACATTAGTGCCATGAAGCTGAAAAACATTTTGAAGATGTACTTGATGACAGTGTGATGGAAGCAAAGCCTGAATATATTACAACATAACACAGATCTATAATTGACTTGGCTGTAATTGGTTATTGAATAAACAACATGGTGACAATTTTTAGATAGAACCCATGTTTTCCTCCTGCTGGTACCTCCAAAAAATCTCTTACAGTTATGATTTTGTATTTTCTAGCCTGTTGTACCATGAGACCTGTTTGTGTGCTGAGCAATTAGTTGTATCCCTTTTTAGCATGTATTCTAATTAATATTTATATTCCAACTTGTTTTGACTTGCTACAGTTTTCATTGATGGTACATGTATTTGAATCTGCCCAGGCACATTCTAGTCACTTACATATTGAATATCTATGATAGTGTTTCAGACTACAAACTTAATTTCACTCTGTGTTGCTTGCTGTCTGAAAATAATGTGACTACAGGTTGGACCTCCCTGGTTTGGCACCATCTGGACCTAACTGGTCCCAGATCAAGGATGTTGCTGAACCAGGGGATGTCATTAACCATAGAACTATAGAGCTGGAAGAGACCTTAGAAGGTCATCAAGTCCAGCCCCCTGCTCTAGACAGGACCAATCCCAACTAAATCAACCCAGCCAGGGCTTTGTCAAGCCGAAACTTAAACACCTCTAGGGATAGAGACTCCACTACTTCCCTAGGTAACCCATTCCAGTGCTTCACTACCCTCCTAGTGAAATAGTTTTTCCTAATATCCAACCTGGACCTCTCCCACCGCAACTTGAGACCATTGCTCCTTGTTCTGCCATCTGTCACTACTGAGAACAGCCTTTCTCTATCCTCTTTGGAACCTCCCTTCAGGACATTGAAGGCTGCTATCAAATCCCCCCTCACTCTTCGCTTCTGCAACTAAACAGACCCAACTCCCTCAGCCTCTCATATGACCCAGCCCCCTAATCATTTTGGTTACCCTCTGCTGGACCCTCTCCAATGCGTTGTTGGGGAAATCTCGCTCCCCTGGGGTACAGAGTCCCCAGAAGGGTCCGAGGCTGGAGGTCAAAGCAGTGAGGCAGGAGAGAAATCTAGAAGGAAAACTTTATTATGCATGCATGCAGGCTGACAGCTACCAGAGTGAGAGCAGCAGCAGCCCTGAGAGACAGGTTCAGGAATCCTTTATACAGTATGTTCAGACAGTTTAGTTGGTCATTGTTTTTTTTAACATATCAAAGTATCAGCAGAAGTACTCTGAGACCTTTCTGTTCACACCACAAGTGCTAGAAGTAAGTTTTACAGTACAAAGGCACATGAGAACCTGAGTGAGGAGTCTACATGGCAAACTGTGACAAAGATAAGAGTTTACATGACAATTTGTGACAGACTAGGAGTCTCCATGAACTTGAGATAGGAGGCATTGTAAGGGTCTTGATTAGAGTTAAGATGATTTCTCTGTTACAGAGAGAGAGAGAGGCCTGAAAAACTTTTAACGCTTGCAGCAGTTTTCTTTTATAGAGTTTTGATTTCCAGCACGGTCCCCCCTTAGAAACAATTGGAGTTATTTGATTTTTCTCCCACAGTGTCCACATCCTTTTTGTAGTGGGGGGCCCAGAACTGGACACAATATCTCTGCCCTCAAGCATATCTACTTCTCCCCCTAGCTTAGTGTCATCTGCAAACTTGCTGAGGGTGCAATCCATTCCCTCATCCAGGTCATTAATAAAGATATTGAACAAAACCGGTCGTAGAACCGAACCTTGGGGCACTCCGCTAGAAACCGACTGCCATTCTGACATCAAGCCGTTGATCACTACCCACTGGGCCCGGCCTTCTAGCCAGCTTTCTATCCATCTTATCGTCCATTTATCCAATCCACATTCCCTTAACTTTCTGGCAAGAATATTGTGGGAGACGTATTTCTGGCCCCCATGATGCAACTCACCTCCAGCTCTGGCTCGATTTTTGGTCTCCTGGTCAGTCCCCACTTTTGCTGGCCCCCACTCCCTTGTCAGCCCTTGCTGCAGTACCCAGCAGCTCCGACACCTTTGAGCACTAGTTTTAGCTGCAGCGCCCAGCAGCCCTATGGCCTCCATGCACTAGGATTTCTGCTCCCCTACTGAGCAGTCCCATTACAGTGTGTGGAGCTTTGACCATCCTGCTAGAAAGCCCTGCTACCGCGCATTGGTCTCCCACTACCCTGCCAGCCTGCAGGGCTCCCATGCGCTAGCTCTCCACCGGGACTTTCTGGTCCTGGTCCTGGTCCTACTGGACCACAGATGTTGCTGGATAAGAGAATTCCAGTAAAGAGAGTTTCAACCTGTACATTTATAAAAAAACCTCCACATTAAAACAGTGTTAAATCTGATGTAGAATATTAATAATTCATAGTTGAAGCCTATTCTACTTTATGCAAATATTTTATTCTGTTTACATTATAGTTAGGAGATATATAAAATGGGTAAAATCCTGAAGTTCTTTCTTAGAACTTGTTTAAATGATTCTTCACTGCTTAAGGTGTGGGTTTAGTTTTTGTATTTCTTTCAACTTGTACAGAGGCATTCATTTTGTGTTTAATCTATTTCAGGTTCTCATGAACCACCAATGTGTCAATACTTGAGTTTTAAGCACACAGAAGTTTGTTCATTTGCATTACCCCATAAAAAGTCCATTATAAATGTCAAAATAACATTTCCTTTGGACTTAAGTTCTAAATAATATTAATTTTGCAAGACCTAAATTCTGGGATACATTTGACTCAACACTGTGTCTCTAAATCAGCCAACTTTGGTCTCAGCAAGGAATAGTCCCATTCACTTCAATGGGGCTGCCCACAGACTTGAAGGTCTGGGTTTGAATAAGTATCTTCTGGAATATGGGCTTCAAATGTATAGTTTCACAGATATATTTCAATAAGATTGCATCGAAAAATATTCAAACAATATTCAAATGAGCCACCTCAATAATCTTCCCAGTCCACCCATGCTCTCAGATTTGTGTCAAATTACATTCCTCCCTTTTGTCCCTCAACATCCAGGTTGTTGCCAAGTTATACTCTGTATTTAAGAAAACATTAGTTACATATTTCAAAGTCAGGGTTCTCTTTCTTTAGTCAGGTAACAGAAAGAGGGACTGAAGGTTTTTTGTAGAGCGGTGCATGCGGTAGAGCTGCCTTGTAAGGTGAGCAGATGTCCCCTTAAAGATGTATCCTGAGCCAGAGTGCTATAGCCTCTCTGCTCAAAGTGCCGCAGAAGTGTGTCAGGCTAGCTGGGAACGTTAATGGAAAAGATGGTACCTTATGATTGGAGATGGGGCAGAACATCATGAGCAAGGGAGCCCCTGGGAAAGAAAGGGTATGATCACCAGCTTTTTAGAGCTGGGATGGAATCAGGGAGAGCAGCTCCCTAATGGAATCAGAAGATAGCAATGTGGAAGCAGGGTTGTGGGTACACTGAGAAGAAGAGCGGCAGTCAAATTACGCATGAGGTGCAGATTAAGAGGGTGTTACATGCCAGACCCAGAAAGGAATGTTCCCTAACAGGAGAGTGAGATCTGAAGGTGGAAAGTGGTGCCATCGCATGGAGTCCAAAATATCCTGAGTCATGCCAGCAGCATATACAGGCCCAGGAAGAAGACATGACGCTTACACATTTGTTGTAGCTGTTCCATTTATTGAACTTTAGTGCATTGAACCTTTACTCAAACATTTCTTCAGTACTTGCACTGTGAAGTGTTTTAGTCCCCCAAAAAGTTGATCAATTAGACAGTGTGGGCAAGACCCTAAAAGGACACTCCTGGGAAAGAATTCACTGTAGTAACTCAAATATCTCCAGACATTGGAGATATTTGCTGCTAGCACTTGCAGATTGATTACATGCCGTTGCAGGAAGCTTTGTCATATCATCCCCTTCTCAGGGGACTGTGGTTTTTATCAAATTACATCCTTATGCATTTGCCCAAGGAATGCCCAAGATTTTACATATGCATGATGTTCCTGTTTTGGGATTTACACTGCACTATTTTTAAAACTGTACTCAGTTCACTTTTAAAAAACAGTAGTACTTATTTTGTTCAGTGATGCAAAGCTCATATTCTGAAATTCTGCTAACTTTAAGCTGCAGCCTGCATTATAAATGACAAATAGCTGATGGCATGGTGTAGTCTCAGTGTTTTATTTGCATGAGTTTGCGTTAGGTGTAATACTCACAAATGGCAAAGCTATGAGTTATGCACATTATCCTAAACAAGAGTCAGTAAAACTTTTATAACCATTCTATTGTGCTTTCGATTTTTATTTCATGTCCGATTTTTTTCAGATTTCCTAAGTAATGTAAATCCAAATACATAAACCTTAGAGGAAGAGAAAAATATAATTCAGTACATTTGGGGAACCACTAAAATTGACCTTTAAAAACATTTTCTATGAATAACAATGTCATGATTATATGGTCTTTTATCTTGGAGCCTTTCATAGCTAGAAGTCAGTCCAGTGTTTGTCAATGGAAACTGGGAAATCTTGGCTTTTCTCTGAAATAAAACACCTACCAGATGACAGATATTAGACCTTAAACTTATTACTTGCTCAGGGCTGAATAATGCTCATTTTGAATATTATGTTTTCTGTATACAAAGAGGAAAACATGCACTTTAATCTTGTGTGACTTTTATCTTAGATTAAGGAAAACATTGAAGAAACAGAACAAGGATACCAAATCTGCATGAGAGAGAATGAAGATTTTTTTTTTAATCTTCAATCTCCTCACATCCCTGCTCCTTTAAAAGCAAAATTGCACTGATATAAAGTAGAATTATAGAAATGTAGGGCTGGAAGGGAGCTTGAGAGATTGTCTATCTCTGTGAGGTCCAACCAGTTCTGAAACAGTGGCCACGATAGCGAACTAGCCAGACTCAGCTGGCCAAATAGCCACATACGGCTAGTGGCTAGCATGTTGGACACCACCTAGCTGCCCCCCTTGCATTGGGGCAGGACTATGTACACCGAAGTCATTCCTGACAGGTATTTGTCTAACCTATTCTAAAAAAGCTTCAGTGACAGGGATTTCACACATTTCCTCTGAAGGCTATTCTAGTGCTTGACTAGAATATAGTTATAGTTATAGTTAACAAATTTTCCTAATAACTAACCTAAATCTCTCTTGCTGCAGATGAAGTCTATTACCTCTGGCCGTATCTTCAGTGAACATGCAAAACAATCAGTCTTCTGCATAACCACTCTTAACATATTTGAAGGGTATCAAGTCCCCCTTGAGTTTTGTTTTTTTTTCCAAGGCTAAACATTAGCCCAGTTACTTTAACCTTTCTTCATAAGTTATTTTTGTTACTTTGAACACTCTCCAGTTTGTCCACATCTTTCTCCAAGTGCATTTTCCAGAACTGGACACAGTAGTCTAGCTAAGTCCACTCTAGTGCTGAGTAGAGCAGGACAATTACCTTGTGTCTTACATGCAACACTCCTGTTAATATACCCCAGAACATGAGTTCTTTTCATAGCTGCCTCACATTGTTGGCGCTCATTCAGTCTGTCATCTTCTATAACACCCAGATCCCTTTTAGCAGTACTGCCACCTAGCCACTTATACCCCATTTTTATAGCTGCAAATTTTCTTTTTATTTTCTAAGCATAGTACCTTGCATTTGTCTTTTCCTGAATTTCATCTTGATGATTTCAGACCAGTTCTCCAGTTTGTCAAGATCAGTTTCAGTTATAATCCTGTTCTCCAGAGTGCTCACAATCTATCCAGTTATACAAGTCTTGCAATGTCATACACCACAATGTGGATGAGGCCAGTATAGTTTGGGGTGGAATTTTAAGCTTGGGGAAAGAAAGAATGAAGCCTGTTTGGAGGTTGTCAACTATTTTTAAATGGCTGGCCTTTGAGACTCTTTGAAATGTTAGCATAAGACAAAATGAAATGGATATAACTGTTGACTAATAGGTTTCTTACCCATTCTTTGAAGCATCTGGTACCATCCCCTGTTAAAGATGGGATAGTGGTTTACAGAAATCAGTCTGATTCAGCAGAGCAGTTGTATTCCTAGAATGCATTCGAGTCAGCTAATGATGCACTGTAAAGGCTATTTTCCATATGGCTATCACAACCATATATACACTCAAGCATGATATGATTCTATATAATTAAATACACAACCAATTCTATTGTTTCACCTATCATAAATATTAATGAATATCTTCACAATGTGTGCATATAGTCTCTCCTAGTGTATGTATTATCATAATTTTTGAACACCTCTCAAATTAGCTACACAAAACCCTTAAGAGATAAGGAAGTATTTCACCTGTTTTCCAGAAGAAGAACTAGGGCTTAAAAAGACTACATCAATTGTCTGCAGACACAAGGAAGTCTCTAGCAAAGTCAGGAATAAAATACAGAGTTCCTGAGTTCTAGTACAAGCCAACAGAGATGTGTGTGTGTGGGGGGAGGGGCGGAGGGGAGAGAATATATATGAGAGACCCCTGTCCAGCCTTAGAACCCAGAGAAGGTAAGGAAGGTTCACATCCTCTCCTATGTTCCCGCAATGAACATAAAATCCCTTTCCCCCCTCCCACAAAGAAATTTAAACAAACTTGCTTTTCAGGCAGCATTTATTCTCAAAGTCCTCATGCTCTAATTTATTACTGCAAAAATCCTATTCATTTAAATTATCTACAGAACATTTTAGGATGGAAAGCTTTTTTCCCCCTTACCTACTCTGTACTTGTTATAAATGACAAATCCCTATTATTCTATTGAAAAAAAATCATAATTTAAATTAGTCTTCACACATTGTAATGCTTTTCTGCATTGTTCCTAATAAAGGTTGGAGCCACAAGATAATATGGCTGGTTTCTAGCAGCTGCTTTGCATGCTTTATGGGTATGACAGCTCAAGAAGCAATTCATTTACATAGAAAATTCTTTCCCATATGTGAACCAAAGCAGTCCCAAAGCTATATACAGATGGGTTGATGGATTGATAACATTTTTCCAATGGTAATTTTTAAAAATATGTTCTTAAAACTGATTATTAAGAATAATAACAAGCATTTTCCTAATGGAAGAGACTTCCTTTTGCTTCTTAATAATTACCCTGCTTTCTCCACAAGGTAGACAATGTTACTTTTGACACCTGGCAGGTAAAAATGAAACTTCAAGGCAGATCTAAGAAAGCGACTTTTTAGCTATAATTCACTTCTATGTATAGAGGCAATGCATGTTCTGAGGCTCTGTTATGACTCGCCCCATCTAGGCCCTGTAGGGGCTCCTCCTTCCCAGGGTTCTAGCGCCTTGTTCGACTTCCCCCACGTCACTGGCCTTCCTGACACCGTCCAGGACGGAGGGGGACCTGGGCCCTCCCTCTCTCCAGGTCCCAGCCCAGGACCCTAAGGGTAGGCATCTTGAACTCGCTGCCCAACCGGGGAGGCTCCTGCCGCAACTCACCGGTCCCCGGGGGGTCCTAACCCCATCCTGGGCTGCTTCCTCCGACCTGGGCGATCCCCGTGTGCCCCTCCGCATCTGCTGAGGATGGGGAGAGTGGGGGAGCGGCTCACCCTCTCTGGTGGTGCTGATCCTCCATCGTTGGTCCGGGCGTCCCGATGGGCCCCACGAGGCCCCTGTCTGGCTCCTCTGGGCTGGGCGCCATTCAGTGCCCGCACGTCGTCCTCCCGCTTTGGATCTTGGTCTGGTCGGCTTTTGAAGCCGGCGCCCTTCGGTGAGCGTTATGGCGCATGCGCCGGCAGCGGCCGCCGAACAGTCCCAGCAGAGCCGCCTTGGCTCCCCGGCGGCAGCACCGCTTGGTGCCGGAGTGCGGGGTGCGGGGTTAGCCACTGCGATCCCCGCCCCCCATCACACACCACCCCCCGTTAGGTTTCTTGCCTTTGCCCCTTCTGCGTCGCTCTCTGGTTCATTCGTCCTTGAAAAGAAGTCTGCATTGTTGTGCTTCCGTCCGGTGTGCCACCCCAAACCTGTAGGGTTGTAAGGCCAAATACCACCTTGTTATTCTGGGGTTTGTCTCTTTCATGGATTGTAACCACTTTAGGAGGGTATCGTCGGTTATTAGTTTGAACGAGTTCCCAAGCAAGTAATACCGAAGAGACTCAATCGCCCACTTTTCTGCTAAAGCCTCCTTTTCGATTGTGGCATAGACCTTTTCTCGGGGGAACAGCTTTCGACTTAAGTATAAGATGGGGTGCTCCTCTCCGTCCACCTCCTGGGACAAGACTGCCCCTAACCCTACGGCGGAGGCATCCATCTGTATTATGAATTCTTTCGAAAAGTCCGGTTGCCTTAGCACCAGGGCCCCCATCAAAGCGGTCCTTAGCTGGTTAAAGGCCCTCTCTGTCTCCCCTGAGCTTACTACCCTTTTCGGCTGGTCTGCCCACGTCAGGTCCGTGAGGGGGGCCGCTATGGTCTCAAACTGGGGTATAAATCTCCAGCAATACCCGGCCAAGCCTAAAAACTGCCGCACTTGTTTCTTGGTCGTTGGGAACGTATACTCAGCTAGGGCTCTCACCTTGTCTGTTAGTGGTCTCAGCTTTCCTCCCCCCCACAGTATATCCTAGGTAAGTCACCTCCCGTCTGCCTATATGGCACTTGTTAGGGTTGGCTGAGAGTCCGGCATCTTGTAAGGTCTTCAACACCGCCCACAGGTGATGTGTGTGATCTGTCCAGTTCTGGCTGTAAATGACTATGTCATCAATATAGGCTGTCGCGTAGTCCTGATGGTTCCGTAGGAGTTGGTCCATTAACCTCTGGAACGTTGCGGCCGCCCCATGTAGGCTGAATGGCATGGTCCTGAACTGGAACAACCCAAATGGAGTTGAAAAAGTCGACGGGGTATGCGTCGAACTGGGATATTGCATTCACCTTCCAGAAATCCACGCAAAATCGGAGGGACCCGTCGGGTTTCGGCACCAGTACAATGGCACTCCTCCACCCGCTTCGTGACTCTTCAATCACTCCTAACTGTAGCATCTCTTCTACCTCCTTCCGGACGGTGTCCCACATCTTTCGGGGGAGGGGTCTTAGCGCATCCTTTTTCCGAGGGCTCGTCGCAATGTGGTGGTAAATAGCCGATGTTTTCCCGGGCGTCTTGGTGAGGGTGGTGGCGTACTCCCACACGACAGCCTCCACGTCCCGACGTTGGGCAGGCGTTAGGTCATCCCCCATGCCGGGGCTCACGATATCCCCCATCTCCCCAGTCCAGGGGCTGACCTCGGGTTCCTCTAGCCCTTTGTAATCAGGAGGGCCTCTCGGGGCCTCCACTTCTTCAGGAGGTTGACATGATATATCTGGGACTTAGCCCTCTTCCCCTCTAATCAAATCTCATAATCCACCGGCCCGATCCTTCGGATGACTTCGAAGGGCCCCTGCCACCGAGCTAGCAGCTTCGATTCCTTTATCGGCAATAGGAGGAGGACTCGGTCCCCTGCTTTGAACTCTCTCATTTTGGTGCCTTGGTTGTAGGCGAGAGTTTGTCGGTCCTGGGCTTGTTGTAAATTTCTCTTGGCAAAGTCCCCGAGTCGCCTCAGCCGCTCACATAGCTTCAAGACATAGGTTATGGTCCTCTGGACCCAGGGCTCCTGTTCCTCCCAGGTTTCCTTAATAAGATCTAGAATGCCACGCAGCTGTCGTCCATAAAGAAGCTCAAACGGAGCAAATCCGGTCGAGGCGTGAGGTACTTCTCTGATGGCAAATAGCAGGGCGGATAGGGCCTTATCCCATTCGCGGGGCTCCTCATCCAAGAATCATCTTAGCATCTCCTTTAGGGTTCTGTTAAACCTTTCTACCACCCCATCCATCTGGAGGTGGTAGACGGAGGTTCTCAGGGTCCTAACCTGCAGTAGCCTACACAACTCTTGGATCAAGCAGGAGGTTAGGTTAGTCCCTTGGTTGGTTAGGCTCTCTTTTGGGATTCCCACTTGGGCAAATATCTTGACCAATTCCCCCGCTATCGCGGCCACGGTGGTATTCCTCAGGGGCACTGCCTCTGGGTAATGGGTCGCATAGTCCACTAGGACCATGATATATTGGAAACCGGCCGAGGATTTTTCCACTGGTCCCACCAAGTCCAAGCCCACCCTGTCGAAGGGGATGCCCACCACCGGGAGGGGCACCAGCGGGGCCTTAGGGCATAGCTGTAACCACGTGTGTTGGCAGGTGGGGCAGGAATCGCAGAAGTCCCTGATGGCTTTGTAGATCCCCGGCCAAAAGAACCGCTGCGTGAGCTGCTGCAGGGTCTTCTCCCAGCCCAAATGCCTTGCCCAGGGGTTCGCGTGGGCCAGCTCCAGCACCTTATTTCGGTTCCGGCCAGGTACCAGCAGCTGCCTGACCCACCCCGGCCCCTCGGCCTCTTGGGCCACGCGGTATAGGCGGTCCCCCCGTACCTTGAAGTGGGTCTCCCAATGGTTTGGATTAGCATCCTCCTCACTCCCTCTGGCCTCCTCCCAGGCCCGTACCAGGGATGGGTCATTCCTTTGTTCCTCTAGGAAGTCGTGATCGGTGACCCAGTCTGGCTTGGCTTCTGTCCCCTCCATCGCCTCCGCCTGCAGGTCGGGGCCCGCTGGGTTCCAGGCCTGCAAAATTTGCCAGAAGCCAGGCCAATCCCACCCCAGGACCACGGGGTAGGCGAGCTGCGGGGCTAAGCCCATGGGGCTACTGCTCCATCCTGAACCTCTGTCTATAGGTCTCGGGCGTGACCCCTATCTGGTCTAGTATAGCCTCTTTGACCTTGAAGTATTTCAAGGCATCTTGTGGGGCCAGGCTCCTGTACGCCAATTGCGCCGGCCCTGTGAGGTAGGGGGCCAGGAGAGTGGCCCAATGCTCATATGCCACCTTCCCCCTGGCACTGCATCTGCACCCAGGCCATGGAGTAGGGCCGGACGGCTCTATGGATGCACCGTACCCAAACTGTGGTGCCGGCAGGCTCGGTACTTGGGACTAATTCCATGCAGACCATTGTCTGTCCGCAGCTTGAGTCCACTAATGCCTGAGCCGGCACCCCCTCCACCCGTACCCTAGTGGTTACTATGGCTCTCTGATCCGGACAAGGGGGCACCCCGGGGAGAACCTCTTGCCTGAATGAACAGTCCATAAAGGGGCATTCATGTTTGAAGTGCCCCTCCTGCCCGCACTCATAACAGCGGTTTCGGGAGGGCGCCCCTTTGGCCGCCTCCTCCCTGGCCACCTCTAGCCGGGGTCCGCCCACTCCTGGGTTCTCGGGGGATCCCTCCTTTTCTATCGTGGATACCCGCCTGGCTACTCCCCGCCCTAGGCCCCAGCGAGTCTCTCCCCCTTTTCCTCTCCTCTCCAGACGTGCTCTATACCCCGGTGGTCACTCCCCCCGGATCTCTCTTTCTCCTTTCCCGGGCCCTCCCGGGGTCTCTGCTGACATATAATTTTCCATCAGGGTGACCGCATCGGTCAGAGCTAGGGGCAATGTTGGCACACCCACTGCTGAGTTCCTGGGGGAAGAATCTGCAGGAATTGCTTGAGCACCACTGCATCCGCTACCTGGGAGCTATCCCTCTTATTGGGCTCCAGCCACCGCCAGGCCAGCTCCTTTAATTTCTGAGTCACTGCCCGCGGTCACGCCCCATTGGGGTACTGCTCCATCCTGAACCTGTCTATAGGTCTCGGGCATGACCCCTATCTGGTCTAGTATAGCCTCTTTGACCTTGAAGTATTTCAAGGCATCTTGTGGGGCCAGGCTCCTGTATGCCAATTGCGCCGGCCCTGTGAGGTAGGGGGCTAGGAGAGTGGCCCAATGCTCATTGGGCCAGGGTGCGGCCTGCGCTACCCTCTCAAAGATTACTAGGTATGCCTCTGGGTCGTCCAGTGGCCCCATTTTTGTCAGTCTGATGGGCAACTGGGGCATGCCCGCCGGCCCCTCGTTCCCAGCGGTCCGGTACCGGCTCCTCGGCCTAGCCCATGCTGTACCCATTTTTCCTGCTGTTGGATCATTCCCTAACCAGCTGGCGTTGCTATTCCTGGCCTTGCGCGGCCAGCTGCTGCAGCATCTGCACTTGGTGCTGTTGCTGTTGCTTTTGCTGCTCTGTGAGCCACTCGAAAATTTGGGCGGGGTCCATGGTTCTGGTTCTCCTCCCCTTCGCCCCGGAGAGGCGCCCTCCGCCCCACTTAGAATTTGCTGCCGTCTTGGGCAGTGGTGTGGGGTTGTGTGTTTTTTTGTTTTTTTTTGTTTGTTCCCCCTTTCAATCTAGGAGTTCAGGGGCCTACCCACATTCTCCACCATCTGTTACGACTCGCCCCATCTAGGCCCGGTAGGGGCTCCTCCTTCCCAGGGTTCTAGCGCCTCGTTTGCCTTCCCCCACATGACTGGCCTTCCTGATACCGTCCAGGACGGAGGGGGACCTGGGTCCTCCCTCTCTCCAGGTCCCAGCCCAGGACCCTAAGGGTAGGCATCTTGAACGCGATGCCCGACTGGGGGGGCTCCTGCTGCTCCCCCCCGACCGGTCCCTGGGGGGGTCCTAACCCCATCCTGGGCTACTTCTTCCGACCTGGGCAATCCTCGTGTGCCCCTCCGCATCCACCGAGGATGGGAGGGGGTGGGACGGTTCACCCTCTCTGGCGGTGCTGCTCCTCCGTCGTTGGTCCGGGCGTCCCAACGGGCCCCACAAGGCCCCTGTCTGGCTCCTCCGGGCTTGGCGCCGTTCAGTGCCCGCACGTCCTCCTACCCCTTTGGATCCTGGTCTGGTCGGCTTTTGAAGCCGGCGTCCTTCAGTGAGGACGCCAGCGTAGGCGCCTGGGCCGCCCGCGGGGAGGGCTACGGTGCATGTGCTGGCGGCAGCCGCCGAACAGTCCCGGCAGAGCCGCCTTGGCTCCCCGGCGGCAGCGCCGCTCGGCGCCGGAGTGCGGGGCGCGAGGTTAGTCGCCGCGATCCCCGCCGCCCCGTCACAGGCACAAACTATAATATCCCTATACACTGAGTAGCATTTGACATGACAAGATGTACCAATTTATTTATTGGGACTATAGTTGGAATAAGGTGCTACTCAATGTCAATCTGAGTTGTACCTCTGGCAGAAAGCCAATGAAGTGTTTAGTCCCTAGAAAAAAGATGGCTGGAACATGCATGTGTGTGCTGCTCTGAACATTTTCTTTGACCTCAAGCTTCTGCAGCACACGACTGGAACTTCTTTGGCATCATCATCATTACACCTCTATTATATATTCCACTGGAGAAAGAGCTACGCTTTCTGTGAATATCCTGGAAACGAGTAGTTTCTAACAACTCTTTAGATAATAAAAATATGAATTAAACAAAGAATTCTAAAGCTTTAAAGTATTGAAATTCACATTCCTGAGGGAGATAAAACATCAAGTTGAAATAAAAAGGAACTCTCTAAAAAGTATCTTCAGTCTTTTCTCTTGTCACTAGGGATTTCGTGTCTGACTTGCTTATAATTGGAAAGAAGTACGGGGGGCAGACCCATAGCTGATGTAAATTGTCATAGGCCTATGACTTCTTATGACAATATATACTGCCCTAAGATATGTATTGATTTTCAGATCTTTCTTCTTTTCTAAGTCACACAGCAATTCTTTTAAAGGTAAAGAACTTTGCAGTTTCTTTTCTTTCTTTATTGGAGCAGATATGCTACAAAAGGCATTCAAATAACAGGAAGATGTTTACAGATGGCATGCCAGTTTATAAGCTACCGTGTGCTCTTCAGGTATTGCACTGTGTGCTGAATCACTGACTTTTCCCTTAATTTTAAGCATCTTCCATAACACAGGTTTGCTATATCCCAAAACTCAAAGGAGAGTGAACAGAAAACCCTTCCTCCATCTCATTGCATTGCCCTGTATGTTTTATTTGCCATACATTACTAAGGCTGGATTTTTAGAAGAGGTCAGCATTAACCATAAATGGGGGGAGGAGGGTATCAAAAGAGCTTATTTACACAAAGTAAAAGGTGGTCAAAGTGCTTCACTGGGCGCTACAAGGAGCAAAGTGCTCTTGAAAATCTGATCCTTAGAGTGCAGGTTGTGTTGGGGACACTTGAGCCAGCATTCCTGCTGTGCTAGTAGAGGCCAACCTACTCCTGATATACAGATTTTATTGAATGCCATAAGTATGGAAATATTCACTGCATAGGCACAATGCTTGGTCAGTGCCCTTCAGTGTATCTGTGTGGATCTGGCTCTTTCAGCTATCACCCAGGTTTAATAATGGTAGAATGTAGGTATCTCATAGCACTCAGATCCTAAGATTTAAAATACCATTGAGGATTTCTAGGTCATCTTGAGGATAAATGATTTATAATTTTTTTCAAATGTGAAAACTTTGGTTCCTCTTTTCTTAAAAAAACCCTTTGATAGATATAAGTAGAGCGGTGCAAAAAAACTGACTTCACAGTTTGACCACAAGTTTTTTTACAGCAATCTGAAAACAAACATTTTCAAAATTTTCAGTAATTCAAAAAGTAAAAGAAAATTAATTTCACGTCAAAGAGAACCTTTTGATTGACTGAAAATGAAATGTTTTATTTTAATTTTCAGCCTGTAAAAAAAATTAATTAAATGAAAGTGACGAAATTTTCAAATTGAAAAGTTGTGAATAAAAAAGACTTCAGTTTAGAAAATGTCAAAACAAAATCTTTTGCTTTTTCATCCTTCTTAATGCAAACAATTCAGCAAAACTGACAAGAAGTCACAAAATATTTTAATATCACTACACCTGAATTTTTATTTGGAAAAGAATTTCAGCTGAACTCTGATTATAAACCAGGTCTGATAGATGCTTACACAATAAAATTATATCCTTTAATTAAATGTAGCTTTAGAGAACATTCCCTGGAGGCCTGGGTAATTCTCATAAGCTGTTGGAGTTGTACCTTTTTTGAGAGAAATGATTGATATTGTGCAATTTAGTAGACTTCTGATCTACAAATATGACTTTCATGTGTAAAAATGAGCCCTTAGAGAGAGAGTAAACAGAAAATATGTCTTGAGGAAGACTCTTAAGGCCAGATCTTTAGACCTGAAATAGCTTTGATGGCAATCAGATGCAGTCAGGAGATGACTCTAGCTCTGGGTGCTGAAATGGCTTCAGCTTACCTTAGGGTAAGCTGCCCCCCTCAAAATGGCAGCCATAAAACTGACAAATATCATGTCATCCCTACCATTTGTACTGCCCTGGGTCAAGAAAGCCCAGGCCTTCCTCAGTTTTAGGCTAGCTGACTCACTGAAATGCCCAACTCTTGGGGCAGCTGGCTCTCCAGACTCCAGGAGTTGGGCATCTGAAGAAACCAGCTGAATGTTGGAAAATCTTTAGATCTCTGGGTTAGGGGAGCCTGTATTGTGGCACTGACAACCAGTTGAACTGGCAAGAAAGGTGGCAGGTTTGAGAGAATTCTACTTGTGCTTGTTGAAAAGTCATTGAAGCAGGAACAATTACATCAGAAAATGCTTTGTTAATGAATTGAGATTTTCCTGACCAACCTCTGCTTTGTTTGAAAATTCCCTACCAGCTTTAATTTTAATGGTATTTGGCATTAAAACTTACACTTCATAGACTCACTAGCACTATTACTGTTAATAAATACTCAACCACTGAGTATTGGTTTTTTCCCCTCTATTTTGCTCTATAATCTCTGGAGTATACTGTTTCCTAACAGCTTGTTTTAAGAGAGTCCTTAACAAATATTTTCTCTTTAGTTCCAGTGTGATTTGTTTTCAAGTATAGTGGAAATGAAGTTGTGGGAATAAAAATCCTGATGCATTGTCTTCATTCTAAGATTATATAAATGGTATAAGAAAAAACTTGTTTGGGATTTTGAGGGTTAGATCCATAGCTGGAATAAATCAGATGAGGATTTGGCCCTAATTAGAGTGCCTATGTAATCTGATTTCTTGTTCCAATTCAGAGCATACTACACATATTGCTTCAAAAATAACATCTTTCATGTACCTATTTTAATGGAAAATATGAACTACGGGATGTATACATTTTAACCCAGCAATATTCAAACAACTATATGACATTTATACATAAAATAAAGCTCTCTGATGCACCCGGTTTGAAGCTACTGTAATACCCAAAGGATACATTTCATCACGCACCCAGTTACATAGTGCATTCTATATTTTAATGAAATACTAGAAAACAGTGCTGCTTGTGCTGAATCTCAACTGCATTATGGAGGAACTGAATTTAACATTATGTTCTTTTAGTTTTCTGGTCACAAGTTCAGTGCCTATGCTTCATGCATTAGCCAGAATTTATATTTAACAACATTTCTATGGTGATAATTTTAAAGGTGTTCAGTGTTGCAGATGAGATACATAAATTGCAAAACAAATTAAGATGGATTGAAGACGGACAAATTGAATGAGGATAATGTGGCACTAGCAGTACATGCTTGATGTTTTTTAGTCTTTTCGGTATGTGAGCTTCACACGAGTAATTTAATTAGCTCAGAGTTTTTAGTTACTTGACCATCAAGGCAAAAAGAATGAAGGAATATGTCATAGCTTTCAAGATAGAAAACCATTCCTTGTATTTTACTTGGCAGGTCATATCAAAACAGAATCAAAGGGACAGTCAAAACTATGCCATTTACCTCACTGATTTGTACCTTAGCATAATACTATGATCAACATACTGATATATTTTAATAATGTGAGGTAATTAATCATTTTTTTAAAAAAACTGGGTCAAACTTACTACAGTATATCACTGCTTTATGTTCTGCCTCTTCCAAGAAGTAGACTTGAACATCACTCACTGATCTCTACCCAAATAAAGAGTCTGAATCCAATTTATTAAAGCAGGATGAATATAACCTTTAATGTCTCTACAGAGATAATATTGTTAATTAAATCAAAGGCCTTTTCCTAGTCAGTGCTAACAGTTCTGGCCTCACATCTATTCTCCAAACCATAGGTGACATTGATGGATAAATGCAATTAAAGCTTGGACATTAGAGAAGTTATGCAGAGAGCTGAACTGATCTTTACCAATCTTCCTTTAAAAATTGCAATAAATATTTCAAAATGAAGTCTTCATAAATTATGCTTAAGATATATGTTTGCAAGATTGGATGGAAATTCAATACAATTACTCTAAGCAAGTTTACTTCTGGTTAGGAAACAGCATTTGTTTTCCCTACAATTATCAGTTATTGTATTTTTCAGATAGATTAAAAACTGAAGGTAAGTAGGGCAAAAAAAAAAATACTTTTAAAGGCTTCTTCTGAAAACAAGGAAATTGAATCCCAGCTGGGAATCAATAATTTCTTTTGTCATTTGTTATTTTCAAGTAACCAACATTTTATATAGCATGAAAAGTATCTAAATTTATATAGTAATTGCTTTTAGAATTCACTTAGTTCTAATGCAGAACACCAGGAGTTTTTTTTTTAAAGGCCATCTGCCCCCAGAAAAATCCAAATAAATTCAACTTTAATAAGCTTCACTACTTCCCCTAAAAATGTAAAGCCGTGTAGCTGTAGTTAAGGGTTTAACTGTGTTTCCATTTATTTTTTTATGGGAATTATATGATAAAATCCTCTTGAACCCATCTGAAAATGTAGAGAATCAATGCAAGCCCAGCACAGAACTTTTCTTACAATAGGTCTTTGAGGGAGGGTTACAGATTTTCTGTGTGCTACAGTTCTTTGTGCTATTGCAGTAGAGGCTGTAAAATTGGCTAAACTAGCCAGTTGAGGATTTGTCTAGCATAGAGGAAATAAATGGCTAGGCACAACAGGGCATAGCAGGAGCACAAAAGGGCAATCAGTTGAAACCAAGAGCACTGCTCTGAATTGCTATGTGGACAGCCCCAGAATTGAGGAACTACAGAAAGAATGCAGCACCCTTTTTAATTTTCATGCTGGGAGCTGTTTGAAAGAGCTTAAGATAGATTAAAGAACTGGGCCCTGATTTATCTGAACTATAATCTAAGACCTGTTAATAATTTTTTGTTAGCACCTCTTGTTTGTTCTTGCCCTCAACTGTGATGCCAGGTAGGAATCAACAGGACAGGCATCTGGGCTAACACTTCTTTGGAAGGGAGTCAGCACTGATATATGTGCAATATCAATAATAAATAACCACAACATCTGCTTGCCTTCTTTGCCATGTTAGTGATAGCTTAAAATTCAGAGTAATTTTTCAGCATGTTCATTGGCATCCAGTTTGCCCTGGGTGCAATTCAAGTTGTGAACTTTGATCTATGAAGCACTAACTTAATTTATCATGGCATTTGGAAAGACTGCCTTTGTTGCTCTGGTGGGGGTGGGGACTGAAATATGATTCCATCCTGCCTGGGACACAGTAAGAAGAGGAAAGAGTTAAAGTACATTGGAAAGGAAGCAGGAGCTGAAACCTGATCCTCACTCAGAAGACAGAAAAGAGGGTTTGGGCCATGGGAAAGGTCATTGATTCTAGGGAAGAATCTGCTTAGTCTGCTGGAGAGCCCAGGCTGAGAGCACTCTTGTGTGGAATTAAATCACAATTGTAGTATTCTCTGGAGAAACAGGCATCTTTGAGGAAAACCGTTTAAGATGCCCTGAGAATGGTCCTTGATGATTGAATGAAGCTTAAATAAACCCTCAAAGTCCTGTTGGAGCTGTCACACCTCCGTAATTCAAAAGAAAGACATTTTCATATTCCAAGTACGCTAATTCAAAGTTCCTAAGTGCCCCCACAGAATTGTATCCTAACGTTATAGGGCCGATAAACAGCACTTTGAAAACATGTCCATAAATGATTATATCCTTTTTTCAACAACTGTTTGTTTTAATGTGTTAAAGCCACAGCTTACAACCCATCTACTATCATGGCATGGGTGTGTGTCCTTCCTTGGCAGAGATTCCAGCTGGTAGGTACAGACGCAGCCAAAGTAGGGACTCCTGCATGGGGAAGAGGGAGTAAAATGAGGCCTAACTAGGGCAACCAGTCCCCTCATCAACTCCCTGGACCTAGAAATGTGCAAGATAGACCCCACCCTGCTCTGAGGGTAACAGGATCAGATGGTGCCTTTCTCCCACCGCCATATGGCATTGTGGACAAATTGCAGAAGAGTCCATCCAGAGACTCCAGCTGATAGGAGAAAAGCAACCAAAACCAGGGCTTCTGGACATACAGTTTTGGCTGTGCTGATTGGTTGTTTTTCCTTTTCCTAACAATCCACCTCACCACCACTCTTTGCTTCCTCTTTTCCTCCCCTATTCTGCCCTCTTTGCCCACTTCCTTCACTTTTCTTTACATATAGTGATCCCTTTCTAACTTTCCTCTACCAAATAAATAAATAAATACATGTTGAGTTAAAGTGCTTTCCTGCCATCAAAGGGCATGTGTACAGAGCAGGGCTTAACTAGAAATAAGCTATGCAAGTTGAGCTATGTCAAGTACATAGTTTATTTCGAGTTTTGATGCTGTCTACGCAGCACTTATTTCACAATAGAGAACTCTTTCTCCAACTTCACTTACTTTTCATGAAATGAGGATTACAGGAGTCAGAGTAAGAAATCCTCCAGCTTGACAGTATGTTGACATTATGTTGAAATAGCTGCCAGTTGTGTAGTTGCATACTATGTTATTTTGAAATAACACTAGTTATTTCAAAATTATGTTGCTATGTATACATAGCCAAATTGTTCACTCTGCTTGTGTGTTATATTCCTTCCTGCACCCTATTCCATCACGTCTATTTAGACTGTAATCTCTTCAGGGCAGGGATTGTGATAGTACAGAGCCTAATATAGTAATGCCCTGTTCTTGATTGGCCCTTAAATACACATGATTAGTGAATTCAGTTGTCTTCTCATGTGGTTTGGTACATTCATTCAAATTCAATGTGCATTAGTCATGCAATACCTAGCCTGGCCATTGGTGTTAGGAAAGATCTGAGAAAGGAAAGGGAGAGTAGATGTTAAATACTAGATATTTTGAAGATACATTTTAAATAATAAACATTTTAGTTACCTTCAAAATAATTCAATTAACTCATCACCCCATGGGATAGCTTTATTGGAATTCAATTGTAGCCAAATTCGTAATTGCTTTATTACAAATAAAAGTATGTTAAAATAAAAATAACTTGTCTTTATATAAAAGACAAGTTATTTTTATTTTAACAATTTTTATTTAAGGAAACTTAATTTCACTTTGATATTGAATACACTGGGCCAGATCGTCAATGGGTGTTTTTAAATACTGTCAGAAAAGGAAGTTTACATTTTAACATTTTCCCCCTCATTAGCTATCGATATTCTAAAATGAAACTTTAAACCTCTCTGTTATGTGGTAACAGAATATAATAAAATTCCTTTACCCTGAAGATTTGGGCAACAAAATATTTTAATTTACTTATTTCATCTGACAATGGGATGCAATGGAGACTAGTATGCCTAATTGTTAATGTAAATTAATATACGTGCATCCTGATGCTATATTTAGAAGGACCATCTAATGAATAGGGCACTAGTGTTGGACTAAGGAGACTTCAATTTAATTTCCAATGCAGCTGAAGACTTCCTGTGTGTTATTGAGCAAATCGTGTGCTTGAGTTCTCCATCTGTAAAATTGAGATCCTACTTCACAGAGGTTTTTTTGAAGCTAAATATTAATGATTTTGAGCTGTTTAGGTATTATGGGGTGATGGGAGAAGATTAAGTACACACATAGATACTGAAGTCAGAGGGATTCATGTAGCAAGTGCGCCCAGGTTCCTGCCAGAATGCTATGATCACATTTTAAAGATGGTGATGGGCATTCAAAAGATGGATTTCTGACCCAAGTTCAAGGTGTATATCAAACCAGATACATGCTTCTGTAACCTGTTTAGTTTAAGTGTGTGAGCAAAATAAGTGTGCACAAAAGACTTGTGTCTGTGCCAAACATAAAGATTTTGGCCTTTTCTGAGTTCTCCATTGTTGAGTAGCCCGATTTAGAATACGCAGGTGAAAAAAGAAAAATTATTTATTTCCCTGCCAACCCAGACTATCTAGTCATTTAGACTAGCTATTCAAAATTAACTTCAAGTTGTGTTAAAAAAGATTCCTGGATTAAGAGACTGGCTCTAAATAGCCAAACTAGTGATCAAATTGTCACTTTCTGGAAAAAGGAAGTTGATAACCATTTTTTTTCACACCTATTAAAACACAAGAAGATGAGAACAGGCACAGTTCAAGGCCAGGCTGGAATGCCTAAACTGTCTTCAAAATATTCTTCTATAAAATCAGTAGCTACAAGGCTTTATTCAGTTGTGAATATGCTGGATGCTTTGTACAGAAGGTTAGACTGTGTGATGTGGTAGTCCCTTCTGGTCTTACACTATACAACTCCATGAGTCTCTTAAAATGCAGTCATAAAATATCTTTTTCTGTCATGGGCATTGTCTTTGATAATCAAAGCTTCAAAGCACTCTTAGACGTCATTTCTCTGTCAGCTATCTCTGCAGTGGAGTGTGACTTGGCAACAGCTCAATAGCTTATTTTTCTTTGACCATTGGATAGTGAAATAACAAATATTTTCACTTCTGTAGTGGGGTGGTCACCCCTCTGCAGGTGTAACAAGAGTTTAACCCAGTCCTGGGAAAGGCCTGGGGCAGTGGAGTAAGCAGCTACAGCATATAGCAGCATATAGGGCCCAGCTGGGTTAGTATAGATAAGAGCTCCTGGAGAAGAGGAGACAGTTTTGCTCCAGCCATGGAGCAGAAAGGACCTGACTTCTGGTAGGCTAGAGAGGGTACCTGAGGCAGAGAAGTGCTAGGGAAGGGCAGGCAGAGCTGGGGAGCTCTGGCCAGGAAAACTCCCAAGCTGAGGCCTTGCTCTCAAGGCCTGAGAGTACTAGGGCTGCAATGAGGCAGCCAGGGAAGCAGAAGGCAGCAGGTCCACACCTCCTTGCTGTTTCAGAATGTAATTTGCCCCTGGGGAAGGGGCTGGATGATAACTGGCAGTGAGTCACTGAGACAAGGTGGGTATAGGGGACTGGTGTTCCCTAAGAGGGGAGGACCCAGAGTGCAGGAGCACTGCCCTGGGGCAGTACTGTGAGGAAAGAGAATTGTGGGTCAGGAGGGACACAGGTCCTGAACCAGTGCAGGAGGCTCTGGAGGTTTTTCGCCTTCCTCTGAAGCATGGGACACTGATCACTTGCTGAAGGATTCTCTGCATCTTGGGGTCCTTAGACCATTTGAGGACTTCAATATCTGAGATATAGGTGAGAGGATTAATCTAGGAGTGGGTGGGTGAGATTCTGTGGCCTGCATTGT
>JANRFK010001234.1:39170771-39208426 GCA_030068395.1 Apalone spinifera
CGGTACTGGTGTCCAGTCTCCAGAGTCGCCTCTCCACGGTGGGGTGGGGATGCCGCAGGGAATCCATGGCCTCCCTGGTGAGGGAGTCCAAGGCGATTTGTGCCTCCTGGTCCTGGAAGACCAGGGCACCAGCCTGGAGCACCAGCTGCAGGCACTCGAAAATGGCCAACAGGGGCCAGAGCAGATACATGGGCACCCCTGGTTCCACGGCAGACACAGCAAGGCACAAGAAAACAAAACCAGGGAAAAGCACTAGGGGGCACAAGGCAGTGATGTCCAAAAGGCACAGGGCAACCACCAAACCTGCTATGGCTGACAGTCCCTGCAGGAGGTCCTAACACACGGAGCAGGAGACAAACGGCTGTCCGGCTAGACCCCTTTAAGCACGTGTCTGAACGGAGCACCAGCCCCGCCCCTGGAAAGGGCTGGTGCCCTTTTGCGCTCTTCAAAATGGTTCCAGGCTTCTGCTTTTGCGCAAAAGTGCGCCGCCAATCTGGACACGCTTTTGCGCAAAAGCGCATCGTTCTTACGATGACTCCAGGACCAATCTAGACGCGCTCTTGCGCAAATACTTTTAACGGAAACACTTTTCCGTTAAAAGTATTTCCACAAAATCATGCCAGTCTAGATGTAGCCTATGAGTCTATGAGGTGAGGGTGAGACACTGGCCAGCAGAAGCTGTTCTGAGGCTGAAGAGGTAATTCCTGAGCAGACCAGCTCCATCTGTGGATACTAGCCTCTGGCCCCTCCCATTCTATCCCACCCACCCCAGCCTCAGCACACCACGACATTGGTGCTGATGCTCCAGGCTTTGCAGCTCTGACCTCTGACCAGACAACACAGCTGTAGGTGCTCCAGGCATCATGGTCAGGGAGTGGTGAGCAAGGGGCTTTTGATAGGAGATTAGTAGTTCCCAGAGAGGTAGTTGGGGGAATGGGTGGTAAGTCCCAGTGGTTTGGTCAGGGAACAGGAAGGGTTGGATAGGGGGTGGGGATCCCAAGGGATGGTCAGGGATCGGGGTACCTGGATAGGGGCTGTGGGTTCTGGGTGGTGGTGGTCAGAGAGCAGGGGGGTTGGATAGGGATTGGGGTTCCATAGGGGATAGTCTGGGGTAGAGAATAGGAGTTTGGATAGGGTGCAGTGGTTGTGTCATTCTTGGCTGTTTGGGGAGATACAGCCTCCTCTATCCAGCCCTCCATACAATTTCAAAGCTTCAATGTGGCCTCAGGCCAAACAGTTTGCCCACTCCTGTTCTAGGGTATAACACACATACAGAGTTACATTGTTTACATACTTACACCCTATACTGCATTTACTATCCATTGCATCATGCATTGTGGAGTTGACATAGTCACTTTGTAGAAACCACTTTGTGTGCACTGTCCATGCACTATCCATGCACAACTTACTCTTTACCTCATCTTACTTTCCAAGCTTGTTCATTATTTTCTTGTCTATTGTAAATAGCTCCCTGGGTGTTGCCCCTTACTTTAGTTGGTATAAGACTAAATATAAGACTGTTTTCAGCCACCTGATCCATGTCTAGAGTCTCTGTACGATTTGTACACAGTGTTATTCTGTTCCTTTTAACAAAGCACATATTATAAGACACTACTCAGCTGAAGACTGCTTTTGAAGGAGAAATGCTGTTAGGCTACAAGATGATGTATCGGGTGGTGGTGTGTGTGGGGGAGGGTCACAGCATTCGGACTGTTGATTACAGTTTTGAAGTGGGGGCTATCAACAGCTGGGGGAATCTGTATCTCCCCCTGTTGCACTTTCTTAGACCTGTTGAGGAACAAACTGGGACAAAGGGTGGGCTGGAGCAGTATTGCTTTTGGGGTTGTTTATTGGTACAGGTTCTTAAGAGTAAGGTGATACACACATCATATCCATGCTGGTAGTTTGGAGGCAGGCTGCAAGTGAAATGTAGATTACTTTTGATTTCACTGGTAACTGGAGTGCTGGCTAGGTGTCAGCTTCCAGGAGACTTGACTATGATGTTCCTTGGGAGATCCCTTTGGATCTGCAGGAGGATTTACATTCTCTGGGCTGGACCCATATTTCTACTGTGATGTTACATTTTGTCCAAGAGAGAACTTTTCTGGCTGCTTCTCAGTTAATTTATCTGCTTTCAGGGTCTTTGTCTGCCTTAAAAGGTCATGGATCATAAACTGCCTTTTTGGTTGGGTATTTCTCATTCACACCTCACACACATTCCACAGGTTACATATATATTCATAAGCAATATGGTTTCTAGGTAAGTAACCAGAAACCCACCAGAAATTGGATTTTTTGACATACTAAAAGGACCTAATGTAAATACTATGGGTTAATATACCAAAGTAAATTGTAACTAAGAGAGGTAGGGTCAAGGAAAAAGGGGAAAACAGAGGAGTATGTCCAGTCAGAAAGACGCCATTGGAGAAGAGGCAGGGATTGTGTCTGACTGGTTACAACCCCAACAGCCTTGTGTTGTTCTACCCATTCTCTGGCCCCAGGCTCTTCCTGCTGACATGTGTCTCTTCAAGACTGGGGCTAGGTGGCTGGAGCTAGTGTTTATGCAGCTTTCCCACCTTATGCTCCAAAGCATGTACCCAGGACTGGAGTGCTTGGATGACCTAGGGCTGGAGGCCATGGAGGCGGGAGTGGGCTCTGGTGGGTGGGGAGGGCAGGGGGAGAAGGAGACCAGGAGTTGCAGGACGTTGGAGAGAACAGGTGGGTTATGCTAGAGGCTAGCCTTCTCGAGCATAGGGTTCACCTTCTGCCTATGCATACAGAGAGAAAAAATAATGGCCAGCTTATAGGTCTATCATATCAGAAATTTGGATTGCTCTGAACCACACATTATGTTTATTCATAAAGGTTTCTTTCCTGGTTACATGAATTTTCATGGTTTGACATGGTCATACATCAGTGTAACTTGCTGGTGTTGGCTCATTCATCTTGATCACTCACTTTTACCCATTTACATCGGTTCTGACCTAAGTCCCATTAGTTTGGCCTAGAAATTGGATTTTGTCTTACATTCAAAGTTCTACCTGTCTTTGGTGTGCATAAAAGGCACAAGGTTTGTTCTGCAGTTCTGCCATCTATTTGGGAAAGGAAAATTACTTCAGGGCTCCTCAACAATTGTAATGTTTTTCCATCAAAAATATTCAGGAATGAAGATATGCTAGAAAGAGCTAATTGCAGTCCTATAAAATAGGATTCTGGTTTTTATTAATGTTGATGGTGCACCCGGCTGTACCTGCCAAAATCCTGATATTATTTCTGTATGATATGCAACCCTAACCTAATGAACCCAACCATTAACAGATGTCTTATCTTTAGTTCACAACAATTTCACTCTTCATTTCTTGTATAATTTTATTTAACCTTTGGACTTCATAATTCAAAATAATGAGATTATTTCTCCAGTTTGTCCAGAAGTAAATAAGATGAAGTTTTATAAGGACAAATGCAAAGTACTCTACTTAGGAACAATCAGTTTCACACATACAGAATGGGAAGTGACTGCAGAAAAAGATATAGGGGACAAAGTGGACACAAGCTAAATATGAGACAACAGTGAGACACGAGCTCTTTCAACCAGCTCAAGGCAGCTCCTGGCTCCCGGCCCCTAATGCATTGCCTGGGAGCCATCAGGGAGGCACGAACCCTTTCAATTCCTGCTATTTAAAAGACTCGCACCTTCCCGGTGGCAACACGTTAGAGGCGGGCCAGGAGTTGTGAGCTCTTTCAACTGCTTCTGTTTAAAGGGCTTGCACCTTTCCCATGGCTGCTAAGGCGTGAGCCCTTTAAATAGAAGCAGTTGAAAGGGCTCACAGCTCCCGGCTTCGCTGCTAACACATTACCTGGGAGCTGCCGAGGAGGCGTGAGCCCTTTCACTAGCTTCTATTTAAAAGGTTTGAGCCTGCTGGTAGGCTGCCAGGCAACACTTCATCATGTGTATTTGTGCCTTACTCAGGGAGGAGCCTCATTAATTCCAATTATATCAATCATTTTGTAAGGTATTAAACAGATTCTGGCAATATATAAGTAAAAGTTGGGGGGATGTTAAAGTTATTGAGAACATAATTTTACTTGATTTAGTATCAGGCTTTGCCAAGTGCTCAATACTCATTACTTCTGTAATGACAGGTTTATGTGGAGTGCTTTTGCACTATTATCCAACATAACCACCTTTTTCCCCCTTTACAAATTGTTCTTGTGGTAGAATTTAGTGAACAATCGTGTATTATGCAACACAAAAGAAATTGTAAAGAACTTTTTTCCTTATCCTGAAGAGACAATAACTCTCAGAAGACAATTGTTTGATGGAATTTCACTTTTGTTTTTTACTTGTATTGTAAAATGAGAATGGAAAATACAGTGAGGTGGATTCACTTAGCATTGCTGTGGGGGAGTCAGTTCCTTTTGTGCAGCATTTCTTTGTGCCTATTAAATAAAAATACAAAAATAGCTCTAGTCACTGTTTTGACAAGGGACAATGACAAAATAAGCAAGACAGGGAGAAATTCAGGAATAGCTTTAGAAGGGAGACTGAAAGAAGGCTCCAGTCCTATATTTAGATAAGTGCAGCTGGGATGCCGTGTGCCTGAAAAGCTTTGTTGACTTTAATGGGGCTCCATGTGGGTGCCAGGTTCCACCTGTATTGATCCATTTGCAGAACTGGGCTTCATGAATCCAGTCTGCTAACCATTAGAGTTATCCAGAGTAGGAATATCTATAAGGGGACAACTAAGCCTCTTATTTCATTGTATGAAAAACTTTTTATTAATGGACTGGAAATGGTCTATGCTTGCTACATCATTCAAAGCCCTGATGCAAGGAGCCCAACTGACTGATATGTCAAGTTTAATGCTAACTTTGGGCATATTCAGACAAATCAGTGTAACATTACCAGTGTAAAAATGAGGGGCATGGATCAGTGTTCACATTGTGCTCCCTATCAGGGGAACTAAGAATCCAACCAGTGGACCAAATTCAGTGATGAATCCTGGCCATGTGCCTCCTGAGACACCATTGTGCATATGCTAAGAAGAAGTGTTAAATCAAGCTGCCTTAGGTAGCAAAGCACATAAGCACCTACCAAACTTTAAGCACATGAATATTCACAGAAATGCCAAGTTAAAGTTAGGCTTGTGCTTTAAGTAGTTTAGTGAATCAGAGCCTGAGTGTGTTTGCATCAGGAATTCAGGATTGGGGTCTATGCAGCAAATGAGGGAGAATATGCAAAGGCCTTGAAGCCAAAAAACATGGAAATCAAATTTTGAACTACATAAAATTCTTAAGCAATCAAAAGGGTGAAACTGATTATTACTGATATTTCATATAGCCATTGTATGTAAAGAGGATTATGTAATGAATAAAAGATAAATGCTCCTGGTTACAAAAAAAAAAAAAAGATTTACATGAAATTTGAAACCTATTACCATATGAAAGTTATCAGTGCACATACTCCTTCCCAAATGTGCTCAAAGCATGATTGTCTAAAGGACTTAAAAATACATGATCACACTGAAGAGAAAGCATTTATAATTTAAATTAACATAATCAGTACTTGTACCGGTAAGTATTCAATTTTGCTTTTAAGTGCTTTTAATTATTAAATAGAATGAAGTTTATGTGGGAGAGAAGTTTCCATAGAAACACTAGATATAAATAAGATTATACAGTGCATTAGAGTTAAAAAGAAAAAGTAAATGCTAATTACTGATTAGATTACTTTATACATAATAATTCTCAAAGAAAACAAGTATAAGGTTTTCTCCTGCAAGTCACCCTGTTTTCTTTTGATTTTTGATTTTTACTTTCTTTCTGTTTTGAAGAAATGCACTCTGTGTTTGATCCTCTTAAATTTCATAATGTTTTGCAAAAACAATAAAAATGAAACTAACAAGCTCAGCATAAACCACTTTTAATTCTAAATAAATAGATGTTGTTCCAGACATAGTGGCAGAAGCACCACTGCAGTCAATACTGTATTTGGAACTTTCTGTTGGAATAGGACTGTGCATAACTTGCTGATCATTTGTTTAGCTAAAGATTCAAACGAGCAATTGTAAGCTCATGCACAGAAAAGGAGAAGACTTTTTCACAGGAAAAAGGGTAGAAAACCTCTGGTTTCCTAACCTCTAGCTTTTTCTAGGAAGAGATTATAACATATAAGAGACCACAGAAAGTGTTCTCATGGTAGAACTGGTAATCACAGAAATCAAAATCACTGGATTTGTTAGCTATTCCAGGGTAACTTCCATTTTTGTTTTTCCTCCTCCAAGTCAAGCTAAGGAATCACTGATATAATAAGTGCAAAAATATCAGAAGTTCAGGAGCCATTTTATTCTGCTTCCACAATATGCATGTGCTGAGAAGAGCAGGTCATACTCTTCATAGCATGTAGTGGTCCTGGGATTTGATCCTTCTTTCAGTCTATGAATTATCCATGATGTGTTCATGATTTTTATAAACATTTGTTTTATGCAGTTCAGCAAATGCTCTTCAAATCACATTTGGGCTTTTGAGAATAATCTTTTGAATATTCCCTTTTCATAATTGTTGTTCTAATTGATTACCTACATCATGTGACATGGTTTCTACTCCCTTAAAAGGGAAAAGCTCTGCTGAGTCCAAGGAATGTGTCTGCTTTGCCAAAAAAAATTTGGAAAAGCAGATATGTTTTTTCGGCATCCCTGTAAACCTCATTTTATGAGGAAGAAGGGATATTCTGAAAGAGGGGTTTTTTTTCTGACATTTGGCCCCATGTCGGAAAAGCTTTTTTTGGAAGAAAAGTGGAAAAAGATATGCAAACTGCAGTTTGTAATTTGTGTCTCTTTTTCCGACTTTTCTTTCTACTTTAGACACAGTCTTAGTGTCTGTAAATAACAACTGCCTGAGAAATTCACCAGATCTTTGTAGTTCTAAAGACAGTGGTGGAGAAGAAGGGAATGATAGTCTACAAGCAGATGAACAATCCTAGGGAATTTTAGGACTTTTAAAAATTTTCCTTATATTTTTGGGCGCCAAAACATCATCAGATTTAGCTATAATTGGTGGAGTATATTTTCATAAACAAATAATTTAACTTCCTCCTTTCAAAATGAGGCAGATATTAATCAAATTTTACTAGCTGTTGATCAGACTTCCCCTTAATTTTTCATACTTCCATTAATGCCATATCACTGTTGCATTGGATCCCTTCTCTCCTGACTGTGTTCTGGCCCCCTTTCTTTTTCACAACCCTGGTAAGTTACTTTTTCCAGTCAGATCAAATTGTGATTCACACATAACAAATACATTCACAAATGACATCCAGTGTTGCCATCCCCAAGAATGTAAAAGTCATGAGCCTGCCCTCCCACCACATCTTTTAAATGGTTTAAAAAACATATGGTCTTTTTTTAATCCTTCTGGGTTTTGAGCCTTCAGGGTGCACTTGGGTCACATTTTGAAGCTTGCTCAGAACCATGAAAACTACATTTTTCCCCTTTTAAATGAAAATTGAGTGTGACAAGGCACAGCCTTCCACTCCTGTCTTCTTTGACATCTCTGGTTTGTAACCAGAGCTATGTGCTTTGTGTTTTATCAACCCCCATCCTCTTAGAATCTCATGAAAGAAATCTATTTAATAGAATCATAGAACCATAGAGCTGGAAGAGACCTCAGGAGGTCATCAAGTCCAGTCCCTTGCTCGAGGCAGGACCAATCCCAACTAAATCAACCCAGCCACGGCTTGGTCAAGCCGAGACTTAAACACCTCTAGGGATGGAGATTCCACTACTTCCCTAGGTAACCCATTCCAGTGCTTCACTACCCTCCTAGTGAAATAATTTTTCCTAATATCCAACCTGGACCTCTCCCACCACAACCTGAGACCATTGCTCCTTGTTCTGCCATCTGTCACTACTGAGAACAGCCTCTCTCCATCCTCTTTGGAACCTCCCTTCAGGACGTTGAAGGCTGCTATCAAATCCTCTTCGCTTCTGCAGACTAAACAGACCCAACAAATGTCATGCAATCATTGGACAGGGAATACCCTGGTTTGGCCTGGCCAGGGTGTGCATGTGCATGCATGTATGCTCTCTTTCTCTCCTTTTCCTCCTCCTCCTGAACTTTCTTCCTGAGCTCCTTTTCTGCTAGTGCAATTAATTGGCTAATTAGTTTCTTAGCTCTTCCTGACCCAGGCTGATCTAGTAACTAGCCAATTTTTCCCTCAATGAGATCGAATCCTGGAGAACTAATTGGATTTTCATTGACCTGAGTTCTGGTTCAGCCTCTGGCTTTCAGCAATGTCACGCTGAGATTTTGAAGGATTCATATTAGTCCAGGAGTTTGGACTTGATAAAACTCCATTCATTCTGAGGCTTAAGATGAAATTCTGAGAGTTAACAACACTGACTTCCTCTCAACCTAACTATTCATCCAGTTTGAGTTTCAAATCCAATAGATAACCTGAATATTGCAGTTAACAGAATATGATTTTGTTTCCCAGGAGAAGTGCAGAATAGCTGGAGTCCACAAACCTTCCTTGTCTGACATGTATTCACTCTCTTGCTTAACAGTCCTTCCCCCACCCAAAAAAATTCCCTCTTATACTTCCAGGGGCCATTTCCACCTTGCACCATTAAATGTACAGTGACTTAGTGGAACAGCACGTTAGCACTACTTAGCTACGTCTAGACTGGCATGATTTTCTGCAAATGCTTTTAATGGAAAAGTTTTCCGTTAAAAGCATTTGCGGAAAAGAGCATCTAGATTGTCACGGACGCTTTTCCGCAAAAGAACTGTTTGTGGAAAAGTGTCCGTGCCAATCTAGACGCGCTTTTTTACGCAAAACAAATCTGAGCTATCTACACTGGCCCTTTTGCGCAAAAGCTTTGCACAAAAGGACTTTTGCCCGAACGGGAGCAGCATAGTATTTCCGCAAGAAGCACTGATTTCAGACAGTAGGAAGTCAGTGTTCTTGCGGAAATTCAAGCGGCCAGTGTAGACAGCTGGCAAGTTTTTCTGCAAAAGCAGCTGCTTTTGCAGAAAAAACTTGCCAGTCTAGACACAGCCCTTGAGTAATAAAAAGATAGGGCCAGCTGAGATGGTTTTTGAAAAGCCCAAGCAATCTGAGTTTTATTTAAAATTCTTTTAAAAATACCACCTCACATAAACTCAGGTAATTCCAGTTAAGTAGGATCAGCGCCTTGGATAAAACAGATTTTGCTGGGAAGATCTGACATGAACAGAGATTTGACATTCCAACTTCATGTGTCTTTGATTCCCACCAGCTTTTGACTTCAGCCAGTAGACCATGCCACTTTTCTATTTAATTCACCATAGCTTATGTATACAAGTTGGACATTCCTGGTCCAGCACTCTGGGGACCTGAGCGGTTCTGAACCAGGGAGTTGGCAGGACAAAGAAAGGTCAAGGTTCCCCACTGCCATGAGCTCCTCTAGGGCATCAGTCCCAGCCACTGAGATCCACTCCTGGCTCTGGCTGGTGCTGCTTTTCCCAACACACTGGCCCGGCTGCCACCAGCTGTGATTGGGGCTACATTCCCTGCTGCACCGGCTCTGCAGCCGCCCGCCCCGGCTGGGGCTGGTGGCAGCCGGGGCAGCAGGCTGGGGAATGCAGAAATCCCTGCCACACTGGCCTAGGCTGTGCTCCCAACTGCTAGTTTGGCAGAGATTCCTGGCTGCCGGACCTGCTGCCACTGGCCAGGGCTTCGTTTCTGACCCTAGCTGCTCTTGCTCTACACTGGGATCTCCGGTCCAGCAATACCCATGTTCCTGCCAGACCACGGATGTTGCTGGACCAGAGAGTGCCAGATTTCAGATGTTTATCCTGAATATGAAAGTTTCAACATTATCATCCCTGTGTGCAAAGAGTGTTTAGTGCATTTCTGTAGCATTTCTCTCCATGTCAATGTGCAGAGGGTATTTAGGGATGTGAATGGGGTCCTAAATAATCCAACGCTCAAAGACTACCTCTGTGATACTAGCTGGTCCCGCTCCATTTTCATGTCACACATGAAGATTGAGTATGCTAAGTGAAGAAAAGCTACATTTAAAAATGATCCTAGCTGCTTAACAAGTAGATAGTTTTAAAAACATTGTTAAAAGTTACAAGTTTTTACACTGATTAATATTAGTCCCTTTGCAAAGAAAACCCTACTGAAATTTAGTTTGTTAGCATTGGCTATTGTGCACAGTTAAAAATACTGATTTATATACAAAAAATGTATTGCAGATGAGACACATTTTAAAATAATTATTGCAAGGTTAATTTCAAGATGGTGGCATTTCTCTAACATTCTTGTGTGAGATGTTTGCTTTAGTACTAACAGAATATTAGGCTGTTATAGGAACAGAATCATGTTGATGAGCGACATTACAATGACAGTTTGGGAACAGCTGCATGTTAGGTTTTGAAAGACAGAAGAATGATTTTTCTGGAATTAGTGTGTATGAGGATTTGTAACACTGAAACTGCCATTTGTATGAGTACTAAAAATTCCAGCTTCTTGCTAGTTATCACAGAAGAAAGAGTACATCCACTGTATCCTGCATGAAAAATAGGAAAGCATTCAAAAAAATAAACATATTGCCAAATTTCCATTATGTGCAATCCTTTGTTACTACCCCCCTTGTGGAGCTATATCAAGATATAAAGCAGGCCCACGCACCTGATTTCAAGATGGCTGATTTCATCAGTAAGTACTACCAGTTTTTCTTGGGGCCCTAGAGCCAGAGTAAGACCAGAAGCTTGAGGGAAATTCCAACCATAGGTAAAAAGCTTCCATAGTTGAAAGGAGGCAATCAGGCTTTGCCAATTGCACCATGAGTTTGCTGGGGTTTTTTACTTCCCTGGGCTGTCTTCTGCTTCAGGGAAGAAGTTTGAAATTATTTCAGTGTAATCCTTCAGTAGTCCCCTCCCTTCTTCTCAGACTGATTGTGTGTGATGCAGCAGGCTTAAAGAACAGTGTGCCACTGTGATTTAAATGAATCAAATTAAAATGATGTGGTTGCCTTCCCCACCCAAAGAGTAAACTACCTGCTCAGTGAAACTCTAAAATCTTGAACCCAGATTCATGATCCTATTTGGCCAACTTCTTTATACTTGTGGAAAATTCAATCTTTTTACAACTTGATCCTATAACGGTTACTCTTGCTTTCCACAATTGTTATCACTATGATTTCATAGGCACTAGTCATGATGGTAAGCTGTATGGGGGGCTAACATAAGCAAGAATGGATATTAATTTAGTACATGATGCTTATTGATGATTTGGTACAAAGCGATGTCTTTAAACCAAATCCCCAATAATCTATTTTTGTTTTCTCATCTTATTTTTCATGGCTACTACTACAAACATACCTAACTGTGGGGTTGATCATACGGGGGTGTTGAGCACTGAGATCTTTATGGGTTGAGGATGCTGAGCACTTCCCAGGAGGAGGGATATTCTGGATACTACTTTACAATCTTCATGTGAAGCAAACCAGACTTTCCAAGCGTTGTTCGGGAACATAGATAAATGTGAGTGTGATAAATAGAAAAGGACAATAGTGGAAATGTTGGTTCTAAGGTGGCATTAATGGAAAGGAAGAACAAAAATAATAAAATTATAAAAAGTTATTGAGAATATTTTTAAAATAGTAAGAGGGTACAAAAAGTGACTGAAACATGTACAGTACTTACTCTCAATAGCAGTAACCTGAAACGATCACCTTCTGTCACTGCCAGTCATCCGAGCACTTCCCCTTTACCTTCATGTTCCCTTTGATGTGCTCATTGCCTGTGGCTACTCACAGGGTGGTTGGATAGCTGTAGAGTCCCCTCAAGCCTGTGATCTATTTTTTAAGAAATGGCATTTGTTCCTCTGAATGGCACCCTGCTGGGGTGTTTTCTCAAACCTCTTGGATGGCTGCTGGTTATCCTCCAAGTCTAGACCTGTCCTGTTGGCATTGTGCAGAATCAGGCTGGTAATAGCTGTGCCTCCACTTCCTTTTGATTTGCATTCCATTTTTAGGGTTATACTTTCTTCTACAGAAAATAAAACCTGGTTATAATGTCTCTCAGCAGGTTACAGCCATATGACATTGAATCCATATTGCAGAAAGGTCAGGAAATCAGCATGCATGCATTACTGTACTGAATTCTAAAGTGATCCTTTGCCCGTTTCAACAGGTTGAATGTTGTATAAACTGTTTCATGGTAAAGCGAGGTCACAGAACCACTGGGAAAGGAAGAAACAATGCTATATCCCTGAGTGGTGATACAAACATACAACTTTACAGGATAGCTGATTTTAAAATAAAGTTGCAGAGCTGGAGGGGAAAAAATGAGCCACTGAAGTCATATAGATTCCATCCAAGTACAGCTGCAGGATGGAAGTCTAAGTGAGCAAAAAGCTCTGTTTACTTAACTCTCTAGGACTGACAATCATAAAGTAATGCTTGCCGTTAAAGAGAAAATGGGACTTCAGTACACAGCACAGTACATGAGTCTACTCCTGAAACTGTAACTTAGGCAAAACTTCCACTAAGGTTCTGCGTAAAGACTGACTAGAGACTCCAGGATTTTGGCTTCTAGAATAGTGATTTTGGCTAATTCCAAAACACTAGCTATAGGAAGAGAATTAATTGTGTACTTACTGAACACAAGCCTCTGGAAACAAGAGAGTGCTTTGATTTCTGCAAATTTTGACGTACCGCAGGTCACTATGAGGGAAAAAGGTCACCAGACTCTGCTCATTAGAGAAGCTGCAAAAATCTTCAAATGTTACTTGGCAAGGAATGAGTGGTAAACCACACTTTTTTTGTTTGGTTGTTGCTTATGGGCTAGATTAGTGGTTTTCAATCAGGGGTACACGCATCTCTGTGGATATATAGATGTCTCCCAGGAGTTGCATCAACTCATCTATATATTTGTCTATTTTTACAACAGGCTACATGAAAAGCACTAGCAAAGTCAGTACAAACTACAATGTTGTATAGACAATGACTTGTTTATACTGCTTTATGTATTATATACTGAAATGTAAGTACAATATTTATATTCCATGGAAAAAATGAGACAGTAAGCAATTTTTCTCAAGCAAAAGGTTACATTAAAAGAACATTGGAATGCTGTACTTTTCCACCTTAAAGGCATGAAACTGGCAAAACTCAATTACTCCATTTTTGTAAATTATCACAAGAGGCCAATGGAACTTCCACAATACAAGAATGTCAAACTTTTTTTTAATTCCAAAGGGAAGGCCTCAGTTAGGGTCAAGTCCCATTTGTAAAAGACACAATCCTGCCTTTACGAAGTTACAATTTAGACTGAAGCAAAATACAAGTGTACGTGACAAGAAAAGGAAGGAAGCAGGAAGAAGTCTGGCTAAGAACAATGTAGATAAGAATGCTCTTTGTGTAGGCTTCTATTGCAAAATTTGGTGCTTTTAAATAATCTCTGAAAAGCCTTGGTTTTTTTTAATAATAAATCAGCTATTCTGATTGTTACACAATCTGGGCTTGGCTGTAGAAGTCATAACAGAAGCGGCTTCAGAAATGAACATGTGTATATGCTCTGTATTTTTTAAAATATCCCTCCTCCCAATGTACATCTCTATGTAACAAAGAAACACAAGATCACCTAAAGACACTGGGTTCACCGGAGCCACACACAAATTTTGAAAAGGCGGCACATGATTTTTACTAGCTGTCCCTCACCTTTCCCATGCCCTCTTCCCCAATATAGAGATAATACTGTATAACTTCTTTCTCCCATCTTGTATTGTGTCCGTCTTGAGATGAGAAATCCTCATTCTATATACCTGAGACTTGGTCCATAACAGGAAAATTATTTGTTGACTGTTGATAGCAGCAGTGAATTGAATACCATTTTACATGGTTTATTCCCATCTACACTTACTATTACCCCGTCATCAGCATCATTTTTTGCAATAGTCTTTTAAGACTTCCTTTTCAGTTTCTATCACATAGGCCAAAAAGTCAACCCTGTACAAATGAACTCAAACTTAAAATTTCTGTAGGAACTGAATGTATTCAGCCTATGCAAGATAGTGCATTATATGCATATAAACTAAAATGCAATTATTTTATAATGTCTGTGTGTTTTCTATAACATGTGACTTATAAAAGTCTCCATTTTTCTTCCTGTACCAAAACTTTCTCTGTATAGTATGGCAAGAAATGACTTTACCCCAATAATGCATTTAGCCGAAACATACTTGACACTGGATTTATCTTCTTCCAAGGAGAAACGTGCCTAGTAGTTGAGGATTAGTCATTTAAGCTTTGTAAGTGCAATTTAAATTGCAAATGTAAACTATCAGAAAGGAACACCTGTAAGTGTTAAATCAGGCAACTACTGATTTTCAGCTAAATCAATAATTTGTAACAGAACAATGAATTTGTACCATCCAATCAAAACAAATAGTCCCTATCTTCTTATTATCATAAAAGCAATAAAAAGGCTTGCACAGCATTCTTTCCCTAATTTGTCTTTCATTCTGCACCATAAAGATAACAAAGTGTGGCTTTCTCATAGAACGTATTGTTTTACTCTGTATGTTTTTCATCACTAGAGTCTGGAGAATATTGTTTTTTAATTTGCTGATGGAAACCATCAATTAGAATTAGCATGAGTGTTGTGGGAGGATAATGACAATGGATATGAAGGGAACAGAGGAATATTGAGCATAAATTAATGATGCATTTATTGTTCATGTCATTGACTTCGTTGCAAGGCTTATCCTATGAGTAAATAAGTTTCGGTTGTATCAAAAGCTAGAAGGGGAGGAGGATTTGGTAAGAGAGTCATCTAATTATAGTCACTTCACTGAGTGAAGGACTAAACTTCTTTGATAAAATCTGATTAAAAGAACCAATAGTTTTCCAAATGTCAACATTTTCTATGGAGTCAGAGGCTGTGTGAAAATGTTCTGACATCAGTGTCATGCACCAAGTCTGTCTAAAGCTAATAAGACTTTCTGTCAAAAAGGTAAAAAAATAAACATCAACAAGTGGCAGGGTTCACAAACAAACAAACAAAAAAAGGAATGTCTCAACCTTTCTAGTAGATCTGCATGTTCTGTAATGTTTAAAAATGCTTTCTTTGAATAAACTCATATTTCTTGAATTTAAAAAAATTCCAGATGGAGGGCAAAAATTATATAATTTACAATTTACGGGAATGGCAGAAAGGAGAACAGCAAAATAGAGACAATGGATTTCAGGAAGGCAGATTTTGGTAAACTCAGTGAGCTGGAAGGTAAGGTTCTATGGAAAGTAAGAGAGTTGGCCATTGTTCAAAGGGGCATTAAGGGCCCAAAAGCAAGCTATTCTGCTGTGTAGCAAAGATAGAATGTATAGCAAAAGACTACCTTGGCTTAACCAGGAGATTTTGCATGATCTCAAAATAAAAAATGAGTCCTATAAAAAGTGGAAACTAGGACAAATTACAAAGGATGAATATAAGCAAACAATACAGGTATGCAGGGGTAAGATTTGAAAGGCAAAGGCACAAAATGAGCTCAAACTAGGTAGAGACATAAAGGGTAACAAGAAGACATTCTATAAATTAATTAGAAACAAGAGGAAGACCAAGCATAGGGTAGGCCCACTGCTCAGTGAGGAGGGAGAAACAATAACAGGAAACTTGGAAATGGCAGAGATGCTTAATGACTTCTTCGTTTCAGTCTTCGCCAAGAAGTCTGATGATGAAGGATTGCCTAACACAGTGAATGCTAGTTGGAAGGGGGTAGGTTTAGAAGATAAAATAAAAAAAGAACAAGTTAAAATTACTTGGAAAACGTAGATGTCTGTAAGTCACCAGGGCCTGATGAAATGCACCCTAGAATAATCGAGGAGATGATAGAGGAGGTATCTGAGCCTTTAGCTATCATTTTTAAAAAATCATGGGAGACAGGAGAGATTCCAGAAGACTGGAAAAGGGCAAATATAGTGCCCTCAACAAAAAGGGAAATAAAAACAACACAGGAAACTATAGTCCAGTCAGTTTAACTTCTGTGCCAGGATAGATAATAGAGCAAGTAATTAAGGAATTCACCTGTAAACATCTGGAAGAAAATAAGGTGATAGGTAACAGCCAGCATCAATTTGGAAAGAATAAATCATGTCAAACCAATCTGATAGTTTTCTTTGATAGGATAACAAGTCTCACGGATAAGGGAGAAGCAGCTGACGTGGTATACCTAGACTTTAGTAAGATATTTAACATGGCCTCACATAACCTTCTTATCAATAAACTAGGGAAATACAATGTATATGGGGCTACTATAAGGTGGGCGCATTACTGACTGGATAACTGTTCTAAGAGAGTAGTTATTAATGGTTCACAATCATGCTGGAAGGACATAAGAAGTGGGATTCCACAGGGGTCTGTTTTGGGATTTAATTTTGACAAATCCACTGAATTAAGTATTTTCATCAGTGATTTAGATATTGGCATAGAGAGTACACTTATTCAATTTGAAGATGATACTAAGCTGGTAGGGGTTGCAACTGTTTTGGAGGATAGGGTCATAATTCAAAACGATCTGGAGAAATGGTCTGAGGTAAATAGGATGAAATTCAACAAGGACAAATGCAAAGTACTCAACTTAGGAAGGAACAACCAGTTTCACACACGCAGAATGGGAAGCGACTGTCTAGGAAGGAATACGGCAGAAAGGGATCTAGGAATCATAGTGGACCACAAACTAAATATGAGTCAACAGTGTGACACTGTTGCAAAAAAAGCAAACATGATTCTGAGTTGCATTAACAGGAGTGTTGTGAGCGAGACATGAGAAGTCATTCTTCCACTTTATTCTGCACTAATTAAGCCTCAATTGGAGTATTGTGTCCAGTTCTGGGCACCACATTTCAAGAAAGAGGTGGAGAAATTGGAGAAGGTCCAGAGAAGAGCAACAAGAATGATTAAAGTTTTAGAGAACATGACCTATGAAAGAAGACTGAAAGAATTGGCCTTTTTTAGTTCTGAAAGGAGAAGACTGAGGGAACATGACAGGGGTTTTCAGGTATCTAAAAGGGTGTCACAAGGAGGAGGGAGAAAAATTGTTTTCCTTGACCTCTGAGGTTAGGACAAGAAGCAACAGGCTTAAACCACAGCAAGGGAGGTTTAGATTGGACATTAGGAAAAACTTCCTGTCAGGGTGGTTAAACAATGGAATAAATTGCCTAGGGAGGCTGTGAAATCTCCATTTCTGGAGATATCTAAGAGCAGGTTAGATAGACATCTATCAGGAATGGTCTAGAGAGTACTGGGTCCTGCCCAAATTCCCAGTAGCAAGCTCTGGCTGGAGCCCAAATTGTGGACCCCCATGAAATGGGAGGATACTAGACCCTAGGTGGCTCTAGCCTGAGCCTAAGTGTGTGCAAAGCAATTTAGCCTGGAAAGCTTGAGTCAGCCGACCCAGGCCTGTCACAGCTATACCATGAGTCTTTTATTGATGTGTAGACATATCCTGAGTTTCAGTTAGCCACAGGCAAGTGTTCAATTGTGTAATTAGTTACAACTTCACTGGTCTCTGTCTGGTCACATGGTCAGTTCTACCTTGCACCAGCTGTCAATGGTCTTCAAGATTCATCTCACAGATAAAACAAAGGATCCTCCATCCTAGCCCCCATGCCATGCCCCCATGCTGTGGGCTACAATGGAGTGTAGTGGTTCAAAAGCTGGATGTACCACCTGAATACTCAGACTTAAATACTTTTGTCTGTTGGGTTCTGCATTTTAAGGATTTGGGATTTAATGCCAACACATTGTATTTGAGCTTCTAGGGACCCATTTAAAGAATTCTGTTGTACTTAAGAACAGAAGTCCCCCTCTCACCTGCCAAAAAAAAAAAGGACCTTTAATTCTGAGTTTCATTTTGGACAAAAATGGCCTTAAAATTATTTGTCACCTGTGGAAAAAGTGTTGACTAATTATAGCTTATAATCTGTGGAATGCTAATAGACTACCTTTCTAAATTCAGGGTAACTTATAATGATATTCTTTCCTTCATGAAAGAAGGTTGAATTTTAAAATATTTAAAATCCAACAACAAAAGAAAAATAATTATGTTTTAATAAGTCTGGGTGTAATTAAATCAGTCAGACTGAATTAAACCAGCCAGATTAACATAGTGCCCTTTCCCATCTGCCATACAGTAAGAATATAATTTTTAATTAATGTTTAAAATGCAGTTCACTTGTACTTGATATTTAATTTATAGCCATAAACAAAGTATGTAAGCCAATGGTAATTTGAATGATTTCTCCATGAAAGAATCTGCCTGCCTAAAATTATAGAGGAAAGCAAATACAAATACAAAGAATGCTTTGTTCTATTTATAATAAAATAAATATTTCAATGTCTTTTTGTTTCACCTTTAGCTAAATTAAAATTGTATACAAGACAAAAACAACTAAATGGAGGCAGCAATATTCTTTAAATTGAAACTTGCAATATGTAGTCTGAGATACACAAGAGAGTTTCATGCTGAAAATCTGAGAATTACCTTTGAAATCCAAGCATATGATTGTGATGTCAGAACCCTGACTCAGTAATGAAGAAAATGATCTCTGTATTTTCGAGAGTAATTTACTCGGGATGAGTAAAGTCTGGGTTTGACTTTTTTAAAGAGATCATTAGCAAACCCTCCAGTGGATATAAAATTATGTATTTAGTCAAATGTTCAATGACTGCTATTTAAACTTTTAGATCTTTTGGAGAATATACAGGTCACAACTGCTTTAACAAAAGCAAAACAGGATCAATTTAATGATAGAGACTACATGTACCCCTTCTCATCTGAAAACTGGCATAAAGCCCTCTCTAATTTTAAATCTTTTCATTTGGAGATAAAATAATTCATCCCTATATCACTGAAAACTATAAAATCTGCACACTAAGGAGTCTTCTCTCCCACCATCACATTTTTTCATCAACACCAACTTTGCAATTATAGGTACTTTACTTTTGTCATTGAACGACCTCACAACCCTTTACAAATTGTAAATCTCTGAGCTTCCTATAGCACCTGATATGCTACGTAACTTAAGTCTGAATGGTTTTGCCAGCCTGTTCTAGACTGTAAGCTATTTAGGCTAGGAAAAGCCAGGTCTCTTGATCTGTTTGTTCAGTGCAGAGCACACTTTGATTCTTGATAAACAATGAGAGTCAGGTTTTCAAGAGAGCTGAGCAGCAAACAGGTCCAATTTTCCCCATCTCTAACCTCATATTTGTCTGAGTGCCTCTTCTGCCTTGCTGCTCCATAGTAGCTATTTGATTTAAGTACTCTTTGAAGGGCCACCTTAAGGGAGCAAGAGGGAATATTAACTCTAGGCCCCCTAATGCAGTCTTCTAAAAAAAAAAATCCCAAACCACCACAACTCCCAACAAATTGTAGATTCCAGTCTTGGCAGGGCTCTTTAAAAATACAATAGCTAATATATTAGCGATGTGATCCAATATGAAAAAATATTTTATTTTATCTTTAAATGTCTTTTTCAAGAAGTCTAATTAGGCAAAAAATGGCTTGAAAATGTCTCTGATTTTAAACATTTAAAAACTGTGAAATTTGAAAGAGTTGATTTTGATAGCAGACTGCATAGTATAAAGAGAATACATAATGAGAGTTGTGCATAAGTGGCAGTGATTGGGTTCACTGTCTTTCATAAAATGATAGCACTTATTTCTAGTTATCTACCTTTAGAAATGGCTGCTGACCAGTCTCTGCTGTCTTTTCACAAATTAGCCACAACCTTAATTGAATAATTGATACACAGGGTGAATTTTCAAATGAGGAGAATAATGGCTGCCATTTTGTACACAGAGGCTAAGATATAAAAACACATACACGAGGGAATAAAAATGTTTGAAAACTCGGCTTCACTCTCAATGGACAGGCACAAGAGTAATTGCACAACTGTCTCATCCCATTCAGATTTTCAGAAACCTCCCTATAGGTCTCATGCGGCAGTAGAGCATAAAAGAACCAATCCATAGCCATCAGCAATAGGACACAAAATTAAAACAGCTAGTTCTTATAGAGTTCTTTTCATCGTTACAGCTCAAATGTCTTTTCAGTCTATAATGTATTTATCCACCCAACAACCCAGTGATGTTCTTCTTGATAACTCCTGTGTAAGTTGTTCCATTGTATATAATTAATTAAATATCCATTAGTGTAGGAACTTGAAGTTGGGTATTCTGCCTCTCATAAGAGAGCTCTGACCTCTGGATTATAGAGTATTCAGGGGGCTGTATGTTTGCCTTGTAAAAGCTGTTCTGTTTGGCTGCGTCTACATTGGCGTGGTTTTGCGTCAAAGCTATGCAAATGAGGCTTAGCTTTAGAATATCGCCGAGCCTCATTTGCATAGCTAATGATCCGCCATTTTCGCGGACCAGGTTCTTGCGCAAGACGGGGCTGTCTACACTGGCCCGTCTTGCGCAAGAAAAACCCTTTTGCGCAAAGCCGTTATGCCCGAAAATGATCGGCATAACAGCTTTGCGCAAAAGGGTTTTTCTTGCGCAAGACGGGCCAGTGTAGACAGCCCCGTCTTGCGCAAGAACCTGGTCCACGAAAATGGCAGATCATTAGCTGTACAAATGAGGCTCGGCGATATTCTAACGCTAAGCCTCATTTGCATAGCTTTGGCGCAAAACCGCACCAATGTAGACATAGCCTTTGTGTATAAAATTCTGAAATAAAGCAATTGGCCTTTACAGAGAGAGAGAGTTACTGTATAGCCTGGTGTTTAGGACACTTCTCTGGCAGGTGAGAGACTGAAGTTTAACTCCTTGCTCCAATGATTATTATAGTGTTTATATAAATTGGAACAACTTCAACAGGAGAAATTGAGACACCTTTCTCCAGTAACACAGAATAGTTTATATCCTACTGAAGAGGGGAAAACCTAGGTTCAAATCTCTGTTGCAGAGTGGTGATTAGGACTTGAGATGTCCACATACAAGATGGGTGCTAAAAAGTTAGAAACTGGGTGGAGGCACTTTTTCTGCTGGCTGTTTTGTGACTGCACAACTGCTGTCAGTAAATGGAATCCTGATGGATACCCATAATTTTCTGAGATTTTGCAATGAAGTGATCACAGAATTAATGAGCTAAATTTATATATATTTTTAAAAGTATATCATATTTTGGAGTTAAACCACCTGAGCACCCCATGTTAGGGGTTGGAAACAGTTTAATGTATTCCATTGTAGTTTTAGAAGGCCAAGTTTAAATATCTCTTGCATTGTTTTTAAATATTGTATCAGGTTAAGAGAAATCCTCTATACTTAAACCAAATAATCTTTAAAGTTCAACTTCTGTAACAACCTTGCCATAGATCATACAAATAGATTAACTTTCTATTTATTTTTCAATAAGCCAGTCAAAGTCTAGTAGTAAATGCTTCACAAGAAAAATAGAAGATACTGTCCCTGTCCTTTCCCAAATGCAACAAGGAGGACCACAAATGAGACACCAGGGATTATACAATAACGAACATTTTGAAGGACGATTTCCTAACTCAAAAAGTGTCGCATGCAACACAGGGCAACTCTATATTTGTCCTTATTTAGACAAATAAAGAGGAATTGATTACATAACTAAAATGTGTGGTTGCTTAGAAGCAAGTGATCACAGTTTGGTTACATGTCTTATGTACAGAGAAAAGGAAATCCAAATGAGTAATAAATATTTGTTGCTTTAAAAGACTTAAATTTGAACACAACTCTGAGAGCTGCTGGGAGAATTTAAACAGTAAAATATGATTGATTATTGGGAATTGTGTAAGAATGCTTTACTAGATGGCTAAAAAGTTACAATTTAGAAAGAATTTTACATTACTTTAAAAACCAGTCTGACTCAAATGGGAAGTGAAAGAAGACATAAAAATACCAGCCATCCAAATATAAAATGGCTATGTTTAGACTGCAAGCTTCTTTTGGAAGAAGCTTTTCTGGAAGAGATCTTCTGGAAAAACTTTTTCTGAAAGAGAGCGTCCACACTGCAAAAGCGCATTGAAAAAGCCATCTGCTTTTTTTGAAAGATAGCATCCACGCTGAATGGACACTATCTCGCATGTAAGCTGTGATTAATATGGGCAGAGTGGCCCCAGGGCACCAGTGCTTTTTCCTCTTTCCTCTTCTTTTGAAAGAACTCCCTCTTCCCCATCCATACATGCCTTTTTCTGAAAGAGCTCTTCTGGAAAAAGTCTTCTTCCTCATAGAATGATGATTACCAATGCTGGAAAAAACCCTCTGTTCTTCTGATTTTCTTTTAAAAGAACGTAATTGCAGTGTGGGATGTAACTCAAGGGTTTTCTTGGAAAAACAGACGTTTTTCCGAAAAAACTCTGTAGTGTAGACATACCCAATAGAAAAATAGTAACTGAAGTATTTGTCCATTACTAGATGAAAAGGTTAGAAATAGCAATAGTGCTGAAAAGGCAGAAATGGGCACTAAATATTACTCTTCTCTATTTGGGGGGGAAAAGATAAATGATAAATTTATATCATGTGATGATGATATTTTCCATTCCAATGCTAATTAAGGAAGATGTTAAACAGTACCTACTGAATTTAGCCATTTTAAAATCAGCATGTCTGGATAATTTGTATCAAAGGGTTTTAAAAGAGCTGGCTGAGCTGTTCTCTGGATTGTTACTGTTGATTTTCAATAAATTTTGGAACAATGGCTAAATTCCAGAGGACCAAAAGAAAGGTAATGTTTAAATATATCAATATTTAAAAGGGGTAAGTGGGATGGCTCAGTCATATGTGTAATCAGTGATTTCTGAGCAAAATAATGAAATGGCTAATATAGGACTGGATTAGTAAAGAATTAAAAGAATATAATAAATAACTAATATGGGTTTATGGAAAATAAACTGGTCAAATTAACTTTAATATCTTTGAGATTATGAAATTGGCTGATCAAGTTAATAGTGCTGAATATATTTATACGTTGGGAAGACATTTGACTTAGTACCATACAATATTTGATTAAGAAATTGAATGATACTAAATACTTGTGGGACAGACTAAATGAATTAAGAACTGGCTATCTGATAGGTCTCAAGATATAACTGTAAAAGAGAATTATCATCAAGTAAGTGTTTCTAGTGCTGCGGTTCCCAACCTTTTCCAGATGGGCACCCATTTTGACTTGGTGACCCAAGGCAATTCAAAAACTGGGGGAGGAGGGAGGGCAGAGCCACATGGGGAGACACTTGGTGACCCTTTGAAATGTAATAGTGACCCATATTTGGGTCCCGACCAATAGGTTGGGAAACCCTGTTCTAATGGGATAACAAATAGGTTAATGGCCCTGTAGTGGTTAACATTTTTATCAGTGGCCTGGAAGAAAACATAGAATCATCACTGATAAAGTTTGTAGGTCACACAGAGATTGGGATGATGGTAAATAATAAAGATAAAGGGTCATTAATACAGAGCAATCTGCATAATTTGGTAAGCAGGTATAAGAAAACATGTCTTTCAATATGAACAAAGCATGTATATTGTACTTATGCAGTAAAGGATTTTATCATAGGAACCAAGGATTCTGGAAAACTGCATGCCCATATTTTTGTAATTCTGTATATCTTGGATGGATAATTATACTGAGTAACAGAATTTTCTTTTTGTCTTTTTTTCTTTTTTTTCCCTTTTTCATCTTTTTTGTTTTTGTTTAAATGGAGAGAGAGACATGACACTCCTTTCTAGAATGGTGGTATGTTATAGCTCTAGGACTTCTTCATTGTGGTTGAAGTAGTTCAGCACTATTACAAAATTCACTATAAGTGCCTTCAAAGATTTTGCAGAGCGGTTATTTCTGACGGTTGTAAAATTTCTTTATTTGATCAGTTTAGCATTTCAAATTTTCATGAGAATTATACATGAGAGCTCCTGGAAAAATAACTATAGAGGGATAAAAGTAACGTTTTTTGCTTGACTAAGTAGTGCAGGACTAGGATTTGGCGATTTTAAGGGGTTTTTTTTATGTTTTCTTTATGAAATATAGATTGGTTTGGTAAGCTCAGTCCTTTTTTAAGTATGTGGAGTTTTCTAATGGGGCTATGTTTGTTTTCAGTGTGGGCAAATTCTGTTCTTTATTTACAGGCTGAAACAAGTGGTTAAAGGATTAATAAAACTGGCAGAATCTTACTTATCACCATTATATCAAATACCTCCCTGCAGATTGAATGCCACCTGGATGATCTCTTGCTAGGTACAAGTTGAACATCTCTAATCTGGCACTCTCTGGTCTGACAACGTCCATGGTCCAGTATAATTTTAGTTAGCCAGATATCCAATTATCAGGGGAGTAGCCAAGTTTCTTGTGATGCTATACAGTTTATTTACAGCCACCAGTCCTGGCTCTCAGAGTTCTGTGCTTTCATTTAGCTCTAATTTGCTTCTAAGAGCCAAGAAAGCAGTGTAACTATTGGTAATGCTGTAGATAATATTGACCTATCATGGTCTAGCAAATTTTCTGGTTTGGCACTGGTCAGGTCCTCAAGGTGCCAGATTAGAGAGGTTCAATCTGTAATAAAATTCCAGGCATTTGCTTTTCATTTGCCACCAATGTGTAGAGGACACTGGAATGGCTCTTTTACATAGCTTCACTAGTCACCTTTGCTTTTGCAGCAGAGAAACTTGTGCCTGTTTCAGTTACAAGGATAATTGACCAGATTGTCAGAGATGGTCAGCTCATGACGAGAATGTACCAACAACAATGGGCATTTTACTGAGGCTTGCCATGTTTTTTTGTTAATGTCTTTCAGATGTGTAATGCTCCCTTTAAATATTTTGTTGCCCTCCCAAAAGTTTAGAGGAGGTAATCAAAACACCGTTCTACTTAAATTTATATCTGAAATATTTTAGTGTTTGTCCCTTTAGCAGTGTTCAAATTGATCATTCCAGGGTACACATAGCCATAAGAATTTAAGTATTTCTATGATGAAGAGTAATTTATGTCTTGTTGTCTGGCAGTTCAGACACTACACTGTAGATTGGCACATTTCTTTCCTTTATCTTGTACTCATTAGCAGGGAGTCTTAATCTCTGATTTCATTGCTTTTCTGAATAATCACAATATCTCACTATCCCAGTGGGAGTTCATCTAAAACTGAGTAGAAAATTAGAAATTACATCAGGCAGGTTTATAATAATTCTGAAGAACTAATGTAACGTAAAAATAAGATATTTCTGCTTTACATATGGTTTTAATTATTGTACATTCTGCAGTGGAATTCCCAAATATACAAATGTTTCACTAGTGTTGAAGTCTAATGATTTGCTTCATTCCTTTTTTATTTTTTGGAAATGGAACTATTTCCTTCAGTCTAAATGTGCTATAAACACTGCAACTAAACCGTGACATTTTAAAATGCAATAAGGAATTGCATGTATTAAACAAGAGGTTCTGGGGGGAAGGAGGGTTAATATTGATTTGTGAATCAATTGATTTGTTGGTAGCAATATGTGGATCATATGTGCAAAATGTAGAAAAATTCAGAAGCTTAAGCAACATTTTAATTGTTTAAATGGAATTGGTATTCTGTAAACAAACTTTTTTTGTAATTATTGAAGAGTTGTTTTTTTTATTTGTTGCTTATATTTTAAAAATTAGACCTATATATTTAAACTGAAATCTAAAATTATATATTTCAACTCTATCCAAAATACGATCAAATCCAGTGTGTGTTCATAAATCTGTATGAACATTTAAGTTTTATCAGACTACCTCAGGCCACTACTCCACTCGATTTATCATTATAATTAACTCCACTTGCACCAAATGCCAATTAGATTGTCGCTAATAACATGGTTGGAGTGTTCACACCGATTTAATTGTCTCTTAATTGCACAAGGCCAAAAATAGGAAAAAATATTATTTAATCAAATTATAGAATTATTTAACAACACTAGATTGCTTTAGTTTTCATTTAAATTTCATATTGCATTTTGATTGATGCTAGCATGTATTTCACACAATATAGTTTCTGTATATTTTCTTGTATGACAATCAAGAGTGCTGACAGCCTCTGTGGGCCCCTGGGCAAGGTGTGGGTGTGTGGTGCCGTGCTCCCAGAAGGGGTGGAAGTGCATCACGGTACCGTCCTCACCCAGCCCTTCGAGCCACGTGGAGTGTGCTAGCAATTTAAAAGGCTTCAGGCTCCAGTTTCTGCTGCTGCCATAGTAGCAGTGAAGGCAGCTGGGAGCTGTGGGCCCTTTTGAATTGCCAGGCCTTGGGGCAACTGTTCCTTTTGCCCTCTACTCCCCCATCAGCAATCATGGTGACCGTAATTGTCAGTGGAATTTAATTTGTGGAATGCATAAAATATTTAATAGTTTCGTTTCAACAAATAGTCAAATTATGATTTTAGTTACACCTAAGCACTCCTTGTCTCAGTCCACAATAACTGGAATGCATTACAATTGGCTTACTAGTTACAATTTTGGTTTCCGCTGAAGGACAATCACATGGTACATGATAAGAATATAGTTGTATTGTATCCTTTGCACCGAAGTCTGCAGATTCCATCAAGACTGAGGACAGAAATGCTTGGCCCTTCAAGAAAGGGCAGGGTCTTGTGAGGAATGGTGGGGCTTGGTGCTAGCATCTCCCAGCCAGCTCTTCTGTGCTGCCTGGACTGTGCCATCTGAAGCTCTGGTGCCGATTTAAAGGCCATGAAACTCTGGCTGCTGATGCAGCTACAGAAACAATAGTGGCGGCTGAGAATTATGGGACCTTTTGAATCTCCAGGCCTTGGAACAGCTGCCCTATTGCCCCGTTCCTCCCCATAGCGTCAGCCCTGGACTCCATCAATTTCAGTGGACTTCGGATCATAACCAAAATAAGAACACTTGTACCATTCGTGCACCTTGTATTTCCTGTTAGAATTGAATACACTGAAAGTTATAGGATGTTAGTAAGTGGAGAATAGATTGTTTGGCTTGATATAAAATGACATAAGATGATAGCTTTTCAAATAATAGATATTTTGGGTACACTGCTGGTCATACAGGGTATCTGTGTGATGAAAAATAAATGAAAAGCAAACCCCTGCCCTGAAAGCTTGACAGCTACTGTGACTTACCTTGACTTTAGCAAACCTTTTTGTATGGTCTCACACAGTATTTTTGCCAGCTAATTAAAGAAGTATGGATTGGATGAATGGCCTATAATGTGGATAGAAACCTTGCTAGATTGTTGTGCTCAATGAGTAGTGATAAATGGCTTGATGTCTAGCTGGCAGCGGGTATCAAGCAGGGTTGGTTCTGGGGCCAGTTTTGTTCAACAAGTTCATTAACGATATGGATATGGATTGCACACTCAGCAAGTTTGCAGATGACACTATTCTGGGGGAAAAGGTAAATAATGCTAGATGGTAGGCATAGGGTCCAGAGTGACTGAGACTGCTATGGGGAAGTTAATTGTAATTACAAAAGGGTAAATGGAAGTCTTTTACTGGGGGTGTGGCAGGAAAAAAGTTTATAATTAATAAATACAGAGGTAAACACAGAACTATGTAAGACCGGATATAAGCCAGGGCTCATTAATTAGGACCTCAGTCTCTAAGCCCTCAGTAATTAATCAACATGCCCTAATTCTCCAACCTACTGCGGCTTTATATTGTGTCCAGAGTCTGAGATTTTCAAACGTGCTGAATATTTGCTTGACTCTGCTTCCATTAAAATCAACGTTAAAATTTCTACTGATATCAGCTGGAACAGAGTTTAGGGCAATGTTGAGGATTTCTGAAAATCCCACCCCAATTGTTTATCTTCTGCTGCTTCTGGAATGTATGCAATTCAGTCAATTTGCTGCTAAGTGTCCAAAGTATTTTCCTCAATATTTCGTTAGGACATTTCAAGTTGTATCCCCTACCTTAGCCATCAAGTGTGCCTATTTTAATGCAAAGGTCTTGGCTGCTACTTTAACTACAACACAATAAAAATGTGATTGTATATTGTTCTGGCTATCACTGCTAATAAATGGCATGCATCTTATAAAGGGATAAAATATAGTCTAAATATAGATAAATATCCACCAGGAGAGGGGAAGGGATAAGAAAGAGAATCACACACAGCATATGCCAGTCATGATGCTTAATGCAGTAATGGAAGGCACTCCATTGACAAAATGGTAGGCTTGAAAAAAAAGTCTGATTAAAAGAGTTAAAATTATTAAATTGTAAGCAGTGCAAATGAGGGAGTGTGTATCCTACTTTATTTTTAAAGCACGTGTAATAATCTGGCTCCATGGCTTTTTACATTTTATAAGAGGAAAATTCTTAGTCTAGCTTTCTCATAACACTGATGTTGTCCTGTTAAGAATATATCCTTATCCTTTCATGGATGCAACCTCTGATTCTAACCTAGCGTCAGATGAAAGTTTATTCTTCATGCAGTTGCAGAGAGTGATGCGATGATAGTGACAATGCACTGGGAAACGGAACAGCAATCTCCTAATAAATCTGCTTATATGACAAGACTGAGTTATTTCATTTCAAGCAAATGTATTTGGCAGTGTTTAGTTCGATTCAGGTAAAGTTTGTCAGGATTAGCTAATGCAGCAAATTTGGGACATGAGGATTCTGAAGGTCACTGTGGCACAATAAGAGTCTGTATTCTGAATAGGTAAAGAAAAAGGTAGCATTGCTCTCAAGACATTCAGATTTTGTACTACTTTCAGTGTAAACCCTGAATATATTTTTGACAGATAAAAACATACAAGAGAAGAAAAAAAAGGTGCATTACTTAGAGTAACTGTATATTTCTAATGTGCCCATCATTTTAGTAGCTAGACAGCCTAGATACAGTTTTATTTTTCAAAACTTAGGCCTTGTCTATACTACGTGGTGCAATCCAACAGCTGTCGATTTATCATGTCTGCTTAGATGTGATAAATTGATGTCCGAGTATGCTCCAGTCGATGCTGCTACTCCAACAGGACGAGAAAAGTACCCAGGATTGACAGGAGAGCAGCCACTGATGACCTTACCATACACATTATGCCATGGTGAGTATGTTGACTTCAGCTATGCTCTTTGAATAGCTGAAATAGATTGACTATGTTAGTAAATATAGAGAAGGCAATACACTCCTCTCTATCCTCCTCTAATATTGCTAATGTAAAGGTGATTCTTCATTGGGTTGGGAGACGACTAATTGGGGAAGGCTCTAGTGTTCACAGTGAAGTACTGCTTTGTCTTAAAGGATAGAAATTGGGATCTTCAACACTAGAAAGTACAAACTTCCACTACTTGAAGTTAATGATCAATTCAGCACCTTTGCAGGTCGTAATAGGAATTTATTCTCGTTGTGGGTCAGTCGGTAGTGGAAGACGTAATCACAAATGCTTAACTAGTATATTACATATTTCTCTTGTTAAGAGAGGATGACGTGTTAATTCAGTGGTCTTGGTCACTTTATAAAATATTGGGGAAGTACTGTACCTGAGAAGAAACCTTCATATTTGTAGTGAGACAGTGCTGCAGACAGCAAATAGGTGCTTTCCAGCATTTAGATCAAGTATTCACAAAGGTCTTATGTGAAAGCAGTAGCTTAGAAGAAGCCACTGAAATGATGTCCTTGCCCTTTTGTGTCTGTTTGCATGGGAACTGCAGGTCCCTGTTCTTTTCTGCATATATTCTCAATGCTTAGGAGTCAACCATGCTATACAAGTAAGAGCCTATAAAATAAGTCCCAACATACTATGGATAAATTAAAAGGATATACTTCTCTTAATGTATATCTTTGAAAAGTTCTCAAAAGAAATGTTCAAAAAGCAAAAGAACTATAAATATTTCACAGTAACCTAAAAGAAAAGGTGAAATTCCTGTATTCATGAAGAAAAACTGTGTAGCATTTTTTTCTTTTCACTTGGAAGCAAATAGCAACAATTTTCTGCCATGTATGTAGCAGTACTAGTGGAAGTCCCATTTTTAGTAATAGACTAAATACAATGGGCTCTCTTCTATCAAGTGTTTTACATTTCAAAGACTCTTCACTTTGTAGAGCAAAGAGAACCAAAGCTCTTTTTTTAAACACTAAAGGCCAACAGTATTGTCTTTGTTTAAGTAATTTTTGTTCACCCCAGAGGATGATTGGGCAAAGAGGTTATAGATTGCTTCTTCCAGTTCCACTGAGTTCACAGGCTGCAGAAAAGAAAACAGCCTTGAGACCAAATACAGGCAGCATACAGCTTTTGTACCAAAGGGGCACTAAGAAAATTAGAAATGACAAAAGCTGTTTCTGTCAGGTAACAAAACAAAAGGAGACTAACAAAGGGATATTATTTCAAAGGTACTTCAAAACACAGCCAGGCTTTTTAGGCTACAGGTAATTTTCATGATTGCACAGTTGGGTAAAATTCCATCTACATTCCATCTTAGATAAATACACATCCTAGAATTTTGTACTATCGTGAATAGAAGCCCAGGCTTCCATTGTCAGCATCCAATTAGTGTATTCCTTATTATTTTAACAGGTACCATGGCTTATCAGGGTACGTCTACTCTGTAGGTAAATGGTGTGGCTGGCCCATGCCAGCCAACTCAGACTTATGGAGCTTAGGCTGCAGGGCTGTAAAATTGTGGTGCAGGTTTTCTGGCATAGGCTGGAGCCTGGGCTTTGGGACCCTCCCCTGTCGCACAATCCTAAAACCTGTGTTCTACCCCAAGCCTGAATGTCTGCACCATGGTATTACACCCATGCAGCCTGAGCCCCCATGACTTGAGTTAATTGGCATAAGCCAGACCTGGATATTTAATTGCAGTGTAGACATCTCTTGTGTGACCTGCAAGAGATTAAGTAGGAGGGAAAGAGACTGAATATTTAATGGGGGGAGGGAGGTGAATAAACCTGGCTAAGAATCTGATTGACATGTAGAGTTTTTATGCTTTTGTGATGCGGCTGTTGGGAGGAATAGCATGCATTTTATTTCTCTGCTGTAGCTTTTTAAATTCCCAGCCAGCATGACTGCTTTGGTTCCTTGGTATGTGATTAACCTAACTGTGACAAGTTCCACAGTGGAATACTTTTCATTGTCAAGGGGTTTCAACTGATTTTACAATAAAAAAAATTACTGTGTTCTGTGAAGTTTCTCCAGCTCTGACCTTGTTGTGGGAAAACACACAAAAAACCAGAAACACTGTGTACTGTGATAGAATTTCAGGCAGTCTCACAACTGGAGATTTTCAGAAGCATGGCCTTATCAATCACATACAGAATGGACACTTGCTCTCATCGTTAATAAAGATGAGATGAGAGTGTCTGAGTAGGTCCACATAGTTTATAACAGGTCTACTCAACACGTGGCTGATTTAAGTCTTAAATCCACGGGCATGTAGTAGAATTAGTATCCCAGTAATTTAAAAGAAAGCAAGTTTAACGAGTGAATAGGCATAAACATGTTTTTTTTTTGAAATGCTAAAATATTTGTTTTTTAATTATCTGACTCACCGAGTAATTGGCTCAGCCCTACAGGATTTGTATATATTTTGTATCAGGATTGTGGTACTCAATGGAGCTTTCCTCTTATGTACTGCTGAATTCTAACATCCAACTAAAGGCAGAGTACCCAGAGGAAGGATGGACCCTATATCATTTCCAATCAGTTCTAATTTCTCACAGGGCAAAACTCAAACCAGTGATTAAATCTTCCAAAATTTATTAATGTTTTGTATCTGTGCAAAACTGGTATTGTACTCAAGAAAGCTGCATTAAAATTGAGATTGTAAATCATTGACACTGGAGAAGTGTATAGTAGTATAAAATATAATGGTAAAGTGTTTTACTATTATACCATCTCTTACATGAATACAAACACTCCCAAAATGGCTTGATTTAAAATATATGTATATACACAAATGTGAAATACAGTGAGGAGGAAAAACTAAAGAACTGAAAAGAAATGATTGCTTTGAATATTAAAGTAATACATGAACTAAAAGATTACAAAGAAGCAGCAAAGATTTATATATTTTGAAGTTGAAGTGAACAGAATAGCAAAGAGACAGCAGGGCAGTTGAAAGAATAATACTCTGACACAACTGAGGGCCAAAACGGATTCCACTTCTTAGTGATTATAAAACATGGAAATGTGGAGGTTGTTACATTTCAGGAGCTGAAAGTGATTTCACTCACATTCTTTGCACTTCTTTCCCAGAGTATAAAACATTAAAAGGATTTATCATTCCATGAGAGTGGATGATAATAAGGCAATTAGAAGTATCAAAAGCTGACAAAGAACCAGGCCTAGAAGAATCATATATCAGAATTCAGAAGTAAGTAGCAAATGGGAAAATAATGTCTTTGTGCAAAAGAGTTGCTAGTTGGAGTCAATACTAGAGAATGGAAAGTAGATGGCTTGTGGATAGTAGTTAATTTATTTATTGAAGGGTTAAGGGAGAAGCTAAGAAAGTAAAACCAGTAAAATTAATTTGGTCAGATATGGGAGATACTGATAAGGGACAAGAATATAGAATATTTAGACATCTCTCATATAATTTAGTAACAGGCTGTTGCCACTGATTCATATAGAAGGCATCACACCTGCCAAATGCACTGTTATCTGAAAATCACCCCACCACCTGACCTTCATGACATCCTTTATACTGTGGAATCCACGCCACCTCTTTACCTTCAGGTCATCCCTTATCTCTTGTATCGGCAGTTCGGTGGCTCCCGGGGCAGGGCCAGAACAAGAGTGGGGTTTCAGAAAATCAAAGAAATTTTACAAACTTAAAATATCACACAAGATATTGAAAAGTATTAAAGATTGGTGTGCATTCAGCAAATATCCTATGTAGGGGAGCAGTGTAGAGTGGAAAGTGGTAATAAGATTGCCATATGCTCTTTGACTAATATATTCATGGAGACAATCAACCATACTCTAGAAAGGATGCTGTGAATAGGGGTAATAGAGGATAATCAAAATGAATCTCCAATTTTGGATAAGCATTGCCCTTGGGGAATTAAAAATTGTGTACCATGGATTAAATGAAATATTCAGTCTAACAATGTGTTTCTGATATTTAGTCCTGCTTCCTGCCTGCATTTATTGTATATATGCAGCATCTCCAATGAAAGCTGTAGATTATTTGGAGAGGTGAAACAGCACAGGTGATGCCACCTGAGATGTAGAACAGTTAAGAATAAGAATAACAATACAAACAAGTACAGCTATATAAATATTCACTGAATTGTCTCTGATTACTTTGCCCACACTTTTTGTATATACTAGTACCTCAAGATGAATTATTTCATGCTACCTCCGGTCCTCCAGTGGTCTTATTACTTCATTAAATTATTTCATATTTGTCAAAATCAATACGAAATAGCATCACATACCAGAAGTATTATCTCCTGGTTGGAGAGAAGTGAAGGGTAACATTGCTGTGATTCATTCTTAGTGCTGGGTAAGGCTGTAAGATGCATCATGAATACATTTATTATAGCAATGGAACAAACCCACACACAGAGCAAAGGCCTTCCTGACAAATAACCCAAGGCGTATAGTACAGTATATTACAGTTGTGCTGCTAGAGTTAAGACTCTGTTGCCACTTCCCATTAACTTCCCCCACTTAGGCTATGTATAGACTGCAGGCTTCTTTCAGAAGAAGTTTTTCCAGAAGAGATCTTCTGAAAAAACTTCTTCCAAATGGATGCTATCTTGCGTGTAAGCTTTGATTACTATGGGCGGAATGGCCACCAGGACACCTGTGCTTTTTCCTCTTTCTTCTTCTTGTGAAAGAACTCCCCCTTCCTTGTCCACACATGCCTTTTTCTGAAAGAGCTCTTTCGGAAAAAGGCTTCTTCCTCATAGAAAGAGGTTTACTAATGTCAGAAAAAAACCTCTGTTCTTTCGATTTTCTTGCGAAAGAACACGATAGCAATGTGGATGAAATTGAAGTTTTTTTCCGAAAAATGTCCGTTTTTCCAAAAAAACACTGTAGCGTAGATATACCCTTACTGTGTAGCACTTAGAAATCCCAACTCAGATTGGATACGTATTGTGCAATGATGGAGTACAAAATAATCTTTGCCCTGAAGAGCTTAAGGACTAAAGTGATGAGATGCAAAAGAAGGGAAGAGAAAGAACAGTGAAGTGACTTGATTAAGGTCACACAAGAGTTCAGTGATAATCAGTAAGAACCAGTTTTCCTGAATCTCGGTCCAGTGTCCTCTCCATTATATGATGCTCCCTGTCCTGTTTTGACGGAGTTTATAAGGATTTGTAACCACAAATTTGGCCTGAGCGCATTTTTTTTAAATGCATTTTTAAATAATGTGATTTTTTTCTGGGGGAGGGGAGCAGGTTTAAACATAAAGAACTTGCTCTATTTGTAATAATATTCAGTGTTGCCAATTGGAAAGGGTTTTTAAGGAGAAATCTATTATGGGAACATTCCTCAATAAAATAAAGGAGTTTTACACAAAATAATACAGAGCTTTCCTTCGGTTGTTTATAAGCAAAGCACTTTTAATTGTGATATATTTGTTCAAAATATATTTGGCCACATTCCTCAGAGCTGCACTGAAGGCAGTGGACTTATGCCCACTTACACCAGTGGTGACTCAATCCTAATTGATCTCTGTGGCTTGTTGCTTCCAAAGATGCAGGGGATAATCTGTCAGAGCCCATGTAAGTATGGATTTGCTAATAAAAAGTAATTGGTGCATACAATATGTGCAAAGTGATTCCAGTTCATCCTTTTTGACTGGTCTCCTAAATCTTGGGAAGACAAAAGCCTTGTTTTTACTACTCAGAATTTTCTGGCTTTCTAAGGGAGGATTTTACACTAATGCTTTTGGACCTGAGCGAGCAAAGCATTTAACCGCATGCTTACCATTAAACATAAGTATTCATATTGACTTCATTGAAAATACTCACATGTTTAAAGATAACCATGTGCTGAAAGGCTTTGCTGGATCAGGGCCTAAGTGTACATCAATTTACATTAATTATTGGCCTAAAGTACTATTAAACAATGTGGGGTTAGTACTTCAAAAATCAAAACAAAATTGAGTATATCCATTAGCCTATTATACAGTACAGATTTGCCACACTGTTAATGAAAGGTTGAACAGAATTAATTAATTTGAACTTGTAGGTGGTTGTTTAATAGTTTTGATAGGAATTACATACCTCATTAATCTTAAAGTTGTCAATCTGAAAAACTGAGTTAAGCGTGTGTGTCTTTTAGAGAGAATTAACAGTTTAAGCAATATGCACATAATATTCAGTTACAATATGTATAAAATATATTTACTAGTCTTTTATTGGAGCTCAGATACCATTGTAAAGGTCATATTTGAAATACCTAGAAGAATAGATACTATGATAATAGCACGAGAGAGGAATTGGTTGCAGATCTGAAGTTGGAAGGGAACTTGAATGAAAATGATCCTGAAATGACTGGCTTCATGATTCTAAGAAAAGGAAGGAGTGAAAGCAGTAGAATAAAGAAAATGGATTTAACGAAACTCCAGACTTTGACAAATTTAGAGAATTACCTGTATTAGGTAAGGTCCCATTGGAAGACAATCTAAGGGAAAAAGCAGTTCAGGTTACTTGACAATTTCTCAGAGACAATTTAAGCCATAACAGCAAACTATCTCGTTATGAAGGAAATATATGAAGAATACGGTTTTATCGAGAGCTTTCCATTATCTGAAAGGAACCCTACAACAAGGGAAAACACAGACGAATTGCTAAAAAGGGGCATAAAAATGGAAGTATGTAGGGGCACAATCATAAAGGTGCCGACTTCACCTCTAGCTGGGTGGAACTCGACCCCTACTCTCTGCTCCAGATCCCTCCCCCAAGGTCCCATCCCAATCTGCCTCTTTCATGCCTCTTTCCACCCAAGCGGGCCCCATTCCCACTCCTTCTCCTCTCCCTGAAACATCTTATGTCAGTGAAACAGCTTTTTGTGGTGGGTGAGAGGTGCTGGAAGGAATGGGTAACGGGTCAGTGGTGGGCAGCTGGTGGGCAGGAGGCATTGGTGAACAAAGAAGAGCCTGGCTACTGGTGGGTGCTAAGCACCCGCCAATCTACCCAGTAAGCATCAAAGAGTCGGCACTTATGACTAAGACCAAAACAAGAGATTTAAAGGGCAGTAAGAAGAGGCTCTATAAATACATGAGGAGCAAGAGAAAGACAAAGAAAGATGTAGGCCTACTATATGGCTTGGAAGGAGAGCCAGTAAAGGATGACATCCAAAAGACTGATGTGTTTAATGTCTATTTTGTTTTCACTAAAGAAATTAATTGTGACCAGATCCTTAATACAGTTAATATTAGAAATGGGGACAGAAATAGGAAAATAATAGATTAAAGAAAATTAAAATAAACGAATGTATTCAAATCAGCAGGATGAAGAAAAGATAATTTTGTCAGTATATGCCTTTTTACTTCATCTTCATCTCTAAGTTTTCTATTGTCAAGAATAAAATGATAGAAATATGCACCAAAATTTTATGTATTTGTGTATCGTATGTGATAGCGGATCTCTCATCACTTTTTTTATTTTTGATGGTTATTTGGAATAACGGCAGAATGATACACTCAGAACTCCATTGGAAAGCATGTTGTGTGTCCTGAAAATGCAAATTGGCAACTTGATCCTTGTTAATAGCCATGATACAGCAGAAAATATGTATGGCCTTTGGGACCACATGAACAAAGAAGGCTACAAAGTCATTCTTCATGATTAGCTGATCTGTCTATAATAAATGCTGATCCTCCACAAAAGAGACAATAGCAACACAGTGCCAGGGATGAAGACAGAGAGGAGAATAGCTTCTTATATCATCATTGTGATAGGGATTGTGAAACATCTATCTTAGTTTGGAGAGGGAGTTGGAGAGGAGAGATGGAATAATTTTCACACCTGGCCTTCCTCCCACAGCCCCAAATCTAGCCTTATTCTTCCATTTCTATTTAGTTTAATTGTTGCGACTAAGGCAGCTCTGTGAGCCACTGGGAATTTCTCAACACTAATTGAGAACTGGTCATATTTTTACATTGTCTCACTTCCAAGGTACTTCACAAATCCTCTCCAGACTAATTCTCTAAGTTGGTCTCCTATCTACCATGTTTGTCCTCTAAGGGCACGTCTATACTCCACGGCTAAAGCTGAAATAAACTACACAAATTGAATTACGGCAGTTGTGTAACTTAAGTCAAAATAGCTTATTTTGGCTTTTGGCACTGTCTACACAGCAGGAAGTCTGAGAAAGAGCACTCTTCCTCCAACTTCCCTTTTTCCTTGTAAAATGAGAGTAAGAACGCCTCCAGCTTGATATTATTTTGACATTATATCAAAATAACTGCTTGTAGTGTAGGCACGGACTATGTTATTTCAGAATAACATCTGTTAAATAACACTGCTGTGTAGATGTACCCTAAGATTCCTCGTATATCTCACCTTGCCTATATTATCTTTTAGACTGCCTCTAGGAGAGGGACTGCTTTCATTTTGGGGTGTGTCTAAACTACACCCCTCTGCTGACAGAGGAATGTAGATTAGGCACATCGCTATTGCAGATGAAGCGGGGCTTTCAATATCCCACGCTTCATTTGAATAGAAATGGCCACCGCTTTTTGCTGCCA
>JANRFK010001234.1:39208526-39226110 GCA_030068395.1 Apalone spinifera
CATTGTCAGATTAAATAATGCAACCGCAGATCTTAATTCAGCAACACTAATGAGAGCATTCACATCATGTCTACTGTGGGATAACAGGAAAAAAATACTTTGTGCCAATATTCTGAGGCAAGGAGGGCATCTAATGTTTCTGATATTCTTTCATTCTCTTAAAAGTTATGAAACATTAACATACACTCTGGTAATTCCCTACAACTTATCAGCTGATCATACCCTCCACTAGTGAGTTTGGTGTCACATGACAGAAGAGTTCTTTCATCCAGCTGAAAAATATAATTTTTTTTTTTTTACAAATTTCAAAGATCAGAGTCAAAGGTAAAATCAGGAGGATTTTGAAGGGAATTCTATTCTGGGAGTTCAAGGAAGATGGGGAAAGAAAGAGGTGCCAAAGTGCTGGCTAAAGACCAAAATGTGCTAATTTTGTGAATTCTATATCATAGGTTAAATGTGTGTGTAAAAGGTGGCAAACTGGTTGCCCTTGCACTAGGCAGATAAAGACATGAAAACCCAAACTAGCTGTTCTACCTTTACATCATCTAGAATCCACTTGTATTTGGGAAGTGTCTATGTCAGTTTTTCTAGCTTTCTGTAAGTGGTTCAGCATTTCATTTTTGGTATGCATGGAACCAGATGGTAGCAAAAATAGTAGTTGACCTCATCCAAAAAAGAAAATAAAAATCAGAGCAAAACACATGGGGATTATAAATAAGGCCTTTTCACATATTGGACACTGAAACAATGGAAAATAAATATTAAGTTTACCATCTGTATAGTACTATCACAGCCTTTGGGGCCTGTGGGCAAAAAGAGGAAACCCATTTCCTAAAACTGTGATGATTTATACTTAGCCATGCTTAGTTGCTGACAGTATTTTAACAATGCTGTTTGTATTGTGACTAGAACCGAGTTGGAGACTCTTTTTGAAAGTGATTCTATATTAGGATTTTTTTCAATTCCTGAAAGATCTTATTTTCTTTCTAATCATCAAAGAGATAAGAGCTGGAGTGAAACCAGAGAAAGGTTTGCTTGTGAAGGATTCAAGGGTATAGAACTGCATTTTTATACTGCTAGGATATATTTTACCCAAAGACTAAATACATTCCCCCTTTTTTTTTTGCCCAAGATTTCAGTAGAATTCATTCAGAGCATAAATGTAGAAATTGCAAAAAATATCTTCTTGAAAGTAAGGATAGTAATCTTTGCTAAATCCGCCTTTGAATCTTTTTTTATCAAAATAGGTTATTCATTCAGTATATTGCTCCCCTGCCATTCTAAACTTGGTGGTCTTAACTTTTCCAAAGCCATCAAGAAAACATTACAATTGAGGAATTTAACTGATATAAACTTCTATAGGGAAAATTCAGTCTCTCCCACCCCTGCTTTTTCTAGGGCTTGGAGGAAGTTTCTCAGCCATGAGTGCATGGCAATGTTCAGGCACCTGGGGAGTAGAGTACTGGAAGACATATTCTTCAAATATCTACCTGTCTTCCAGCACTTTCCTCCCTAGGGGACATGTTCCTTCAAATATCTCCCTTGCAATAGTGGGAAAGGGCAAAAAGAGAAACATAGAGGGTGTAATAAGTTTCAGAGCTGCCGAATGGCCCAGGAAGGAGGACTCCTGTTCTCCCATCCTTTTGCCTTTTTGCTGACTGGCTGGCCTGACTCTTTTTTCTGAATGCTGACCAGATAAACCCCTAAGGGTACATATATACTGGGGGACTATTTTGGAATACCGGAGGTATCCTGAAATAGCTACCCCGCGTCTTAACAAGCCACCCATTATTTCATTATTTCAAAATACTTTTTGAAATAATGGATGGGCTGTTTCAGCATCCCGGTAACCCTTGTTCTACAAGGGTTAAGGGATGTCTTGAAATAGTATGTTATTTCAAAATGTGGTGCTAAGTAGATGTGTCAAATTTTGAAATAGCCTATTTTGAAATTGAATAAAAATAAGACACAATTTGCTTAGTGCCAATTGAGTATCTTATTTCGAGTTCAGGGTGCTGTGTAGTCACACGCTAACTGACCTAGGATACGGCTATACTGTGGGGTTTTTTCCAGAAGAGGCATGCAAATAGCGCTCACATTTGCATACTTTCTTCTGTTTTTTTCCCCGGAAGAGGCTTTTCTACCATTTGGCCCTGTCTATATGGGGCCAAATGGCAGGGAAAAAACCCGTCTTTCGAAAGTCCCTGCAAACCTCATTTTTGAGGAAGAAGGGGTCTTTTGAAAGTGGAGGGGGGTTCCGAAAAGCCTCTTCCGGGGGGAAAAAAACCATAAGAAGATATGCAAATGCGAGTGCTATTTGCATGCCTCTTCTGGAAAAAAATGCAGTGTAGCCGTACCCCCAGTTGTGAGGAGAACGTGACTATGGAGTGTTCTAGAAATTATTTCCATTTTGACTGTTGCCTGTGGAGATTAATTGCACAGTGGGGCAATGCCATTGACACACAAGTATATCATCAGCTGCGAGGTAGATAAAAGGAAAATGTACAAAAGAAGTTTATCTTTCTGCCTGTTTTTCCCCATTTTTATTATTGAAAAGGTGGTATAATAGATTTTCCTTCTCCATCTTTGTGAAAATTTTGTCCAACCACTGGTACAGTTCACACAATGCCATACATACTCTGTCCTGGAATTGTGAACAAGCCTCTTTTGTGCATCAGTGGGAGTTCCATGTTTAAATGAGGGCAGCATGTACTCTTCATTTCCAGTTTAAAAAAAAATCTGTATTATATATTTAAAAAAATTGGAGGGGCCTTGATACTACAGATAATTGTTGTACGATATTATTGCTATCAACTTTCATGCTAGTTCAACAGTGATGAACTGCTGAAATTTGTTTCTAGTCTTCCTTTGTTATGGGCTAAAAAATGTGTTGAGGGGCAGAATAACAACATATGTCTAGAGTTAGAACAATTTTACAGTTGGTCTGAAGGATTTTCTCAACGGAGCATATTTACTACACCTGATTAAAGCTGTCTAATATTTGACTGACTGTAAATTTCGGGACAGACTCAGTGGACACAATGAATACTCTTATTTTGCTTTTACATACAGAATATGATTTTGGCCTTTGTTTGAGTGCAAAGGATTCAAGCGATGATTATTACTGCATCTGGTAGAAACATTTTGAAGTTCACAATTTTCCAATGCAGGAGGAGTTGGGGGCAGATATTTTTCACAAACTGCTGAACACTGTTTTCATTTTTTTATCAGCTCTTTTGCCACATTTCTATATTTTAAAAAATGCCCTGTTTGGACTGCTTTTGCTCTTCTTGCATTCAGTGGCAAACTCCTATTGACTTCATTTGGAGAAAGGGATCATAGAGTGGATGATGATGTGAAGTCATAAATATGAAGTTTTCAATTTTAAGTCAAGAGATGGAATTGAATTTCCAAAGAAAATGAGCTCTAGATATAGTCTCTTGGTAAATGAGAAATGAAACTGAGATAAGCATCATGTATACAAATATATGGAGAGTTCTAAACAGTACTTCACGAAGTAGTGTTCCATAAAAGTAGAAACCAGAATGTTTTCCTTACCATTTACTTTAACACCACTAAAAAATATGCAGCTTAATATCAAGTTTATCATTTATATGCAAATGATAAAAAAAGTTTTATCTTTTGTAAAGGTTAGAAAATAATTTCACTACCAGAAGATAAAGATGGTCAGGTTTTTTTGATCAGTCATACTGTGACAAAAGTAAAAGTTTTCAAAATTTAGTATTGAGCTTACTGATGCTAAGAATTCAGTGCTGCCATAGGCTTTAGAAGGATGGGTCACACATGGGGAAATTAAGGAAGGTATTGAGAGGATAATAGGTGGGTTGTTGATTTTTAAATAGTTTTCTTTGTGCAAAGTGATATTACACATTTTGGACCAATTTTTGGGCTTGGCATAATCAGGTACAATTTAAATTCAATTTAAATTAAACTTCAAGGATTTTAATGGGGGCTCAACCTGCTTATTTTGGGGCAAGAGTTTTGCATGGGGGTGCTGTTGAATAGCCTCTTCGTATTTGGGGGTGACAAATAAATATAGACAAAGTGACTCACTCACTCCATGCTTGAAAGTGGTATTGGTTAAAATCCAAACAATATACAAACCTTTGCTTTACTGCTGTGCCCCAATTGCAAATCTCCACTGTGTCTCCTTGTAGCTTTTACTCCTTTCTTCCCTAGTTCATCTCCTGCCTTGCCCTCAGTCTCAATCTTTCTCTCTCAATATACTTCTGGCAGCTTATTTTTTCTCCTAAGAGAAATAACCCACTTATAGGTTTCAAACAGATAAATTTGTTTGTTCTGTGACAATATTAGATCAGCATTTGTCTCTAAAAAGACAAATAACAGAGACATACATTTTTAGTAGTCTTGTACTGTTCTTGAAATGTGGAGTACTGCTAGGCCCAAAGGCAGAGGGGAAAACCTAGCTTTATGCTGCCTCAAAAAACAAGACGTTTTTCTGTTATTAAACAAGTGAACCTCAACTCTGTTGCGGATAGCAAACTCTGTCTTTTAAAAATATGACATAAATGTCTGCCTTTAGAAAATACAATTAATCTATCTTGTTTGTTTTGGATTTATTTTGATGGGGGAAGGTAGGTGTTTGTTTCAGCTCCTGCTCACAACCTCATTCTTCTGAGACACCTTTTGACACACACCGAATTGGAAAAAATGCTTTTTTTCCCAGGGTGCTTTCAGATGATATGTCACTTTGTGATTTTTCCTGACAGCAGCTTGAATCAGTTTGTACTTTAACATTACCAAGCAACTCCAAAATGTGAGGATAGGGTTTCTAGTATCTGTACATCATAAGAGCTTTTTACATACATAATTTAGGAAAGGACTTTCAGTAAATATGGAAATAATCCAATTGTATGTCTATGAAAGTATCTGAAATTCTAAATAAATAGTGATGCGAGTTAACTAGAATGTATAGATAAGTGCAGGTGACATACAGTCTTTTATCCTTCCTGGCATCTTTTTAAAGCATCTCTCTTCTCGCTTTCACCGATTAGGTAAGTTGTTACTTTCTTTTCATCCAAAAATATTAATTCTCTGTATTTTCTTCCTATTGATGAAAGATGTCATAAGTAGTCAGGGTGAATACTTCTGCTAAGGAGAGGAAGTAGTTACTTTCAGTATATTAATTAATTTGCAGACTCAGCTGTCAAAAAAGTCCCTCGGAGGAAACAGCATTAAATCTCTGTTTTCAATTATACTTCTGTCTCTATGGCAGTGCTCTGGGCTGATGTGAAAGAGACTCCTTTTCTAGACTCATGAAGATCAGGCAAATCACAGAGGTAATACCTTTGGCCCCTGAGGGAAAGAAGGGGAGAAGTCAATTGTAATATGCCATTTTTTGGATGAGTCAGTCACAGAATATCATTAGCTGAGATGACTCTGATGATGGAGAGATGAGAGTAAGGAGAGGAGGAAAAATAAGCCCAGCAGCTCCAATATATATTATTCCACATTATTTTGCATGATATTATGTCTCTGACTCTTCATGAGGAAGAGCAAGAAAGAGAGAAATAATCTTTCCATTTTAAAGCTATCACAGATAAAAATCAAAATAACTTTGATATACATGAAGAATTAATTATTACCATTTATTTAATGTACATTTATTTCAGCAACTTAGTATTTTATATGGAAGCAAATGGTATTTCATAAGATTTAGTGGCAGCTCTTCATGGCAAAAGAAAACACATTGTCAGAAGGTGGCAGTAGAACTCTTTCTTTCCAGAACTTTACAAAAATGCATAAACTCAGCATTTACAAAAGTATTGCCATTTCCAGATGCAGGCCTTAGGGCCATAGTCAGTCCTGCAGTGCACTTCTCCTTACTGGGGATGTCTCATTAGGAGATTAACTGTATAAAATGCAGTGCTAAAGTGAAAGTTTTAATTGGGAAATCCTGTGCATGTTAAATTAATCTTAAGTACCTTTATCTAGAATGCCTGCTTCCTTTCCACAATGCTGTGTAATTCTAACTGCCTCACATTCTTTTACCTGTATATGAATGGAACTTTAAATGCACCAGTAATGCTTTTTATGATACAGATTGTTGAAACAGCACTTTAAATCTAATGTGCGATGCCTCTTGAATTGTTAAACACATTACTCCTGCATGCAATAATTTTTGAATTATAAATATTTTGCTACAGTATATTCTGATGAACCATTTGCATCTGTGGGAGGAAGCTAAATCAAAGATTTTACTATCATAGCTTACTTCACTTGGCTAAGTAAGAAAAATCCAGAGAACAATTAGGATTTGCAGCTTGGTAGGAAACAACATTGTCATTTGAAAGCTAAACATTTAGGCAGAATTTTTCATAGAACTCATAGGGTTTTGGAGGCCCAGTTCTTGTGCTGCTTGGAAAATCCTTAGCCTTGGGCCAGATGTTTTCCCACTATATATGCACATTTGCAGTGATCCAGCTTATATGTGAAAAAAACCTGATATGTGCTGGCAGGGTAAGGTTGCACAACCTGCAAATGTATAAACAAACACAAATCCCCACCTTGAATTCATCCTTCAGTTTTGATGGACTACTACTACTATTACTTAATAATAGATAAATAAATACAAAGGTCTTGTTCTTTCTCAGTGGGGCTTGAGTAATTCTGAAGCCCTTTTCCTGCCTCTTGTTTGGATTCTTCAACTGGGAAAGACACCCCAAAGCCACCTTCTTCTAGGTCTTTGTAGGAGTTCTAGAAGCCTCCCTTTTCAGGACGATTGCTGTATAAGGCCTACAGCTCCCTGTAGCCCTGGGAACTATAATTGTCAGAATTCCACTCACTCTGTGCTGAAATTGTAAGCAGCTCAGGGCTGTGCTTATAACTTGCACTAACACCATAGTAAATAGTTAAATGTGGATATAACTGCCTTGGTTTGTTTTTGTTTGTTTGTTTTTTAACAACTACTTCAGTACAAAATATGCCCATTACTAATCTGATCTTCTAATCTTTTACTGTTTTCTGTCACACACTATTTAGTTGCATCATTTTGCATATTGTACACAGACTTCATGACCCTGAACAAGATTTATTTGTTAAGCACTATTTGCATGACAGTATACAACATATAAAGAAAAACGTGACCAAAGGAGACTAAAGGTAAGAGTCAAAAAGAAATCCCACAGCATTAAGATAATTACAAGATGGAACTATCATATGATGTTATGATGGAAAGTAGTATCATTTTTGCAGATGTTGGACTAACATGAATAGTTTTAGTGGAAGATGTCCCTCTTTTCTTTTTTTAAGAGATTTGAAAGAATACATGGTAATCACTAGCAATTTGTACGTTACAGTTTCTATTTGATCCATATCTAGATTACTCAACATATGACAAAAAATAATTAGTGTGTCCCTGGACTGAATTAGACCTAACTTTAATGAGAATAAATACTTCTGGATAAAAATAATTAACTTGTCTTGATCTAAGCCTTTAAAAAAAATTTTTAGCTTCACCATTTTTATAGAATACTTTATTGGGGAAAAGATATGAAATCAGCCCTTTAATAGAAGAATCTGAGCAAACATGTCTATGTTTAGGTCTTTGAAGTACTTCAGAAGATTATAATGAGTATTCCTGTGACACCTTAGAGATTAACAAAATATACAGTATAGTGAGATTTCATGGGCAAAACCCACTTCATCAGATGAGCTGGAGTGTAAATAACAGAATCAAAATATTTATAACAGAGAAGAAAGAAAAAATACCTGTCAATTATAGGGCTGTTGCTAATAAGGCTAATTAAGTGGAAGTGTCCCATTTTTAGATTTTGATGTAAAAATGCAGTTGTTAGAAGCAGGGGAATCATAGTGCTGGAAGAATCCTCAGGAGGTCATCAAGTCCAGCCCTTTTCCCAAAGCAGGACTAATCCCAACTAAATCATCCAGACAGGGCTTTGTCAAGCCGAGACTTAAAAACCACTAGGGATGGAGATTCCACCACCTCCCTAGGTAACCCATTCCAATACTTCATCATGCTCCTCGTGAAATAGTTTTTCCTAATATCCAACTAGACCTCCCCCACTGTAATTTGAGACCATTGCTCCTTGTTCTGCCATCCATCACTACTGAGAACAGCCTCTTTTCATCCTCTTTGGAACCTCCCTTCAATAAGTTGAAGGCTGCTAGCAAATCCCACTTCACTCTTCCCTTCTGCAGACTAAATAAGCCCAAATCCTCCAGCCTCTCCTCATGAGTCAAGTGCTCCAGCCCTCTAATCATTTTGGTTGCCCTTCACTGGCCCCTCTCCAATGCATCCACATCTTTTCTGTAGTGAGGGGGAGGGGCTCCCAGAATTGTACGTAATATTCCAGATGTGGCCTCACTAGTGCCGAATAAAGGGGAATAATCACTTTTCTAGATCTGCTGGCAATGCTCCTTCTAATGCACCCTAATATGTCATTAGCCTTCTTGGCTACAAGGGCACACTGTTGACTCATATCCATCTTCTCATCCACTGTAATCCCCACGTCCTTTTCTGCCTAACTGCTACCTAGCCGTTCGGTCCTAGTCTGTAACAATGCTTGGAATTCTTCCGTCCCAAGTGCAGGACTCTACACTTGTCCTTGTTGAACCTCATCAGATTTCTTTTGGCCCAATCCTCTAATCTGTCTAGGTCACATTGAACCCTCACAACCCTGCCCTCCAGCATATCTACCTCTCCCCCTAAATTAGTGTAGACTTCAAATTTGCTGAGGGTGCAATCCATCGTGCAACCAGGTCATTAATAAAGATATTGAACAAAAACGTCCCTAGAACTGATCCTTGGGCACTCCACTTGAAACTGACCACCAATCTGACATCAAGCCATTGATCATTACCCATTGATCCCGACAATCTAGACAGCTTTCTATCCACCTTACAGTTCATTTATCCCATCCATATTTCCTTAACTTGCTGGCAAGAATATTGCTTTGCTAAAGTCAAGGTATATCATATCTACTGACTTCCCCATGTTCACAGAGCCAGTAACCTCATCATAGAAGCTAATTAGATTGGTCAGGCATGACTTGCCCTTGGTGAATCCATGTTGATTCCTGATCACAAGAGTGGCTTTATAATACAATGTCCAGTTAATGTCTTTGTTCAAGTCCAGGGAAACAGCCATGGGTGACCGGTATGCTAGGTGGGGGGAAGGCACTGCCTTCTCATACTGCCAGCCTGGCTCCATCCATTCTCCTCCCCCAAAACACCTACTGTAGGTGTACTGGGGGCACAGTGTTGCTGCCCCCAAGAGCCTGCCCTCCTGTGTTTCAGACCCAGGGAGGCTCAGGCCCCATTCTGCCCTCTTTTCTTTGATGTGGTAGGGGTCAGGGCCTAGGTAGAAGGAACAAGTTGGAGGATTCACTTCCCCCCACCCCCCATCTTGACCCATTGCTCATGGAAAGAGTGCCAGATTTGTAGATGAATACAAATCCATACTCTCTGTAATTCCCTGGTTAAACGCATTTGGTGCCTACATTTTTGCAGTAAAAACTCTCTAGGTTTGTCTCTCTGGATATGCAGATTGCAACCTCACAACGCATCTGAATGCCTAAGCCCCTGTGTCTTGCACAAACAAACTCCTCGAGCTCACTTGCAGGGTTAGATCTGATAAGCAAAATCAGAGTGCACTTCCTGTACTAAGTCCTTGTAGGTGAGCTAATACAAACTCACTAAGGGTGTGTCTAGACTATAGGGTTTTGTCGACAAAAATCTGCTTTTGTCGACAAAACTATACCTGCATCTACACTACCTCTGAGTTCTGTTGACATAACGTCAACAGAACTTGGCAGTTTTGTCAACGGTGATAAACCTCATTCTATGAGGAATAACGCCTTTTGTCGACAGAGTTCTGTTGACAGAAGGCGTTATTGCATCTACACTGTCCTTTGCATCTACATTCTCATGTCAACAAAGCAGCTTGCTTTGTCGACAGAACTGGATGTAGTCTAGACGCTCTTTGTCGATAGAAGCTTTGTCAACAGTATCTGTCGACAAACCTCTGTCGACAAAAGCCTGTAGTCTAGATGTACCCTAAGAGGAGAAGATAGCAGAAGATCACTGTCCTCAGAACTTCACAGTTAGGGTTCATACCTGAGATGTGGGATCCCCTCTGCTTAAGGGGGAGAAGGAATTTAAACAGAGATCTACCATCTCTTAGGTGCATGCCAAAGGCACTGATTGGTGGGATATTCTAATGTGTGACTGTGATGCATCCCTCAGTTTCTCGTGAAGTTAAAAAGAGTGATTGGATCAGAGAGAGCAAGAGAGCAAATAAGTGAGCTGCAGCCAGCTGTTTAGAGAATACATCTGAAAGAAGGGAGACCCAGGATTCTTACTCCCATGACTTCTTTAAAATTAGTTTTCCACAGTGGGATGCCGTCAGCAGGCAAGACTGAGCTCTTCCCATCCACCCATTGGAGTCCTAGTGATTGGAGTCCTCCATTGGAAGATGACTCTGTTCAAATCCCTTTTTCCCTCTTTGGCAGAAGAGGCACTTGAAAGGAGGATCTCCCAGCCCCCTCTGGTTGAACCTGACCAGTGAGCCAAAAGTTATGAGGTAGCTGTTGCTGAGATGGTGGCAGCACCTACCCCAAGAAAGGCTTTATAGCTGAGAATCCCAAGCTAGGCAGCAATTTAGGTGCTGCATTTGAGAGAAGGAGGGCTTGGAATGTACCCCTATTTTCTTCTTATTTTCCAATGGCTAGTTGAGGTAGTGAGCTACCTACTGTGCTAGCTTTGTGAATCTGATTCTGAGATGCCTGTCTCTCCCCACTTATTCTAACTCAGATTTTGTGAATTCTAATGATTTCTTATACACATAAAAATTGTGTGTGGCGATGCTCTGTATTGCCTTGCTTAAATTCTTCTAGTCCCTTAAGTCTTATTGTCAGAGTCAAGTAATCTTTTGGAATCATATTACCTCATGTTGGAGTAATTAATTACATGCGAAGAAACAAGAGGATCTCAAATCACCATTGTGATGAGAGTGCAGCATAAGAAGCTATGTAGAATAGAAAGGAAATGTTTCAGAATGGTATTGTATGCTTACTTTAGAATTAACATAATCTGTCATTTAGCAGCATCAGCTCACTATGGCACTATTGTAAATCATGCTAAGTGTGTGTATATAAAAAGCATGGCCCAATTATCTGCTGGTGTAACTGGCACACTTTCATTCATGTCAGTGAAGCTGCACCAGTTTACTTCAGCAAAGGTTTTCTACTATATGTGCGAGTGTGCGTCTGAATATAATTTTCCTAAAAGTGCCAGATTGACAGCCGAGGAGATAGAAGTCCTGTTGTTTATCTTCTTGATAAGCATTGTGTGGGCAGTCACAGTGTACCCATTTACTCGGTGTGCCTCAGCCCTGTGATGGGGAAAGTGCTTAAGGAGTGATTCAGTCTCCATGGTTACTCAGTACGTGGACTCTGCTGAGACTCTAACGAGGGTGCCATGTGGGGATGGTTTTAGTGGTGTGGGGATTTAACTATAGGGAGCTGTACCATAACTATCAACCTCACTCATTTGACCTATTCTGTATTCTATTACCACTAAGCCTCTGAACCATTCAATCCCTTGGTTGTTTAATGAATAGAATATTAATAACAGCCAAGTTAAAGTATCATCTGCCCCCATTTATGAGACAGTTGAACGGCTGCAGAATATTGACACTTTTCATCCACTTAATTAAGCCCCAAGGTACAAAACAAATACAATTAATTACACAAATCAATACATGTAACATCCTGAAAACAACACTGCTGGGCTCCAGTTGCGATGCCAGGCTCCAATGTTGCTGCGGGGCAGCAGCCCCACTGCCAGGCTCCTGGTTCGCTGCTGGATGGGAGCCTTGCTGCTGGACTACAGCCCCACTGCTAGGCAGCCCCGCTGCCGGGCTCTCAGCTCCGCTGGTCAGCTGTGTTGCTGGGTGTCAGTGTTGCTGCGAGGGTGTGGTTACACTGTAGGGAGGCGGACCCACTGCTAAGTAGCCCCAATGCCAGGTTCCAATCCCCCTATAGGATTCCCAACCACCAGATTTCCACTGAGATGTTCTGGTCCTGGAATGGCTATGGTTCTGCTGGACCACGGATGTTGCTGGACCAGAGAGTCCTGTCTTAGAGAGGTTCAACCTGTGGCATTTTAAGTTACCTTGAGAGTATTGACACAGATACGTTTTTAAAAAGTGTTAATTAAAATGATTAATGAAAACAGCAATTTTAAATAAGTTTTTTGGAATATCACATATGAAAGTTTTCCTTTCTGGGGACTCATGCTGAAATTATAGAATATTTGTAGTGTGCAAAAATCATTTCATTTTTTAAAACTTTGAGCCTTGATACAGTAAGAAATTATATTCCCATCTCTGTTATCTCCACAGTCAGCTCTCCATTATAAATGGAGATTTTTCAGTCTTTAATCTGAAAGATTTGTAAACAAAACCAATTTGGAAAATGGTCATGTAAATTTCACATTGGGTCTAAACTGAGACAGAAGGCAGGTAAACAGGAAGTTGGAAATTAGTATGACTTTCTTAACTTGACATTTAGTAGCTATAGAAAATGAATGTAACTCTACTAATTTGATATTCTGCAGAGGTCAAATGAACTGCTTGCATAAGTGGGAACAATTCAGAGGTAGTTTTGTCTAATTTAACCCAGGCCAAAATTGTGAAATATGTGACACAAGTTAAAATGTGTGGGTCTGATCGTATAACTTATTCAATGATTTACTGATATCCTCATGTTACGGAGAACTTATTTTTACCAGGCATGCCCTGATTCAAGAAAGCACATAAATACATGTTTACTTATGTTGAAGGTTAATCTCATTCCTTTTGAGGAAAGCATGTGTTAAATTGTTTCCAGAAATGCCTGGCAGAATCAGAGTTCTGATGCCCCATCCTATTCTCACTGAAGTTAATGGTAAACTTTCCTTTTGTCTAGTTTTACCTCAAGTCATTCTCGATGACTTTTTCTTGGAAGCTGTACTACTTTTTCCTAAAACATTGAATAATTTTTAAAACAAAAACTGGGGATTTTTTAATTTTCAAATAAAATGAAGAAAAAAATCAGTATTGAGTACTTTTTATATCTGGATCCAAATATTTTGTATGCCTTGAAGATAACATAAATTCTCATAGTACATAACTACTAGCCTAAACATTGCAAGGCAATACTCAGCTGAGGCCCCAATTGTGCAGGTGCATATAAGCTCCTATTTGCTTATATGGCTCCAGTGTGTGAATTCTCTCTCTCTCTCTCTCACAACACACACACACACACACACACACACCCCCCCACACACACACACCCCCCACACACACACACAAAACTTCTGTTCTATCACTAAGGACTGAACTGTGAACGTGACTGAGGTCTTCAGGGCCTTCTGTTTATAAAGTCTCCCATATCCCTGGTATACTGGATTCCTGACCCGGAATGGTAAATAAAACAAATAAATTTTACAAATGAAAAGGCAACATATTCTATTGAAAACTAAGAAAAGCATGTAGCATAAAAGTCCATAAATAAATACACACAGCAATTATGCTGTCAAGACTGCTTTCTCTAATCACATTTTAACTTAAGGGAAAAAAATATCATAAGAATTTGCATGTCTACATTTCTATGAAATGGAAGATATATTTTGATATATTTTATATTCAAATGTTAAATGGGCTGCTTGCATCAATGCTGCTTTGGGGATATCAGGTAATGAAGGAAAGTTTTGGTGTTCAAATTACTCTATCTTTAAAAAACCCAGTTTATAAATGCTGCTACGACTAAATCTTAATTCCCCAGCCAACAGCTTGGGTTTCCAATTGTCTTCATATCCTTTGTTTAATCTTATACAATTATTTTAATGAACTGGCTCCTCCTGTACATTTAAATAAGGTGGCCCTTCTTTCAATGTTCCTTTGTATAGAGTCGAATTAATCATGCTTGAACAACTTTTTAAAACTGTGCCTCAAGAGTTTTCAAACTATTAAATATTTTTCTATTATAAGGACTCAGAATTGTTCACTGCAGAGAATAAAGTACCACTTTTGCATACATTACACAAACATTTCATGCTTTGTGAAACCACAGTAAATTTTCTTGCTGATTACTCATGTAATCTAAGGATCTCCTGCTGTTTTATGGAGAGTCTTATTAATTTAATTGAAGTAATAAAATTAGCACCTGTAGAGAATCCTTTATTATTTCTTACCTAGTATCATATAAGTAATACCTATTTCATGTATCATGTAATAGCTGTTTTATTTTACCATCAAATCTGTTACCAATTAATTCTTGTTTTTAATTAAAAAATCAAGCAATATATTGAAAAAAATAGATTGATCTTATTGACAGTATTATTCAGAAATGGCACAGTCAATGTGGCCATCGGACTGTATCTGAAAGTTGGGTTTTGTGACTTGAACATCTGAGAGGTAAAATTATACCATTAGTGCTGGAAGGGTGATGATTGTAGTTTCTGACCAACTGCTTTTGAAGCAATGGAAATTGTCTTCTATAAACTTCTACTGGCTTGTTTATGGGGTGGTATCTAATTTGTTTATGGAGAGATTCACCTGCCTTTTGAGGATTAGATTATATATAGTGGTAATAGATAGTAGGAAAGGTTTCTGGAGTATAAAAAACAAATGATAGATCTCCAATAAAGGCAACAACACAATACTGTTAAAATCACCCTTTAGCTGAGCCCATCTATGCACAGTGAGGTAGAAATCCCAGCTCAGACTCTACCTTAATAATAAGCAAGTTCTGTCAAAGGTACACACAGGTTTTTGCCATCTGTTCTGCATTATATATTCTGTTTATGCTGAGATCTGTTGATTTCCAATAACAGTAATAAGAATCAAACCTATAATTAGTCTCAGACTCAACAGACAGTGAAGTGAGCTTTATAGCAATTAGTACAGTAAGTTTAATAGACCTGAGTGAACATAAGAGGTCTCTGTATTACTTTCTACAAACAAATAAAGAAGACAGTTATGGGGAGGAGTACTTTATTATTATCCCCTTTCCATGAACAAACCAGAGTGCTCTTGTAGCTCAGTGATTCATTCTGAAAATCAGATATAACTTAATCTGAGTACTTCCATGTAACCCAGAGAGAGAAGGCTTTAGGTGACAATATATTGACTTCAGTATGGCCAAAAAAGCACAAAATCTGCTCCCTAACAAGTTAATCTTGAAGTAGTTTGCCATGCCATTTCAATTTAGATTCAAATAGACTTTCAAGAGAATTAGGACCTCTTTCTGAATAGTCTCAAAAAGAATTGCTCATACAGAAAATAAGAGGAACTGAATGGAATAGTTTACTAATACGCACAGGCAAAGTGATGAAATTTCTGCTGTTGTTTTCATAGTAGTTTTGTTATTTTTAATGAAAATGATTGTTAAACAGCTATTTTGTAAACTTGTTCTTGTACTGTAGGTGCTGGAAAAGATTTATTTATATTCCAAAATCTCCATAACAGATAAAGAATGAAAGAAGATTTATTTCCTTCCACTAGAAAGCATAAAAGGGATATTCTTCTGTAATACAGTTTGATGTATTCTTTTCTTGATAATCATTGTGGGAGAAAGATATTGTAAGATGTTGTATGTAGATCCATGCTTTGCTAAAACAGTAAAAAGAAAGGCTGGCAGCAAAATCAGGACCCAAATGGGGAAACAGAAGCTAGAACAAACTGGAAATGCCTGAGAGGGGCCAGACCTCTGTGTGTGTGTGTGTGTGTGTGTGTGTGTGTGTGTGTGTGTGTGTGTGTGAAGCTAGAACAAACTGGAAATGCCCTGAGAGGGTCCAGCCTGTGTGTGTGTGTGTGTGTGTGTGTGTGTGATGTTGCAGAGGATGGGAAGTTACATCATTACATCACTTGGGCAACTTGGTCAGAAATTATTGAGGTGATTGGTGTGACAATGGAAAATCAACATTGAGAAAATAACAAGGAACCTTATCTCATTATGATGGTAGTGGAAATAAGAGAGATCCTATTTTATATTTCATGTTGTTCTTAGGTACATTTCCCAGGCACCTGTTTCCTTGCTACTAAACTGAGAAATACTTTATTCTTAAGTCTCCATTATTTCTATACTCTTTCTTTGTGGATATTTATTTGACAAAATAGTGTGATTTATTACTTGCACTATAGAGTGACATATAGGGTTCTAAGGAGAATTTCCAAAATCCTTTTTGGTGTAAGAGATAAGTAGACTGCCAGTGTAAAATTAGCCCTTATAGATTGGAAAGCATTCAAACATTAGAAGAGTGAATAAGATTATAACCATCTTAAAAATGAAAACTGCTTTTAGATTTCCTTGGATTCTTGAATAGTAAAATTAATCTTACAATTGGAACCCAGTTACTCAGCGTCAGCTATTATCTCAGATGAATTATGCTCAGTCCTTAAGTGCTTGTTTAAATATAGACATGACAGCTTCCATATCCCCGCCACACCTCTAGTGGGAGATTGGGGGAGTCACTGAATGAGGATGTTTTTGATAATCAGTGTGTAGCTTGTGCATTCCTGGAAATGATCACTTATCTGGTTTACATTCTTGCAAATAATTAATATTCTTCTTCGTTGTTGTTGTTATTGAATTAGTTGGTTTTGCAGTTTTGAATCAGTTTGAATTAGCCTAGAATGCTGGAGGATTTTGTAACTTTGGGGGGAAAGATAAAGTTAGCACACCTATGCTAAACTAAAATTTTTATGCAGTAAAATTATCATGGCCTAAATTAAGAATGATTTGTGTGACTGAATTATTGCAAATGAAAACTGTGGGAAAAATCAAGTCTTTGATGCCTGAAGAGGAGAAATCCTCTAATACAACTATCAAAATTATCTCTTCCTTATAAAACTACTGTACTTTTATAATTAATAGTTCTAGGGCATCTATCAGATATGCTATCTTATGTACATGAAATAGTCTGATGAATTCTGTTGCTGTGATGATGGGATTAGTAAACATAAAATTTCAAATTAAGAGACTTCTAATATTTTATTAGAAAGAAGTCTATTTGTGGGGGGATTTTCTCCTCAGACATTTGGAGACCTACAGGATATTAGTAATAGTCTCACGTATGTGCTATGGATATACTGAATGGCAGGGATTTGAATCTGAATGATACTCGAGATTAAAAAAAAAAGCATGTGGCTCAGTCCTTATAGGTGTGCAGGGCTATAGCAGGTGTAAGAATGCTTTAATGTTCTGACATGGCCTCATGAGTTTGAATATGTAAGGGGAACCATGTACTGTGCATCTCCTATAGCCTTTTACCTACCCTACTGAGTGGAGGAAGAGGTATCGGAAGAAGGCAGAGTCTTGACTCTGAGTCACCTTTCATTCTGATCAACATAACTAAGGAGTAATAATTTGCATCTGGTAAAAGCGTAGCACAAATTGCGTATCTTAGATGCACCCTACAATGTAATCATGTGAAATAATAAAGCTCTTTGTTCATACCACCATCAGAAAGATTAAAATCCACGTTACTTCCTTAATATCAGAGGGGTAGCCATGTTAGTCTGAATCTGCAAAAGCGG
>JANRFK010001234.1:39249961-39261994 GCA_030068395.1 Apalone spinifera
GGCAGACAGGATACTGGGCTAGATGGACCTTTGGTCTGACCCACTACGGCAGTTCTTATGTTCGTTCGCTGATCGTGCCTCAACATCACAATCTAATTGCTATCTTAATAAACAGATAATATAGTTTATGATTTCATTACAGCCAATTTAGAGAAAACAAAATATTATTGAAAAAAATTATTTCTAACGTCAAGCATTTGAAATATTTCATTCTGAACAATTTTTTTATTAGACATTCAAAATATTAAGCGAGAGTTCTCATCAACATGCTATATCTCTACTTTAGTTCAGGGAGGAATATAATTATCATGTGCCTTCTATAGAAGGAAAATTTGAGAGATCTGTTAATTATTGTTAAATATTTAATAATACTTAAAGTCACTGGTGTGGAAAGATTACGCATAGGGAATAATGAATCTATAAATGAAGCCCATGACTATTTCATAATCTACAGGCAGATTCAGTGGAGAAATAAAACAGATAGCAGGAATGCTGCAGTTGAATTTTGCAAAGATTTAAAGAAACATATGCCATGGTTGTAAGGCCCTAAGTCATACTAGCATCAGTTCAAAGATTACACTTTGGTGTGATTTTTTTAAAATCTGCTTTTGCAATAAAGAACACTGTAATAAAAACACATTAAGGGGGAAATCTTTTAAATTCTGTTTAGTATAGACATTTGGCAGTAGTTTGTGTATAGTCAGTTTGGGTATTTAGGCTATTTAAAAAATCACTTAAAATGCTACATATAAGGCCATGTCTATGCTAATGGGAAGATTGAACACTGAGGCTGCCCCCCATCAACTGTGGTACTCCTTGCTGTTGTGAGGAATAAGGGAAGTCAACAGGAGTGTCTCTCCCATCTGCCCACTGCTGTGGGAATGGCACTAAAGTTTGGCTTAATGTAAGTCTAGTCTAGCTACGTGATTTACGTAGCTGAAATTGTACACCTTAAACTACTTCTCATGTTGTATAGATCTGGCTTTAATTACTTTTTGTCTTCCAGGATAATAGCATGCATCTCCCTAATGTATTTAACCTGTAGCTCAATTGATAGCAGTTCGCATTGTAGTTCTGAAGGTTCTGGGGTCAAAGCATCATAATAGTTTATAATGGTGGCAGTTACAGTTGCATATAATAGAGTTTTTCATCTTTTAAAAATTCAAATCCTAGAAAATTTTGCACAAACATCTAAAAGAACTTTTATGACATTGCAAAACTCTAACATTCTAAAGTTAGGACACATGAAGTTTAACATTGCCTAGTGCAACCTTAATATGGCTTCTTGTATATACAATATGATGTAGTCTTTTATTTCATTATCACATGGCATGAATGCACAAGTGAGTGGAATTAAGGTTCTATAGTCAAACTCTAAATCTGGCACTGCCTAAATTTAAAATGTTAAATTATTATTTATTATAAGTGTTCATGATGCTTAGCAGATAAATAAAAGTCCGTGTCCCTTACAAGCCTGCCAATCCTTCTATGAGTAGTCCTTACTCACCTAAATAATTCCTTGGACTTCAAAGATTATTTGGATGAGTAAGCAGTACCAGTATTGTGCTTCACAGAAAACATGGCACAAGAGTTAAAAACAAAGAAAGAAGTATGAGGGAGGGATAAATAGATAATATCTGTACTCTATAGTATTTCAATGTATATTCTGATATATATGTATATTCTGGTATATTCTGATATTCTGTTACCCAAATGGTACAGTGAAGTTACATCTGTGTAAAAAGGGGCCATGCAGTGGTCAATTAGGCCAAATAAATGTAAGATATGTGTGTAACCAGACACCATAGGGATAAATGAATCATGAAAATTACAAATGTCATGTCATGATGGATTCTTCCCGAGCAGATAACACACAGGAATGGCATACTTTTAAATATATAAAGCACAAAAAGCCTAAATAATGAATATATTCTTTCTCTAGTTGTTTGCATGTCCAAATTGCCATTGAGTTCATGTAGAGCCATGAAAGATTTTACCGAGATAGAATAGAACCAATATGGGAGTTCTCTAGTTGGGCAGATCTCTTCAAGCTCTTTTCTCTTTGGTAAAGCACACTTTCTTAAATAAACTTGATATAGCTTCATTTGGTTTAAGCCACACCGCTGCTTAAGCCCTTTATTGTTCTAGTGACTTAGCTTATTAGGATATTGGTGAAGACTTTGCATGTAGATAATATTTTACTTGTAGTTGCATATTTTTAATTGACGACTAACTAGAATATGATTCAAAGTTGTCAGAAGTGATTTAGGGATTATAGAATGGCACTGCAGTCCCAGAGAAATGGAAGTAATAAACTTCCATCTATAAACTTAAAGTACCCATATTTAATTTAACAGACCTATTAATTACCTTCCCATGTTCTGTAGCTAGCACGTATCAGATCCTAAACTAATTCATTGTTTGGTTATGCTGGAATGAGGACAGGAGATACTAGATGTGTTTCAATTAGGCTGCAGTTTTGTTCTTAAATGTCTGGGAGCACCTCACAGATAAAAGTGTACAGTGCTTACAATTCGTAATCATTTCAATATATACCCAGAGCTTCTGTCAGTCCTCTCCCTCACCTATCCTGGTTGCCAGTCAACCTCCACTGGGACCTCATCATAATGAGAGTTGGGGCTTATATGGGAGCTGTGAAGTCCCTATTTCTGCTACTCTAAAGGATTTACCAAACCATTTTTTCTGTTCACTACCCTTCCCAACAGAGTATCTTCATTGGACATCTACCATAAGGAGACACTAGCAATTAGCTTGGCTGTCTCCATTCCCATACCCATCTGAGTCCCTGGACATCTCCAAATGCTCCCTTAATATCAGACATAAATGTTTCAGTTCCCATCTCTGAAAGGTGACCCTGAATAATCCATCCACCCTGAATAATTCTAGATGCTATGTCCAAATGTTAAATTATTGACCACGCAATTAGAACCATAAATTTGGCTACCTCCCTATTCAAATACTTCCCAGCCTTGTCAACTTTCAGGGACTTCACAACTCCCTGCAACACTCTGAGTTACAGCATATCTGATTGCATGACTTTTACTCCTAGGAAAAAGTTCCAAGATCTCCCCCAATTCCCTCTTCACATTGAGCATCCCCAACCTTTTAACACATTCCCAAATAATTTCCCCCAATGTGAACCACAGTTGTATCTGGTATCCACTCATAGTTCACCACAGTGTGAAGAAGGGACATCAGTTGATACCAGAATATAATGTGCCCTGCCTCTATGCCAGGTCAGGATTGTCACCACTCATGCCTCGCTGCAAACATCCAGAGAACCTGAAAGCCTGTCTATGCACCCAATAAACATCTAGAAGAAAACACAATGGAAAATTAACATTGATTGCCCTCCAGTTGCCCTACCCATCTATTCTGGGGACAGCAATTCTATCCCATGAATTTACATTCTGTGTCAATGGGTGAGTTGTACGGTGCCCTCAGATCTCCCCCCATTAAGGTTTCTTACCTCCTGGTGAGGGTTTGTCCCACTTGACTATTGCCAGTCTCTCAAACTCAAGCTGGGTTTTGATTGTAAAAGAGGGCTTTTCCCACATTAGATGGAACTATATAGAGATTATTCAAGAACTCTGGCTAATGAAGAAATTTTTTTTTTTTTAAAAAGCCCCTTATATACCAATGTAAAAATGAATTTATCTACCAATATAATCTATATGTCTCTTATTTTTCTTGCTTTTACTGTAATAATGATAAATTTAAAGTGTGAGTGGTGTGCGGCTAATAGATGTGTGACTCCCCTGAAAGTTTATTGACCCTCTGTTCTTTCCCTTTGCAAACTATGGTGAGTTTTGGTTTTCTGATTTCTTGTAAAAATTCACACTTTGTAGCAAACAGCCATCTTTGGCTGAATCCACTTCTGTCAAGGTCTGTGCTAATTCTCTCCTCAACTTTAACCCTCAATTGTATAATTAAAAGAGATCTGCTTCTGGCATGCAAGAGAAAAGAGAGACAATGAACTGTCAGGAAAAAAATGCTTACTTTTTTCCACCTACAGCATACAGTGTTGTCTTTCAAAATGTGATAATCTCTTTAAAAACCAAAACAAGACCCTGTACTATGTGATACACTCCTTGTTTTGCATTCCATCTAAAATCTAACCCAGTTCCTGATTGTTATAAATATAAAAGTATTACATATTGTATAATTCATTCTCTCATTTGCTACTGTTCCTATATGGATTGTGGAAGTTCCATAATTGGAGGGTTTTTTGAGAACAGGTTGGACTAACACCTGTTAGAGATGGTAGAGATTTACTGGTCTTGCCTGAGCCCGGGGGGCGGGGGGGGGGGCTGGACTTAATGACCTTTCAAAGTCTTTCCAGACTAACATTTCTCTGATTTTATGTCAACTTCATAGACCTCTGAGTAATCCTCCACATACGGCTTAAATGGCATTTCTGCTTTAACCTTTACTAAAATTGATATATATTCTACAGTATAATAAAACAATATGTAGATTTATTTTAAATCAATAGTGCCATAGGCTAATTTAATCGACCCAGTAATAACATTTCAATTGACCTGGATAATCTGATCCTCATGCAGTGATGCTGTACTCTTCTCTGCAATAGAATTATCGTTACATTTTACACGGTAGTAGCAAAGATGATGACATTAGGAAACTGTCCATTAAATAGAGCCCATCTGCAATGGACTGAAAAAGGTTTTATTGGTTATAATAAAAATTACATGTACAATGTTTAATAGCTGCATAAGGTGAAGTGATCATTAAACTTTTTCAATGCCCTGCACTGGGTTCATCAGCAGGAAGAGCTACTTTTTATCAATGTCATGGTCATGCATGGCATGGTCTATAAACCTCTTAATTCCTGGAGAGAAACTGTTTCTGTCAGACACACTCCGTGTCGTTCTGCATGTCCTGTATCACTGAAGTAAAAAGAATTAGGGGCTAAGCTGGTTAGTTAGTAACATTTTTGAAGTCTGGAGCTTCTTGAAATGAAATTCTGAGCATCATTCTGAGCATCAGATGTCCTTTATGGATCGTAAAACAACTCATTAATGCAGTATGGAAAAAAATAAGAATGGTAATGATTAAAACAACAGATACAAAAACAAACCTTTCCTTGAAAGTAAAACAAAAATTGTGCTTCAGGGAGCTTTAAACTTCTACAATTGAAAGAACTGTTTAGCATTATGGTTTTAGAATAATGTAAAGAGTGGTTTAAAGAAGAATGGAAATAATACTTTGTTTTTATTAGTATTTACTTCAATTCAGAAATCAACCCACACATTTTTATATGGTACTTTACCTTTCAATCTTTGGGATATCATAAAGATTTCACAATAGCAAATTAGTCAAAACAAACTGAAATTCTGTAACTAAATTTATAAAATGATTCCACTTAAAGTAACAATGGCATTTTTTCCTATCAGTTTTTAATGCAGTATTAATAGGTGGCTGAAAGATATGGTTCCTTTTGGGGACTAGTTCTTGGTTTTGTAAAATACACAGGAACAAATTCTATGTATCCAGTTGTACTCTTTAAAATTTAGCTTAGTAACTGGAAGTAAACTTGATCATGGAAAATGAAGCTCCAAAAACTAAAAAGTAAGCAAGGCTGCAGATTTATGGCATTCTTACCTACTGAGAGTCATATTTTCATGCAATTTGCTGCATGCCGGGACATCACTGTCAGGAGTCCAACTGAAGTCAGCAGGGCTCTGTGAGGGTGCCACCCAAACAGAGAATTGCAGGAACTGGGATTTAAGCTTCATCATGTATGTTTATTATATAACATGCTAAAGATTCAACTCTAAGTATTTTCTTTACTTTAATTACAGAAACAGTGAGGCAAATTCTAGCCAAGCAACACCCACAATAGTCAATAAACAGAACAAATAAGAAAAAAGATCTACCTAAATATCATTTTCCATTACATTATCACAAGATAATTTTCACAAAATAATTTTTGAAGTTCTTAATCAGCACTATACTGATTTGACTTTCTTTAGTATTCTATGAATTCGAGTGAAAGAAGGTATAGAGTATGTTCCCCTACCTGATATTAGCACTATTGATAATATTGACAAAAATGTAGATTAAGAGCTGAGTCTGTTTTTGTACCTTATTAGAATCAAAGTCTCCCTTGTCCACTGTTTCTACATACCATCCCTGTCTGATCTGGTGAAAAGGTCAGCCCCTGTAACTCAATGCCTAGTTGACTTGCTGCACTCAGTCATAATGTTTAAACTCAATTAACTTTGATACCTGCTCCTGATTATTATACATGATATATGATTGTTTACTACCTTTGCAGTTAACTCTAGGTTTTATGGAGCCCTGTCTGAATTTACATGTGAGGAACCCAAAGGTTGAAAGTAAGCCAGTGCCCCCCAGTGTGGCATAACAGTAAGAGATTGGTCAGCTGGGGGCAGGGACCTGGGTGCTGCTGGCACACTAGACTGTGAGGGCATAGCGGTTGGGCAACATGGTGGCCACACTCCTAGCTCTGAGCTCCGCACACAAACTCCAATCCTCTGCCCTGGGCCTCCTCCACCTCACAGGCCCCTGCCCTGGCTCCTGCACACTTTCCACATCTCTGCCCTGAGACACTCACCCCTGCCTTGTCTCCTGCACAACCCACCCTGACTCCCTCATAACTCCAAACCCCTTCCCCTGACTCCTGAACCCTTCACATCCTCAGCAATCTGCCCTGAATTCCCTCACATTACCCAGACACTGCCCTGAGCTCCCCTATACCCACACAGACCACACCCCCTTGCCCTGAACTCCCTGCACTGCATCCCACACTTAACTTTCATACAAATACTGTCCTATTGAACCTCACCCCTACCCTCTGCCCTGAAACCCCCAAGGAAGGGGGTTGTGATTCAATAGTACCTGTAAGAAATTTAATTTACTTTCACCCCTGTCAGAACCTCATCTAACTCTTCCCCATCTATAACCAAATTCATCATCTTTGTGTACGCACAAAATCATTCACTTTTGCTACTTTCCTGTGGAACCCACATCAGTTGGTGTGACTCTATTGTTCAGTCACTGCCCCCAAGCACACACATGAAACAGTAAGGCACGAGGAGGCACCATAGTGTATCTTTCTAAGTAGGTGTGATGGGGTGTATAAACTATATAGGTGATGGAGTCAACAGCAGTTAGAGAGGACAAACAACCCACCTGGTCATACCTGGAGGGTGGGCTAACCCCAATAAAAGAAACCGAGATGGAGAAAGGGGCTGGATGGATACTGTAAGAGGAAGCAGAAGGGAACTGTAGGGAGAAAATACTGTCATTCTCTACGACTAGAGATTGGAGAGACTATGGGAGGGTCAAGGAGAAGACTGAGGGAAAGTTAGCCCACAGATCCCTGCCTAAGTACAGTAGTTTGGTAAGCAGCCATAGCAACATGAAACAATCACTGGAGAGTGGAGCATGCTCCTGTGGTGAGCTGTTATCATAGGGAAAGTTCTGTACTTGCAAGGAGAAATCTTTAGAGAATTTTCAGTGGAACAGAGCTGAGGAAAGTTAAGTTGTGAAAGTTTAACCCCAAGGCAGGCAAATATTGATATAGGTTAATACTTTTGGTTTAGGATTTCCTGGGGCATGCCAGAGGACAGTCCTACAAGTCCCAGATTTCAGAAGAGGAATTTAGGGTGTGGGAAAGACCAGCTGAAAGACTTGTTAGGATGAAGTCTATGAAGGTAGTAGTAAGGAGACTGCCATAGTGAACCTTAGGTGCAAGAAGAGGGGAGGGGCCTGGGTTTCCCTATCAGCCAACTGGTAAGACAGTGTGAATCCCCTGAGAAGATTATAAACATGATTGAATCCTGAGAGAGGGATGTTAAGAGTAGGAAGCCCAGAGTCAGGATTAAAGATCGTGTGCAAGGATATTTGTATGTTTCTTGTTGAATTTGTTATTATTCCTGAGAGGGTGGATTGTGTGTGACCTGGCTGAAAGGACCAGTCATGAGACAAGGCAGACCACCAGCAGCCTGGCACAACCATTTGCAGAGAGGGTCTAGAGAAGATTGAGTCTGCTAGTGAGGGAATGTATTCTCTCTCATGGCTTACTGTGGTCAGAGCGGCAGCCCCTCCTTGTTAAAGTATGGGGAGGTGTTCACACAAAACCACCTGCTCATCCTTGTGCAGCTGCCCAGGATAGTATATGTGAGTACTGGTAGTCTTTGAATGTTGAGGAGCTTGGGAACTGCTTGCTGCTGCTCTCCCCAGCAGCCAATTGGCAGAAAGGGATAGAGAATTAGGGAGGCTGGGCCTATAGCCCCATCTTCCTCTGTACTAGCCTGTGGCATTGTGATAGTGCAGTGGAGAACATTCTGCATTAGTCCAATAGCTGGTGTAAATTGGTACTCTGCCTTGTCTAGGGAGCAACACCAGAGACTATTTCTCACTATCTATAGTACAGCTCTATATTGCCCCTTATTTAGGATTTTTGGCTAAGTGCCACAATGCATTCCAGTGAAAGGGAACTGGTGATAGCTTTTTTTTAGTTGCTGGGTCAAGTTCATACTTATGATTTATGGCTGTGGAAGAGAAGGTGGTCCCATCGAGCTGTGCATAAGGCCCAAGACTGTCACTGTACATCTGAGCAGATATTCTTTACATACTTGTTGCTACAAGTTATTGCTTTTGGATCACAAACACTATTGAGCATTCATAGTGGCTAGCACGTTTCTGAACCTTTTTAAAATACACTTTAAAACACACTTTTGACTTACAGACCTTTTACTTTAGTTGATCGATAATTTCCTGCCTGTTTTGAAGTTTAGATGAGCATCTGTTAATTAAGCATATCTACTCACACCCATTCTCTCTCTCTGACCCACAGGATGGGGTCCAAACACTGCGGAGGAAGAGGTGGAAAAAATCCCACCCAAACTCTGTTGGGATAATTGTTTGGCTATCCCCAAAATGCAAATAGCATGGTGACCACAGCAACATCCTTGCTGCCAACAGTGATCCTATTCTAATCCCAAGCGGAGAAGAGCAAACCCTCTCATTAGATGTGCATGATGTAATGGGATTATGTTGTACCCTTGAAGCAAATCTTTAAAGGGAGCAATGCATTTTTCTTTTACCGGCTGGCAGAAACAAATCCTGCACAGTTTTGAGGTTGCCAGTGAGATACATTGCTGTTATTGCCACTAGAGATGAGCAAATACTTTGTGAATAACTTGCAAACATTCATCTGATTAAAAAAAAGGAGCTAATTCACAGTGGCAGTGTTCACAACCACTTGTGTTGACTTACTGTAAGCACTCTTATGAGCAAACTTTTGTTTCTTAGAAGCAGAAACTGTTGCAAATACTAATGCAAATATTTGCCTTAATATTCAGGCAGCAAGTATTTATACACTTATCTTGAAAGTTCTGTTGGTTTAAAAGCCATCCAATCAAGTAGCAGTGAGTGCATATGGAAAATGTCTAATGACTTAAAGGAATAATCAGTGAGTGCATATGGCAAATTATAAATAGTGCCTATAGTCACGGAGAGACAATCCAGAGGCTGAAACATGTTGATGTAAACAAAATCATAAAAATTGAGTTTTGTTCCTGGATTATTTGCTAAGAGATAAAAGAATACTTAACTGAATGACTTGTTCATTTTAAATAATTCATTCAGCTGTAATCATAACCCTGCCTAGTTAATCCCTCCTCCTTTTAAATATAAAATTTCCATCCACTTATCTTCTAAGCATCCTCCCCCACATTGGATTAAACTTCCCTTTCCCTCATTATTCTGCTTGGTGGGACTGGACAAAATAAGTTTGGTAGAACTGGAGACAGAAGTAAGGAGTTCATGCTAAATATTGGCTCTTGTACTTAGATAGCATTGCAGGGGGACCTACATTTGCTTGGCCCAACTTTGACCTGTGAACTTCTCCACAGGATGTTAAACAATGTTTTAAGTGAACATATTTTATATAAGTAAGCTATAATTTACAGTAATTTTTTAAAGATACACCTGTAAGAGCATGAATGTAATGCTTTACTCATGGAACCTTTTCCTGTTTGGTAAATACAGACAATAAGACATTGGAAATCTTTCTGCAGAATACTGTTACATTAAAATTCCTCCCCTTCCAATATAGATAGAACTCTTTTTTAGCAAAGTTTTTTTTAACATGATAAATGCTTGTGAAGAGACACATCCTCAGTCTGAAGGAGAGGAGAATAACAGGGTCTTCTGGATAGGTTCAACTCCAGTGAGGCCCACCTGCAAGACTTGTTCTTCCTGAAACGGTGTGTGTGTGGGAGAAAACCTGTATAAAAGGGGATGATGAACAGGGAGAAGGCTGATCTTCCTCAGGCAGCTAAGATCGGCCTGCTGCGAGGGAGACAGTTGCAGGCCCACCGCACTCCCAGAGCTGCATAATCCAGCCTCAAAGTAATATGTTCTAAGAGAGGGCGCTGGAGGTAGATCTGATTTTTAGACTAGCCTGACCCAGAAAGACTGCCTGCTATTCAGGTCTCCTTTGCCTGTCTTTGTTTTCCTTTATTTGTCTGCTATTAACTCAGGTGTCTGGTGCTGTCCTTTGCCCACTGGGGAGAGGGTGGCCTGCCTCTACAGTAGGAGAGTGGTGTGCTTGGCTCCCAAGGAGCCCTAGGTGGCAGGGGAGGAGCCTCAGGTGGAAGAGGTGGAACTCCATCCCTATAGTCACCGATCTCCATGAGTCTAAAGGACCAAATAGGGGATCTGAAGAGGACTTGAGGCTTCCCTCACTGTGCTCCTAAAACATTGTATAGCACAATTACCATTTTAAAGCTCTTCTTTCATTATGGCAATAAATATGTGTTTTGCAAAACTACTGTTACTAATCTGCTTCTATTACACGGTCTTTAGTAAAGCCAAATTGGTCATTTAAGAGAAACATATTTACTGTCTCCTTTCCTTGTTGTCCTGATATGGTAGATTTATTCATATAGGCAGTTCCAAAGGGAAGAGTGCTTTCAAAATCATTTCCAGTGACTTTACCTTGCTTCATCAGACTTCATTCTTGCATACCTTGATTGAAAAAACAAAAGCCTCAGTGGTGGGAGAACACAAAGGAAGTGAGGCAAATATGTCATTTTCTCAGATATTTTCCTCTTAAATTAGACATAAATTCAAATTACTTTTAATGAGCTCTACTGATAAAATCATACATTTTTCATTAAAGACATGCCAGATTTATATGTAGAAAGTGGCACTAAAGAAAGGACAGATTATGACTGAAATAATTTCAGTGATTACATATAAAGTAATTGTGATTTCTTTGTCAAATTCTTTTCTTCTTTAACATTTTAAATCAACTGCATTTTTGCTTAATGTTAAAGATTTTAATTGGTAGAATATTAAATAATATTTTTAGAAAATCCTACAATTTTTTGAATATCACACAATTTTATAAAGATTGTGTGAAATTTTAAATACAAGACTTGCTTGTTCAAATAACACCCCCACCTTCTTTAATTTAATAGTATATGTTTTAGGGGTCTGTAACAGGTTGTGACTCACCATGGCGGCACCTCCTGCTGGTCTCCTTGGGTATGTCTATGCTACAGCATTAATTCGAAATACCTTATTTTGAAATAACGCGTCTAGATACAAAATGCATTTCGAAATAGTGTGTCCACACTGATAGGATGCTGAATACCATTTAAGGCCATCCGGAACTGGTTCTGGCAGGGCATCAGGTCAGGAGTTAGCTTGTATGGCTGCTGTCTAAGGCAATCTGAGACCTGTGCTTAAAGGGACCCCCAACCCCCGCCCCAGACAGCCAGTTCTCAGATTTCCCTTCTTGCTTGCCTAGCTCACTGAGGGATAGCAAAGTATTTTTTTTCTCTGCGTGTTCTCGTTGCCCTCACTCTGGACACCACAGCACTCTGCAGCATGGAACCAGAGCCGCCCCTGGGCACTCTGGTACTTCTCCTGGACATGTTGCCGTGAGCCTGGCACCACGTTCTGCAGGCACTAACAGTCTCCCTGGTGTGCCCCACTGGGGGCTTGTGCCTC
>JANRFK010001234.1:39262094-39277277 GCA_030068395.1 Apalone spinifera
CATGTGAACCTGCTCCTGGGTTCGCATGTGGCCTTTGGTGGTCAGGCTGGCAGCCATTCTTCTGTAGACAGTTGCATTCCTCCGTTTAGTGAGGAGATCATGGACGTTAGAGGCATCCCCCAAACCTGAAATAGGTCCCTGGTCTCTGCACTGGACCAGGCAGGCACCCACCTTTTCCGGCCCCAGGCAGGCTCCTGGGAGCTGGCTGACTGGTCCTGGGGAGCGGTGGAGGGCTGTCTGGCACTAGCTGCCTGGCTCATGCTGGGGCCACTGGGTCAGGTGCAGCGACTGCTGGTTCTGGGCTGGCAGGCTTGGAGCTGGCACAGGCACTGTGGCCAGATTCTACCCCTTTAAGGGCTCCGGGGAGGAGGGAAGGGAAAGGAGTGTTTTTGGTTGTGCCCAGAGTGGCCACCAGGGCACCATGGGAAGGGCTGGAGGCCCCCTATTTCGAAATAAGCGTCTACACAGCGCTTATTTCAAAATAGCAATTTCGAAATTGGCACTATTCCTTGTGGAATGAGGTTTACCAAATTTGAAATAAGCCCTCCGCTATTTCGATTTAATTTTGACATCACAGTTTGGCTGTGTAGATGCTGGTAAAGTTATTTCGAAATAACAGCTGTTATTTCGAAATAACTTTGCTGTGTAGACATACCCCTTGGGAGTTAATGCTTTAGCCTCAGAATACCTTCTGTTGGCCCGTGTCTCAGACTCAGTTACTTGTCCTCTGCTGTACTGGTTCATGCCCCCTGTCTTTCCCGGCCCAGGGTGCTCTTTCTTCACAGTACTGCCCTCCGGCAGTGACCCTGCACCCTGGGGTCCTCTGCATACAAGGAATGTCAATAATCCCTATATCCACCGTGTCTCAGTGATCTGCTACCAGTCATCATCTAATCCCTGCCCCAAGGACAAACTGCAGTCTGAAATGGCTACTCATCATTGGCATGGGGGCAGACCTGCTGCTTTTTGCTGCCCTGGCTGCCTCCCTGCAGCCCAAGTACCCTCAGGGCTTGTGAGCAAGGCCTTAGCTTGGGAGGTTGCCTGACCAGAGCTCCCCAGCTCTGCTTGCACTTCCCCAGCCCTTCTCTACCTCAGGTACCCTCTCTAGATTACCCAAACAGCCAGGACCTTTCTGCTTCACAGCTGGAACAAGAATCTCCTCCTCTTTTCCTGGAGCCCCTATTTATATAACTCTAGTTGGGCCCTAATTGGCTGCCATATGCTGATGTTACTGGCTCCACAGCCTCAGCCCTTTCTCAGGGCTGGGTTTAACCCTTGCTAGGGCCAGTGCAGGGCAGACGCCATGTTACTGGGCCATTAATTTGTCTCCTGCCCTTTGCTTTTCATAGAATTCTCTCCAGTCTGCTAGCTAGTTAGAAGTCTTCTTGCAATATTTTGGTGCTGTTCCTGAAGTTACTCATCTCATCATGTTTTTTTTTATTCTTATTGCTGGCCAGCATTGGTAGTACTTGCCTAACAGATAAATGCAATTGCAAATCACATCTCTCTAGTTTGTTCTCTTCAAATAATAGCCTTTTGATATAGAATTTGAATGAGACCGTTTCTAATTTAAACAAATTACTCCAGCAGAAAAGCTATATGTATGCATTGGTGCCAAAGTTCAAGCCCAAGGACTTTGACAACAGGGGTGGGGTAAGGCAGAGTTTCCTCGGGGTCCAGTGATTGCAGCTGCACCATAAGCTGCTTGAGTATCTGTCTTCCTAAAACAAGACAAGATATGGGGCAACCTTCTCTTACATTGTTACAGTGCAAGAGAGTAGTGACCTGTAATCCCTTCTTTCCAAATGTCTTCAGTGGGTGCTATCTGCCCAATTTCTTCTATAGAGGATCTCTGTAGGGTGTCTGGACTCCAAATTGACTGCTTCCCACCATACTCTTTGCATATTTAACCGTGCCTTATTACTGCAGAGTGAATTCTCTGATGCAGAAGCCCTAGAGTGAGGTGAAAAAGCTGTAAAAGAAAAAAAAAGAGCATTTCCCAATTCTCGTGCCGTAGAACTGGACATTAGGGGAAACATAACTGGATATCCTACTCCTTAGAGGTATGAAGAATGGTAGTTTTGAGGGACGCTTATCTACCATCTACCATTGGACAGATGCTTCCTGAAGACACAGGGAAAGGGGCTGATTGTCACTAGACACCCAACATGACAAAATAAAAAGGGATAGTGAGCCTGCTGTGTGTGGGATTTTCTTTTTTCAGAGGGTGGAAAAGGCAAGAGGGGCCGGAGATAAGAAAAATTCAAGAGAAATTTGGATCATGAAAGTCCTTGGACACAAACCTACTAGCAGTAAGTTTGTTAAAGTAAAATAAGTTCAGAGCAGATTTCCACAGCCTAAATGTCAGTCTCTTCTCTTCCAATAAATCAATTTCCTTCTTCTTCTGTCAATGGCTGTATGGGATGCTTGTGTTCTTTCATGGTGAACCATCTGTACTTCCAACGTTATAAACTGACGAGAATCTTATCTATTCAAGAGATCCTGTTCTTCTCTGCCACTAGTCAAAGTAAAGTATGCAGCTGGTTAATTTATTAAGAAATGCAACAAGTTATACTGAATCTGTTAGACTTTCCAAGTTTAACAGCACTTGGATTTGGCTATATTTTGCAATAAGATACAACTCTTCCTTTAAATTAAGCATTTAGTATAGATTCATTATTATAGTACTGCTAGAAAAATAACCTTTATGAAATACATAGAACTATCTGAAAACCATTGGAAAGCAAATAGTTTTGCATTGGATAATAAACAATCACATTTTGAGAGTAAATAATTTTTTTCTAAAAAAGCAAGACATGCTAAATTGAAAGCCGTCATAATGATGACATGCAATATAGTCTCTGCAAGACCAATACAAAACATGCCAGGCATTTTGAAATGTCTATTTTAAAAATCTGTGTATTTTCAAATTGTCGACCAAGCAAGTGGCAGTAAGAGATTCATTGCATTTAAATATCTGACTGCATGTTAACATGTGGACTGCTTTTAAGAAGTGCTGAACACATATGACACAAATATGTATTTCTGAAAATGTAGCCTATATTTAGTGTGTGCACATATGTAAGTGTTAAACCGATGATGCCTACTTTCATCTTTGCTTACAGAAGCTATAAGAAAAGCTTAAACAAAATAAAACAGAAAACCTAACTATACATATGGCCTGAAGCTATTATTATACAAAACTAAACACCATGCAAAGATCAAACCCCTCTAAGAATAAAGGAAAGAAATAGGCTTTTTAATAGTTTTATTGGTCGCATTCAGTCTCAGCTGTTGCAATTTCCCATTTCCTATACCACTCTCCAAATTTCCTTGGAAGCCATCTAAAGCTGAAACCAGAGTAACAAATGCATACCATTATAGTTCAAATTCTGTAAAGCTGACATTGCAGTACTAAAAACTAAAAATAGTATGATTTCTGTACAGTTAGGATATGCCTACATTTGAGTTTATTGAAGTTATTTAACGTATTTGTGCACTCCACTCATGTTAATTTCCTGTCTTAAACACATGTGTTGACTGAAGGCTGACTCTAAAGTAAACCATGGATGTATTTGGTATGGGGTTAAATATGAATGTGTGTGGACTGAACTAAAGATTAATGAAGTGTCAGTGAAGAGTCCAGACTACAATAGTATATACCAGTATGTCATTATTGCCATCTCTAGTGAGTTAAAAACATAAATGGTGTTACCTTGTTTCATTGTCTCTTGCATTCTACATTATTGGTCTACACAATCTGGATTATCCTCTAATATGTTAAGTTGCTTTTTTTTTCTCCTTTTAGAAAAGATGTGCTTTTTGAATGAGTCAAACAGGAATTATTTAGCAGTATCAGAGGTAAAATGTATTAAAAGTGACAGACCAAAATCCTTAGGCTCTTTTTATCAGAGAGAGGATTATTACTTGTGTATATTTATGTGGGGAAGCATTATAGGCATAATTATACAAACATCCTCCACAGCATTCTCTGAGTCTGAGGAAAAAAATAGGCTTGCAGGGCTTGAAGTTTGCTCCTGCTTGTTACCAGACAAAGACTGAGCCCATAATTTTCATGGATGTTTCAATCCTTAAATCCCTTCGTGTTTGCTTCCATGGATTTTGCTTTTGGTTATCTAAAAGAAAAATTGCAAATAGAGTGACTATTTTTTTCAAAAGTGACTAGTGTTTTTGTGTGCCTCCCATGTTTGACGTACTGTAAACAGGACTGCAGTTTTCACTAAGACACCTTACATGCAAAAACAGAGGTTCCTTTTTAATGTTTGTGCCAGGAACGAAACAGAGCCAAATTCTGCACTGACTTGCATGAACAGAAGACAAAAGTATGCCACAGATGTAACTGGAGACAGAATTGCCCCTTCTTTTTATGTGATGGTCAAACCAAAGTAGTTTCTGCATTGCTTGGTACAGAATTTACTTTCTGGATGGTGAGTGATATGCTGTTAGGAAAATGCCAGCTGGAGTTTTATTCATAAGTGCACATTTAATTACAGCTAAAGATATCAACAGAAAAAGCTGTTTAATGCTGGAGATGGAAGTATAGTACCTTATCCCTCCTCTCTCTCTCATACACACACATACACATTTTTGAAAACTATAATAAGTGATATATGTTTTATTATAACATAAACAGTCATCCGTCTACAAGGTTCCTTAATTGGCCTGTGAGTCCTGAATGAAGTGACTGTAAAATAATGTAGCAATACATGACAACATGTTTACAAACTGAGAGTGCAGTACAATATCATCAACAGTTGATCTTCGGGCACACACATAGAAATAAATTAGGTGTCTCCAAAGTTTTGAGAGGAAAAAAAAACAGGTTTGTTATATTTTTCTCCTCAAACCAAGTTAAACCCTGTCAGAAATAAGGAAACCTTGTTCAGTTTTAATGTGATTTGCTCTTTTCTATATGAATAACTTCTATTCTATTATACTTTGTCAGAATAAATTACCCTGTATTGGGTGCATGAAATTATGTATTACCGTTTATGGCTAATCTGGTAAACTGAGTTTGGAGGAAATGCCTACTTAACATGTTAATCAAAAGTATCATTGAAAAATTAAACATATTAGGAAATGACATTGAGGGAGAGAAATTACACTGATTAGAGGAGAGGAAGCCACTGTGGACTTCTCTCTACTAGCAATTTTATTCAGACTTCCCACATTGCACTGTTACTAATGCAGTTCCACTAGAAGTAGCAATGATAGAAATGCTAGAATGGAGAAGCTGACAGTGGCTACTAGTATTTTTAACTACTGTACCATGTCTTCTAGATCGCTACTTAGCACAGTTAGAGAACACATTGGGTCAAAATACTAGCAGTCAGTCTTGTGCTAGAACAGCACCAGTGCAACAATGGCACATTTGAAGAAAAATGCTTGTGCAGACACAGATTATAGTTTGGAGGACCCACCTGGCACGGGCACTTAAAGAACTGATATTCATATAGGGACAGGAAAGGGACAGATCCTAACAGATAGGCAGAACGTGTGGTGCAAGGATAGAGGGGCAACTTAAACGTAAGGTGAGAATGAAAAATAGGCAAAACTTTGTTCTCCTGTGATTGCTTCCATCTCCTTCCTGTAATCCTAGTGTCCTCTGACACATCTCTCTGAACTCTACCCCCTAAGTAGGCCAATACTTCTGTACCCATTGGTCCCCTCCCATTGTAGAGTCCCCTTACAGAGCTACTGCTGACTTGCTAATTGGAATAGGAGTGTCTCTCTTGGCCAAGACTAAACCAATTAGTGTATGCTGCTGACTTCCGATCAGTGCACTGTGCCTGAAAAGCCAAGTAAATGTGATTTGTTCCACCAAGAAGGAAAAGGAAGAACCCTGTATTCGCCCTCTCATATATACATACTTTGTCATGTAGGTCTTTCCCTTTGGGAGATAAAAAAGAAGGAACACACATGTGCAGCAAGTCCAAGTGGATTCCTGCATGTACAGAGGGGGCAACAAAAGTGAGTTGGTGTGTTGGGTTAGGATAGTGACTATGAGTTTTTCTGCCTGTAAAGGGCCAATGAGTGAGGAGGGTTGTATGTGAGAGAGAGCGAGAGAGCTTGAGTGATTAAAGATATCCTGGGCCAAAGCTCCTCTAAAGCAAGGATGCGTTAAAGTGATGGGGATGTCTGACAAGGAATGGGAAAAATAGAGGAGGATGAGTGCTTAATGGGAAAGACTGGAGATGGGAGAGAAAAGACTGAAAGAAACAATATAGAAAATGTGGAAGATAGAGCAGTGGGTTGGTGAGGAAAAAAGCAAAGATGGAGTAATAATTGCTATGGCAGTATAAATTTGAAGAGAAAACAGAAGGTTTTGAAGACATATTGCTAAGGAAGAGGCATGGCAGGAAAGTGAAGAAAGGACAACCAGAAAGGAATTTAAAAATTACTTCTTACTCAAAGTTTGAGGCCAAGTTCTGAAAATAAATCTATGTTAAAATGTTGGCATGAAATGGGCTAAAAGAGAAGAATAGAAAGGAGAGGACTCACATAGTGTAGTCTGCCAAGGGAACCAAAATGCCCAAGACAATTTCTAATCTAGAAGAAATATTAGTTAGCAGAAATTTGTTTTGAAAAGGAATGTGGTTTGTCTTACTGTTGATTTTACTCATCAAGAGAATAGAAATAAACATCTTGTTCTCGGCTGGAAATTATTGCAAATTATTGCCAGTTGATATTTCTATTGCCAGAACTCCTGCATTATATAGAGAATCTCATGCTATACTGAGACACTGCTTTCTGGGTCTTATAATGGTAATGCAGAGTCCTGGGAAATGCTACTGTGGCGTTGAGCAAGGTTTATATGCCTAGATAAAAAGATGATTTTGTCTGCCATGGTACTGTAAATATTTTGTAATCCTGGGCCAGAACTCCCCTAAAGCTCTGCAGTATCGCAGCTTGAAGTCTGAAAAGAATGAGCTGAACCATTTTAAAATGATTTTGTCCAGCTCTGCTGGGACATGCATTTGCTACCTCATAACTGGCAGCAATGAAGGGCTCTGGAAAGTAAACAATATCAGCTGCCCAGTGGACACAATTAACTACCACGGTTACTCCAGCTTTAGGTTCAAACTGAAAGCTGATCAGATAATTGCCAGGGACTAGGGATGACAGGTACTGGTCTTGCTCCAAAATATCTGTTCCAATGTTTTCCTTTATATCCTTGCCTATTACTGTTAGGGTACATCTAGACTGCGGCGCTATTTCAGGATACTAGGTATCCTGAAATAGCTATTCTTTGTCTTTTGAACCAGCCCGTTATTTCGACATAGATTTTGAAAAAATAGGCTCGCTATTCCAGAGTCCCTGTTACCATCATTCCATGAGGGTTAAGGGATGTTTTGGAATAGCAGTTTATTTAGTACACAGCAGCAAATTCCAAAATTTGATCGAAATAAGATACGCAATTTGCGTAGCTCAAATTGTATATCTTATTTCGACCTACGGGTGCAGTGTAGATGCACCCTTAAAGGAATATGTGTTATCTAAGAATCAGGATGTCCTATGCTCCTGATTCAGAGCTGTCATTTCAAAGTACCTCAGACCTACTCATGTAAAGGACCGTATTACCAATGAGAATGTCCAAATGAGCAAGGGAAGGAGCATTTGATGGTATTTCTCTGTTACAAAATGCATCTGTTACAAAATGTGCATACCACCACAACTGCACAGATGCATATGTTTGCAAAAAGTTCAGGAGTTAAATTCAAAGTTGGAGGGTACATCTTTGCCATATTTAGCAGAGTAGCTCCTACTCACACTTAGTTTTACGTTCATCCTATAGTAAGAGAAAGAGTTCAAAATGATTTATTATACTCGTTTGCTTACTTCAATATGTTAACAAGGGAAGTTGCATAGTTTCTCTCTTCTCCTGCTCCTTGTTTAATTTATTTCCAGTGAAAACAGATATACTAAAATCACAGTTTTGGGTGGCCTGCTAATAAATGCTAAATTGCAATAAAGATGCCAGCATATTATACAATATTTCTTCAATGACACCATTTTTTTAATCATTAGTGTTATCATATTGAACACTGAAATAAGTATTATAACAGTGTATACTACTGCCTTGAAACACAGCAGACCTGTTTTCCCTCTGAACAGCATAGTATGCTAAAAAGCAGTAAACTGCAGGCATGCCTCAATTCTGTATTCAGCCCCATAATGCTATAACCCAACTAGAAGAGAAATATATGTCACATCCTGACAAATGGCAATGAATATGTTTAACAGAAAGAGAGAAAATAAATTAGCACTTCTCCCTTTCTCTGCCTCGGTGTTACTAAAGTGTATGCAGATGACAGTATTACATAGTACTGCTTTGTTGCAACTGCTACCATATGTTTTGTGTCAGTGTTGTTAGTCCCACGAGTTATGCTCTGCTTTCAGTTCACTGTATTGATCCGGAAACTAACACTTTTCTCTATATTAACATTCCATTCCCAAAATATCTAGGTTTCCCCTCTCCCCCCCCAAATTACAGTAATTCAAAATCTATAATTCATCTCTAAATAGATAGTAGCCTGGCAATATAAAATTGTATTTTCTTATTAAGCTATTCAGGTGTCAGTACAGTTATCATCATCCAGGCTTCATTCACCACAAATCACGGCTGGTGTGTAAAAAAGAAGTTCTGCATTTCATTACAGTTAAAAGGATTTTTCAGGCTCAGAATAAAGGCACATTTCATAATCTTAGCATTAAAATTGTTTTGCTCTGTGCAAGACTGTTAGAAACAGCCATCTCTTGGCACTTTTTGAAGTTTTTGGAAGATAAGTTTGATTAGATCAGTGGGCATCCATAAGTTAAGTCGTTTGCTGCAAATGTATTTGGACCGCTGGACCTGCAATATTCTGCTCAGTAAGCTGAGAAGAACAGATTTTTGGCATTTCCTCATTTATAGGCAAGAACAAACCAAAGGATGATGTGTTCTGCAGGAAAATCACACTTCAGATTCTAGTATTGGCCAGAACCAGAACATGAAGAGGTAAAGACACGAAAATGTTTTTTTCAAAGCAGAGGGAGCATTCCATTTCAGTTTGGTTTGAGTGTTGATGGAAAGTTGAGATCAGCTCTTGATTGATCCAAATCTCTTCAATCAAGTAAAGTCCTATAAATACCCCAAATTAAGTATTTAATCCTTATTGTTTTATGTATCCACTTTTTTGCAGTAAAATACATACACGCTATTTCTACTTTGCATGATTATTTCAGAATAAGCTATTCTGGAAGAAATACTCTGAAATAGCTTATTTTGAAATAGCGCATCTACACACCAAATGCCCATAGAAATAGCACTGAGCTATTTCGAAACAGAGCAGCCACATTTATTGGGCACTGAATCGAATATAAGGCCACCCAGAAACACTTCAGGCAGGGCACCAGGACAGCACTCACTTCCCATGGTTGCTGCCTGAGGCTATCTGAGGCTTGTGCTTAAAGGGACCCCTCAATACAGAGTCTCAGGCTTTTCTCTTTTGCCTACCTCCTAGAGGGACAGCAAACCCATTCATTTGCCTGTTGTGGTTGCTCTTGCACACACCTCAGTACTGCAGCTTTGGAGCCAGAGCTGCCTCTGGGCAGTTGACAGCTATTGCAGCTTGTGCTGCACCTCTTGCAGCAGTTTCTGCAGGCTGCCTCCCAGACCCTACAGGAACCCAGCCCCCTGGTCATTTTGGAGATCCTCATCAGCTTTCTGTGTGAATCGCTCATGCTACTAGATCCCACCCACTCTTCCCTGCACACCGTGCACCACAGCTTTTGGCTCCTGAGCTTTGGCATACGCCTGGCAGAGCTCTTGAACTTTCATCTGCACCTGGTCCTGCGTGTGGATGTGCCCCTTGGTGGCCAGGCTGTTGGCCATAGATGTTGGTGTTCCGGCATCTGGTGTGGGGATCCTGGAGGTTAGTCTCATCTCCCCAAACCTCAATAACGTCCACGATCTCTGCATCAGACCAGGAAGGTGTACGTCTTTTCTGTTCCAGGGAAGGGTCCTGGGAGCTGGGAGACCTCTCCCTGGGAGCAGTGGAGGGCTGGGTGCGAGCAACAGATTTCCTCATATTGAGCTACCTGGAAGCAGTGGCAGCTGCTGGGTTTCTCAGGTCTGTCAGGGCCTGCTGTCTGCAACAAGCCCTTTTCCCTGAGGATGCAGCTTTAAGGGCTCCAGGGGAAGGAGGGGGGGACTACTGAGTTTTGATGAGTGTAGACGGAGTGACCAGCAGGACATCATGGAAAGGGCTGGAGGCCAATTATTTTATAACTCCAGCTGCCCTGTCTACACAGGCATTATTCCTCATGGAATGAGGTTTACAAATGCTGAAATAAGCTACCCCTTAAAACTTACCTTAAACCTCAATTTCATTCTGTCTGCACCCAGACACTAATTATGGCTTAAGGGTTTCACCATAACATCTTAAATCAGTAAGCAAGTGGTTGTTTGATGTGATGAATCTTGGGATATGGAACTGAATCTTCACCCGTGAAATTTGTCTGCTAAAATATCACCACTTTTTTTAAAAACTGAAATGTTTTTATTCCAAGGGTGGTTTATGGCTGGTATGATATTTGTTATCTTTCCCTCTTCACTTTGCTTGCTTTAACTCATCCTGGTATCTTTGGTTTTATTTCTTGAGCAGTTAGATGGTTGTCGTCTACTATGTTGTCCGGTGTTTAAAATTGATTTTTTGGTGTACAGCATCCCAAGCTGCTCTTAAAAATAAATGAACTGTAAGTAACTGGAAGAGGGACATACTATATACATCTTAAGTCAGATAAAGATGATATGGAAAGACTTTTCTTATGTTAGTGTCCAATTTTTAAACATCTAGAGGTCAGCTATTAATAAGCTGGCAATAATTGTATCCAGGTTTGGAAAAATGCAAAACTTGAAAATTCAGAATAATTTTATTCTCTAAATGGCCTTCCTAAGAAGCATGTGTTTCACTGAACTTTGCAAATCCACTGTAAGAATGACTCCATGAACATTACAGTGTTTTGCAGCTTTCTTTTCTTGTGGGTAAAAATATGGAATATAGATTCTTTTCTTCTGAGTCAAAAACCTGTACCACATGAATAATTGAAATGTCACCAATAATTTTTGTTTCACAAATGAAATGGAAGATACCAAACATACAGCCACCTTCTAGAAAATAGAATCTCCAGATTCTGTGCGGGTTTTGCCCATGAATGCTCATGATCCTATATATATAGAAATAGATATTTGATAATCTTTAGGTAATTAGATAAATAGAGTTCCTTAATTATGTGCTTAGGGAAAATAAACAAGATTTTAGAGATACGTTGTATGATAACAAATGAATAAATTTGTGCACCATCTTCCAAAGTCTTCCTACTTCTCTCCACATTTATTTAAAAAAATTATTTATGCTCTTTGAATTTAATATAATTCATAGACACAGTATTTTAAAACCACAGAGTTATAGGGAGAAACTACAGCTAAAATATATTGGTATTGCAATGTATTAATAATGGATTCCAGTCAAATGGTTTAGGGGCTAAAGAGCAGTTCCAGCTATATACTATTGTAATGATCTTGGAGTTCATTAAATAAGAAACCAGTGAATAAGAAAGGAAAAAAAATTAATAAAACAAACTGGAAAGCTTCTGTAGAGAGCTGTTGTACGCAGCCGTAGAGGGTTCCCATTCTCTGCCTTCAGGGCACATCTTTAAATAACACTGTCCCCTATGAGAAAGCGTCTCCAAATTACATAAGCATATCTCTACATCTTCCCTCTTAGAGAAAAACAGATGAAATCTTATATACATTTTCATGAAGTGTTATCTATCTAGTAACACATACATTAAATTCTCAACCCATCTAGTACATTTCCATAATCTCAATGTCAGCTACTGATGAGAGTTACTAGCACATCACTCTTGAGTGAGACTTTACCATCATTTTCCTCAAATATCCCTTCTCCAAGGCAAGCTAGCAAGTCTCTGAGTCTCTCGGGACAGTCAGTCTGCCACTCTGATCTTCTCAGTATGAGCCTTTCATTAGAGTCTGAGTTGTTCTCTTGTTGTTTGATAATATCTCCTTCATGTGTTGATGATGAAGGATCAGTCAGATGGGAAATGCCAGAGTCTTCATCGACTGTCAACATTTTGGGATTGCTTGTAGAGCTCTTTGATTAGGTCTCCAAATCACAGTCTTTCATTAATATATCCCTACAATTCATTGGAAAGGATCATTGGAAAACTAATAACACACTGATCATTAATATTTGGTATCATGTATGTATGGTAAATTCCTAAGAAACCACACAAATATAAAAGAAATTTAGAACTAAAATATGTTTACCAGGCAGGTCTGAGGAATGGCTTATTAAGGTTTCTCTTAGACAAAGAACAGACCAACACCTCCTCCAAGAGGTGAGTAGCAGTAACCACTCATTTCAATTGAGCAAACTACAGCAGGGGAAGAAGCCAGCAGGGAATTTTCTTCATCAGCAAACTCCATGTCTCCTTTGTTACAGCTTGAAAGAACTTTTACTTTAGGAGGATAACTTTCTAAAGAATCCATTTAAAAGGTCCACTGGACTATAAAGGACAGAGGCAAGTAATCTCAAATTATCTTTCATGAAAAATGTCTAAGAAAACAAAACCTTTGAAGTTGCAGTACCACCAAAGGAGTTGGAAGCCATCTTTCTAGAAAAAAAAAGAGTGGTAAGAATCTTACCTTGAACCAAGACAGTAGTTTTGTTAAGTCTTTAGTATCTAGAAAGCATTTCTCACTCCCACTTGCTTGTAACCATTTTGAACTCTGCCCTTTATAGTTGAAATTATTATTTAAAATCCTATCTTCTCTCTAAACCACCCTGTGCTGAGTTTGGATAAAAATGAAAATTAGCTACAGTTAAAACAATAAGTACTGACTTTTCTTTTTAGAGGAGTAAGTTAACCTCACTGTTCCTGTAAATGGCCTAGGAAAGGGCTGGACATTGGAGAGCACACTGTCTTGGGAACATCTGGGAATGGGGGATGTGGGGACCCTCTTGCCAACTGTAGCCAAGCCTGGTAGAGGCCAAAGTGTGGTTGTGGTGTAAAAGGCAGGCTGCTGGAGTCAGGGCTGCTGGTCCAGAGTTACTTACAGGAAGGCAGTACATGCATGCTAGGCTGGGAATATCCAGAAAGGGGGCCTGCAATTGCAGAGTATTTTAAGAGACTCATGGTTACACGGCAGGAGATGACACAACTCCTCACTTGTCTGGCTTGCACCCCTAAAATATTATGCAACTTGAAATAAAAATGTGGGAGCTGGCAACTCTGCAAAATTGCACTCCTGTGCTTTTAAAACTAGTCAGTCTTCTTTATGTGGTTTATAAAGAACTTGGCCTTTGGAGGACTGATTAAGTAAAAATCTGTTTACCCTTCTGTTATATTGAAGGAATTGACTCAGTTCTGAGACACTTTAGGTGATGGTATTTTAGTGATAGCTTTGACTTCCACTAGAGTGGCCCATAGCCCCGCTTTATCACTCACATGTCCTTAGGACTGTATTTCCATTTCTTGTAGCATATGATACACTCTGAATATGATAGAGGGCTGTTAGGAATGTTCAGCCACAGAAGCTCAACAGAGTCGTTACTGCTCTAAAGACTTCAACAATCATTTACAGTAACTTCTCTAGTTTCCCTAGAATGGGGTGAGGGATCTCTTTATACAGACCCCCTTTAAACACTGATTTACTCTGTATTTTGTGAGCAGAGATGAATAAGACGATAGTTCTAGGTGTACACAGTAGCTAAATGGGGAGAGAGAGAGTTCCTATTGAAAGATCTTCACTTTGAATCAATTTTAAATGTAAGATTTCGTGTGTTGGTTATACTAATGAGATTATGGGATCATTATCTGATGACATGGTTCCATGCTGATTGTTTCTACCGACTTTGAGAAACTGCAGCTGCAAAATGGCCTATTTTTGTGGCATCTTCTACATTCTTCCTTTTTCCTGGACATTCCTTCCAAATGTTGCTCACTGTCTTGCTGCAGCTAGTGCTTTTCTGTTCTTCCTTGTTACCCAGCTGTTTTGGTCTCCTATGTTGCAGTGGTATAGTGCTATTATATTGAGAGCACACTCCCATTGCTCCTTTCAGACTTGTCTTTCTTATTTCAATTGTATCACTATATGATGTGGTGTCTCCACTGCAGCTAGCATATAAATTACATGTCTGATGAACTGAGTTATATTTGGGTCTAAGTGACAAGTCTCTGACAACTTGCTATGCTTCATTCCTATGACTATTCTGTCTATTATTAATTCTTCTCTAAAGGCCACATTTTCAATGTTTAGCAAGACTAAGACCTGGTATCATACAATCCCCAGCTGTTACCTCCTTTGTCACATTTACTGAAGTTTGGCCAAGGGAATTTTTTGCTCCTAAGTGACGTTTTCTGTGAGGGTATGTCTACACATCAAAGTTAATTTGAAATAACAGCCATTATTTCGAATTAACTTTAATAGCGTCTACATAGGCAAACCGCTATTTCGAAATAAATTCCAAATAGTGGAGCGCTTATTTCGAATTTGGTAAACCTCATTCTATGAGGAATAATGCCAAATTCAAAATAGCTAATTCGAAATAAGCACTGTGTAGATGCTTATTTAATAATGGGGGGCCTCCAGCCCTTCCCAGGATGCCCTGGTGGCCACTCTGGGACAAACCAGGAAAACTCTTCTGCTCCCGCACCCCAGCCCTGGAGCCCTTAAAGGGCTAGAGTCTGTTTGGCCACAGGGCCTGTGCCGGCTCCAGGTCTGCTAGCCCAAAGCCTGCAGGTGCTGCCCCTGACCCAGTTGCCAGCATGAATGAGCCAGCCACTCCCAGCCAACCCTCCACTGCTCCCCAAGAGCAGTCTGGCAGCTCCCAGGAGTCTGCCAGAGGCCAGAAAAGGTGGGCGCCTTCCTGGTCCAGTGTGGAGATCATGGACCTCCTTGAGGTTTGGAGGGAATCATCCAGCATCCATGATCTCCACACTAGATGCAGGAACGCGGCCGTCTACAGACAGATGGCTGACATCCTGACCACCAAAGGCCACATGCGCACCCAGGAGCAGGTGTGTATGAAGATAAATAGTTGAGGCAGACCTATGCCAGGGCCACAGGGGGCAGCTCCCAACCAGGGGCAGACCCAG
>JANRFK010001234.1:39277377-39294566 GCA_030068395.1 Apalone spinifera
TTTTGTATAAAGCATGGGCATATATTATTTTCATTTTCAGAATGAAATATTATTTGATTAGATTTTCAGAGGACACTGTTTTAGTTATTCTTATCTGCTTTCTTGTCCAAAATCAATGGATCTGTAAATATTTTGGGGAGTTTGCCTATTGGTTTCAATAGGAGAAGAATATGCCTTCACCTTCACCTTTCAGCTTTACTTCCCATTGAATATTTTAATAAGCTACTTGGTACTACACCATTCTTTGTATTTACATTTCTTGTGATTCAGAGCCAAGTGACATATTCACTCAACAAAACACTGTTTAGACTCAAAGAAAAAGTCTTGTAGAAATTTGGCATTTTCTTGCTCTTTTATGTTGATTGAAAAATAATCAATTTTGACACGATTTCATGTGATTGGTTAAAAAAAAAGTCAGAGTAATTTTCTTGTAATTCTAAACAAGACCCTTTCTGAAATCAGTATTATTCCTTAAATTGCTTTTATGTGTCTCTGAATTAGCATGAAATGTAGACAATCCCCAGTTCCTTCCCCCTGGCTTCTTGATGCAGCTTTAAAGAAATAGTACATATATCCTCTTATCTCCCAAACCTTGATTCAGATCTGGATCCAACATTTATGATTCATTTGTAGATCTACATGGAGTTCCAAACTGGCATACCAAATTCAAATATGGCTTTGTTTTCAGGAAATTCAGTGTTAAATCTAGATTTTAGGTGTGTAATTCCATTAAATGGAATTCATATGGCCTTGATTTTTCTTTGTCTCTTAATAATTAACAAATGTTGTCTAAATTTCATTAAAATGATCTGGGGAATTCTTTTAAAAAGTTCTTTCTGAAAACAATTCTATATTTTCTTTAGCCATTCTTAAGGCTTATTCATTCTTTTTCAGGGTTCTATTAATTAATTTTAATATTAAAAGTATGGAAAGAGCTACACAGGTAAATGCTGTTCCTTTGTCCGAAAAGCTAAGTAAAGAAGAACTCATTTCCATCGATTTAGTCTTCTGAAATGTAGGAAGAAACTGATTTTTTTAAAAAGAAAACATCAGAAAGCTAATTTTTGACTGAGTCTTAAAGAAGAAAGCAGTCTTAAGAAAAGCATCTTAGATGAACAGTGCACATCAAATTGCAAATTGAGGACTCATGTACAAAGCCCCTTTCCTTTTCAGAATTTTATGCAGAAATTGCTGTGAACTTGGATGCAGTTTTCCTTTCTCAGGTTCTTTTTGAAGTTCCCCTTTAACTTGCTGCTCTGCATCCTGACTGAGGTTCTGCACATTTATATCCCAAAGAAATCACGTCATGGCTAAAAGCAAATGACATCGCTTCAGAAGACTACTGCTTTTTACAGAAAAAATCGTTTTTAACATCTGCTTTTGATCTTCTAAAAAATTGAAGAATTAATAGTATTCTTTAAACCAGAAAATGCTTTTAGTTTCTGGCTTTGACTACTGCATTTGAAAATAACATTTCATCTACAGCTCTCTCCAATGTTTGAATGAGACAGAAAGCTTAGTTACACTTTTGGTTCACAAGTTAATTTTTTTTGTTACATGGGCATAATCAAAATGTTATCTATAAGTGCAAACATGATCAAATTATAGATTTGGTTTTCCTCTAAAATTTTTAAACCAAAATTGGTACTTGTGATTGATCCTGAAGTAGAGTCACGTAAACTTTTAACCTGAATCTCAAAAGGAGTAACATTTGCTCTTGTCTGCATATGAATTGTGTAACCAGACTTTGGTTTATTCAAAAGTTATTTTGTCTGTGCAGACTATCTAGAAACTTTTATCTTTTCTTTTTTTTTAATCTTTCTTTGCTTTCCTATGTCTGCAAACTTTGTCAGCCTTATTGTCATGGTAAATGTAGAGCTCAAAACCTGGTTAACCAAAATAGGTCACTTGGGATAATGGTGGAGATCCCATATTATTTCTCATTGTTATCTGCTGATTGGCTGAACCTGCCCATATGACTTGAAAGCACTTTGTGTGATTGATCCCAGCTTCCTGAAAGACTACCTACCTCTCCATAGTTTTCACAAGTTATATTCTACTAGAATAATGAAACTGATGATGAATAGGGGGAGACTTCTGATTGCCTACATAGGATTTTCAAAGGAGCTAAATGAAGACTTTGGAACCCATTGTCAGATTAAATAAAAATGATGACTATCTCCTCCACTTTCATAGTGAAATGCATGATTCATCTTCAAACCAAAACTTTCACTTAATAATGCCTTTAAATACCAACGCTAGCACACTTTTATATAAAAATAACAGAAACTAAGCCTTCCTTTTGCCAGCAGGGAAGGCAAAGAGAAATACTTTTGTTGTAGTTCTTACTCTTGGGATGCTCTCAATTACTTTGGGGATGAGCACTAATGAAAAATCCTCAATAGTCAGCCCAACTCTGTGGAAGTTATTTAAGTTGCTTTCTCATGTGAGAGGCTCCATCTCAGTTGAATATTATGATTCAGCTGAAGAAATCTGGAGAAACAAAACAAACATTTTCTTCTAAGAATAGTCCCCTGGGTCTGTCTAACTCTAGCAACTAGTGGCCCAACTACATTTGTTATCTTCTATAATATCTTCGGGAACTATCTATTATATAGAGATATAGATATTTGCCCCAAGTTGAGTATCTCTCAATTTTACAGGGGAAAGTTTTCATTTATGTTGAGATGAGTTCTCTTGTGATCTATTGAGGTCTATATATTGTATTGTTCCTAGACAGAAACTTACCCCCTCGCTGTTTCTGTACTTCTACCAGGACATGAGGACTCACTTTGCTTTATTATTTTTTTAAATGTTTTAGCAGATAGTTTTTTAAAAGTAAATCTTCAACAGCCATGTCCTCTTATATCATTAGGTATGCATTGTTGCTGAGTCAGATGAAAAGACAATCGCAGACTTTGCAATACAGCATCTTATGCCAATAACACTGCCAGCTGCTGTGTCATATTAAGTTTGTCTGGTTTCTTTTCTTCATATTTGTTTTTATGTAAGTTTAATAACAAGATGAATATAAATCTGTGCTTTATATTCAAAATTACCTGTGCAAATGGGTTTGGGGTGGGTGTACAAACCCCACATAGAGAAATAAGGAGTTAAAGAGATGTTCTAAGCTCAGCCAGCCCTGCTGTCCCACAACAGATTGGAAGAGTTGTAAAATAGGATCAGAACAACTAATTTGGAGGGAGGTCAGAGAAAAGAAAGGATTTTCACCTTGCATTTTCTGAGAGAAAGGGATGAGGGAAGGTAAGATCTCCACTATTCACAGCTGCCTGAACACCCCTCTTTATGAAAGGGAGGACCAGCTTCTGATAAACCCTGTGAGGTGTCATATGCTGATCCAGTTTATTTGTGTTGATTCCCTGTGCTTGGTTTATGAACTACTCCTGAGAGATTTGGAACTAACCTGGCTGGAAGGAGGATTCCCATGCTATGCCTGACATGTAGAGGTTCCAAGTACTGAGCTGAATCCTTCCGTGTTTCCTGTGCAGACTGCAAACCCTGGACAGCAGAAAAGTGTTAGGAAGTAGCCCATGGAGAGCAGCTTGAAGGCACTCCTGGATGTCAAATTCTGGTGTCACCCTCACAGTAGCCTCGGCCAGAAACCAGTAGCCTGTGATGGCCCACAGGGTTGGGTTTCCCTAGCAAAATCTCTTCTCTAGGTCAAAGGGACTAAACTCTGACCAGTAGGCAAGTCTCCTGATGAGCAAAGACCAACACAGGGTTGTATTGGTATTCCTTTTTAGTTTCTACAGGTAAAATCCTGACCTCACTGAAGTCAATGGCAAAATACCCATTATCTTCAATGAAGCTGGAATTTCACTCCATGAGTTTAGTTTTACATATTTTATGTATTTTTTTAATGAAATCCACACAACTCTCTGAACCATCGTTTGAATATTTTGGTTTTCCCTCTTCAATATTACTATATATATATATATTGTCAAATACTGGCATCAGCATAGTATAGTAAGTACTCTATTACCAAGAAAATGCTTTTTTCTTCATAAAGCCTATCAATTTTTACTGTAAATCTTTGGGTAAATAAAAAAAAATTACCTTTTCTCCTTCCAAGGAAGACTAAAAAGGAAGGCTGATGAAAATCCCAGGAGGGTTAAACCAAATAGACATATGCTAATCTAATATGAAGCCCTGAGAACTTCCTAGCCATGTGTGCATTTCCTCTGTCTCTTCTAAACACCATCGAACTTGGAAGTACAATCATGAATTCAAAGTAATTAATAAAGCAAATACATTAAAAATCAAGCGTAAAGAAATCATCATGCTTTAGGCAAAACTGTGGTAGACTGCAGTCTGGGGTTGGTAAATCAATGTGTTGAATAGTAAAAAGAAGTCCTTTTGGCCCAGTATCCTGTCTTCTGAGAATGGTTGATGTCAGAGGCTTCAGAAGGAATGAACAGAACAGGGAAGTTATCGTGTGATCCATTCTCTGTCATCCAGTCCCAGCTTCTGGCTATCAGAGGTTTAGAGTCACCCATGGCATGTATTTGCATTTCTGACAGTCTTGAGTAATAGTCGTTAGTGTACCTATTCTCCATTAACGTATCTAATTCTATTTGAACCCAGTTATGCCTGTGGCTTTCAGAACGTCCCATGGCAATGGATTCTAAAGATTGACCATAATGAAGGAAGAAGTACTTACTTATGGTTCTTTTAAGCCTGCTGCCTATTAATTTCATTGCATGACCCCAGTTCTTGTGATATGTGAAAGGGTAAATAATACTTCCCTATTCATTTTCTTAACAGAATTCATGGTTCTACAGTCCTTTATCATAGTGCTGCTTAATCATCTATTTTGTTATCTTAAAAGACCCCATCTTTTTAATTCACTCCTTGTATGAAAGCTGTCCAGACCCCTAATCATTTTTGTTGCCCTTCTCTGTTTCTTGTCTGAGATGAGGTGACAATAAAGACGCACAGTGTTCAAGGTGTGCATATACCAGGGATTTATATAGTGGCATTATGATATTTTCCATCTTATTAACTATCTTTTTTCCTAATCATTTCTAACATTCTGTTAGCTCTTTTGACTTCTGCTGCAAATTGAGCTAATTTTTTTCAAAGTACTATCCAGGATGACTCCAAAATCTCTTTCTTGAGTGGTAACAGGTAATTTAGATCCCATCATTTTGTATGCATAGTTAGGATTATGCTTTCTAATATGCATTACTTTGCCTTTATCAACACTGAATTTCATCAGCCACTTAATTCCCTAATCACCCAGTTTAGTGAGATCCCTTTAAAACTCTCTGCAGCCAGCTCTGTGGGTTAACTATCTTTGTATTGTCTGCAAACTTTGCTATTTCATTATTTAGCCTCATTTCAGTGTGTCTCTTGTCCTCTATTATGTATGTCCAAAGGAGGTGAGATGCTTGAGCTCATTAGTCACAACCAGATGTTTTGGGCTCCTCCATCATTTGCAATTAGGTGGCAGTTGTCACCTGGTACTGTGAAGGTATGCACAGCTATGGGACATGCAGAGCATTCTTTACTTACAACACAGTGAACCTTTTGGCCATCACTTGATGGTTGCCTACTATTCCTTCTTTGAAAACTGTTTATATCTTGTAAATGATTTTTACATTCACTTTGTGTCCAGCTGGCCATCATTTGAAATCCTATCGATAGCATAGCTGTATACTAAATGACAAAAGAATGGAATACCTAATAAGATAGGATAGCATTTTCATTTAATTTCTTTCTGCAACCCTTAATATTTTGTATTAGAGAGGGGTCTGGATATAACCAGCTTTGCCACCTGATGTAGTTTAGATCTGGATCCAGCTTCTGGGGCTTTACGTTGGAACAGCCAAAATGGCACTTCTGGACACCCACAGCTTTAAAGGAGTTTGAATCCAGAACTGAAATTCATAATTTTGTCCTATTTCTGATTTGCAAGGGAGTGTTTACTGTCTGTTGTTTGTTTTCAAAGCCCCTTTACTTGAGAAGAAAAGAGAGAACACTTTTATTTTAAAATAATAACACAATAAAAATGCATTCTGTGCCTGTCTGCTTACAAGATAGTTTATGAACCCTTTTATAAATTCTATGTATTCCAATGAAAAAGTTGTTTCGTGGAAAAATAGGTTTAAGTTGGTTGTGCAGAACTATCCAGGAAGCAGGATATACATATCTACAACCTCCTCTGCACCACCCTTTCCTCACAATTTGTCAGACCAACACAAAGCTTGGCTCAGACGCCACAACATGACAGTCCAGAAAAAAAGTGTATGTAGTACCTTTATCAAAAGCTGCAGAGGACACCCACAGAACCCACATAGATATGCAGACATAGTTGCTCTAGTAGCCTAGCCGGAGGCTGTTGTGTACATTCTGACCAAGGGAGCACACCTTGAGCTTGGAGATAGTGGCTATGCATGCTTCATGTGAGGCAGTGCACACTGTAGATTTCTTGCAGCAAAAATCACAGTGGTGGGCTTCTCCAAGTGATTATGCTTCAGTTCACTGTCACAATCAGTGAAATGGAGCACTAGCTAGGGCCTGATCACACTGTACATGAAAGGCTGTCAGAAAAGGCTTAGACTGGGAAACTAAGTAAATTAAGAGTGCTGATTGGTAGACATCACTGAGCCCCACACATCAGTACAAATCAGAAGTCTACCAACTCATGCCAAAGACAGAGGAGACCAAGACACCTGGACTGGATGAGAAAGCAGAAGCATACCAATGAACATTGGGCCACTCTCACTTTTAAACTGGATCATAGGCCTTTCACTTGGGATGAAGTCTGGTATAGGATTGGACTTTAAGGGAGCTGGCAAAGTGCTGGTAAGTGATGGAGAGAAACCTTTGGCAAAAATTTAATTAAACAGATCCTTTTGCATTTCTCAAAAGTGATCTTTTCCCTTGATTTTAAGGTGCAGTACCGATGACTTTTGAAAGGAGTCACATTAAGTCCTGGGTTAGCATTGTGGTGAGGAAAATGGAGAAGCGTAGTTTAATCTCACTGCAGAAGTCTGTGTGTGGCAGGAGTAGACAAGAAATATATTCTGTTTCTCTGTTTCAGGAAAATCTGGCAGTTGAAGCTATGACTTCCACTTATTTTGGATGGTGACATCACCAAGAAATAGTAAGACAAGATTTTTGAGACTTCTTCAATTCCAACTGGCTTCTGAGGTTCCAAATTTAGCCTCAGTTTTCCTATATTAATATGAACAATAATATACAGTTGAATAATTTGATTTTGTTATGGAAATTGATGAAATATCAATTAAGCAGCACTTAACATTGTTTTTATCCTATGGACTGAAATGGAAAAGAAAATAGATACATTTTAAACCAAGCATTGCATTACTGGTGTAGAATTTATTATTTGAAATAGCCTTTTAATTATTTTAAATTTTATTTGTCCAACTCCTCCATTTCTATTCTAGTTGTGCATTTATTAGTAGAAAACTTAGGGCAATAGTAATTTCATTAGGCATGTTTATTTTTCATAAATCATTAGTCCAATGGAGAATATAAAACTTAATCTTTTACTGAGAATTACAGATGTAGTGAGTGGTTGAATTTATATGCTAATGATTCTAAGAGAAGACAGCAGAATTAACATACAATGCTTAATTAAAAGAAAAAACCTGGGAATAATCCTGTAACTTGGAAGTAAAGCAGAAGCTATTTCTTCTGTGTAGTAGAGGATTTAATTATGCACTTTCATCTTAACTATTCTTAAATAATGGTACTGACACTGGCAACAATATAACGGAAGAAAATCCCAGTGAAATCTATTGACTATCAAAAGAAATTAATTATATTCTATTACAATTTTTGAATGCTCACCTCTAATAATTTTGATTGTGGTGTGTGGGTGTGTTTCCTGGAGCTGAATATTTTATTATTAAGACCTTTATTTAATTCTTCAAATACTGAGTGCCTTCAGAGTCAGAAAACCACTATGGCACTGTAGCTTCAAATTCCTCCACAATGAGGAAGCCACTAGCTGGTAGTCAGCTCCTCTTCACCCTCCTCAAGGGCCCTTTGCTTTGGAGAAGTCCTCAGGTACATCTGTTTGTATAATTACATTGCCCCATTGCAGGAACTGTGAGGCTGCAAAGATAATGTATTTTAAGTCAGATGGCAGAACTCAACAACAGTGAAAAAGGAATCTGTCAGATCCTTTACCAAAGTTTACACATCCATTTTTTGCCTCTTTGTAGCAGACTGAAAAAAGACTATGGAGTGTTGGGCTTAAGTAAAAGGCCCTATTCTGTGACATAAGTACTTCTTGTGGAGTTTTTTAAATTAATTTCCTACATTTCTTCATTCCTAGACTAGTATTGGGATAGCAACAGCAGTTAAAAGGATTGTTTTTACTGGTATGAAATACTAAAATAGTATTTTCACTAGCTTTGTCACTTTTGTTACAAAAATAATTATTTGCACAAAGCTGACAAACACACATCCTCTTTCCCTGCCTCTCTCTTGTTCCTTGAAAGGAGCTTTTTTAGAAAGAGTGATGTTGTTGTGATTTCTGATCAGCATTGACTGGGCAGGGCACAAAACAAACACTGATGTTACAAGTAAATAAGAAAAGCTTTAAAAATTAAACTGTCAGATTTTTCAGATTCAAGGCCAATATCTGCTAGTAGGAAAACAATTGAAGAAAAGCAAAGCAATCTCTGACTCAGTGTGTGGTCAGATTTAACTTTCTAGATTGTGTGAATGAGCTGGAAGATAACTTCATATGGAGTGATGCTTTGATGAAGTCCCCTCTCTCTGCTATTTCTCAGCACACATTGCTATGGAACATTTTTCACATCTATTAAGCATGCAGGTACCAGGCATTTTAATACTTTTCGTTGGAATTGTGCCCACTTACTCCAGCTAAAGAGCTGGATCTTTGCTTTTCTGGGACGTTTTGCTCTAATTACTTTTTATATTCACTGAAAGTGAAGTTTACCTTATGTAGAAGACCTGGACAAGGCCTATGAACAACTTAAGTTCCATGTAAACTCTGTACCAGTTGAGATCAGAGATAAATTTCACCTCAAAATATAATATTGAACAATTAACAACTTAATATTTAATGGGTTTGTACCATCTTAGCATCCACACGTGACTGTTGTTAGACTGGGCCCATAATGTGATACATTATTTTTTTGGTCATACGGTACACAAACCCTCCCTGTCAGTTCTATAATTTGGAATGATTTGCCTTTTCATTCTTCAGCCTTTTTTTTTTAATTTGCTCATAATTTTCTGACAATTTCCTTTCAGAATGAAGTTTCCAATGTTTCATCTCAGTCAAAAGGGGGTTGAATAAAATTGTCACTTTTGCATTATACAGACATAAAAAGTACATATTCTTATATATAGTCTGATAACTCAAAAATAGATGCCTGGAAAAGTCAAAGTTGGTGCCTTGTAGATTTTATTAAGTCCTCAAACTTAAACTAAGTATGAAGAAAACAGGTCATAATTTTAGAGATAAGTGTTTATACTGGGCAATCTTCTAAGATATGCTTAAAGATTTCCATTTCTGTTTATTAATATTTTTCCTCTTCAAGCATACTATAAACAATAAAGACCCTCCTAATAAAGGCCCCATTTGTTAGGGGATGTTTCATTTAAAATGCCTTATCTCCTGCAGGCTACTTTAGGTAAAGGATGATTTAAGCTAGAATTTCAGTTAAGCTACCAGTTAGGTAGCTTAAGAATCCGTTTAAAAGAGTAGTTTAAAAGTCAACAACTCTTTTAAGATGAGCAGCATGCAGAGGGCATCTCTCCAAAAATCATGAAGTCAAAAAGCTCTGGTTGAGTTAAAATATAAAGTCCCATCCATGATGCTAACATAATTTGATCCATCAGATGAATAGATTAAAAAAAATAAGGTTTTTTCCTCCTTTAAAACTAAGGCAATTAAATACCTCAAAATACCACCAGTGTGAAATACAAATTGTTAATATCACATCCCAAAGTCAGAAGTTCCAAAAGGTCTGGTTGCTCCAACATTGAAGGGTCACAATCAATGTAAAAATCATACTACTGTAAGCAGGGGCTGAACTGCTGTTTGCTATCAGCCAGCTAAAAGGAGAGCGCTGCCCTGGGGTGGGTGTGCCCACTACAAGGCTGCATCTAGACTGGCAAGATTTTGCGCAAATACTTTTAATGGAAAAGTTTTTCCATTAAAATTATTTGCGCAAGAGAGCGTCTATACTGGCATGTGCCTTTGTGCAAAAGTTTTGCTTTTGCGCAAAAGCATCCGTGCCCAGTGTAGACGCTCTCTTGTGCAAAAAAGCTCCGATGGCCATTTTAGCCATCGGGCTTTCTTGCTCAAGAAATTAATGTGGCTGTCTACACTGGCCCTCTTGTGCAAGAATACTTGCGCAAGAGGGCTTATCCCTGAGCAGGAGCGTCGGAGTATTAGTGCAAGAACCACTGATTTTGTACATTACAACGTCAGTGTTCTTGTGCAAATACTCACGGCCAGTGTAGACAGGCAGCAAGATTTTGCGCAAAAGCATGCCAGTCTAGATGCAGCCCAATTGTTTAGCTGTGCAAGATAATTAACTGTTAACTGTTGATATGTAAATATAGCTCATGCCAGGATGGGGTGGGAATACGAGGTGTGGCCATGTAAATCCAATTCAGTCAGGGCTGATGGAGGGTCAGTGTTGGAATGGAATGTGGTGGATTGTAAATAATTTGGGGCTGTTGTGGGGGTCACAAATCATGCTACCCCTAAATGTGGGAACTGAAAAACATGCCACCAGTGTTTGCAGGAGAGATACCACCATCATTGTAAGAGATCTCCAAGAACAAGCCTTCCCCCTTCCAGAGTTGAGTAGACTGAGCTGGGGGGAAAGGGTTAAAGGGATTGAATCAGCCTGCTTCACACCTGCCAGGTGTGAGCTGTAAGACTGGCCCAGCCTGTCCCTTTCCCCCTTTGTTTTAAGGACAGACCTAAAGCAGACTCCATGAGGAGTATTTTTTGCCAGTACAGTAGAAGCTGGAATCCTTTGCCAGTTCAGGTGGTGGCTAAAGAGCTGAAATCACTAAGAGCTGAAATCGCTGGTTTGGCTGGGAGCAAGACCCATTGCAGCCAGCAAAGTGGCGGCAGCCAGCAGAGTGGCTGGTGGGAATCACTGGCCCGTGGCGTGGCATGGCCGGTAGGAGCGGCGGCAAGCAAGGAGCGGTGACCAGCTGCTTGGAGCGGTGGCAGGCGAGGAGTGGCGGAAGGCGAGGAGCTGTGACCCAGCGGCATGGCACGGCTGGTAGGAGTGACGGCAGGCGAGGAGCACCAGCAGGCGAGGAGTGGTGACCAACGACATGGCATGGCTTGCAAGAGCGGTGACAGGTGACCAGCGGAGCTTCCAGTGGCGTGGAATGAGACAGCTGGTGGAGCGTGGCAGAGTGGCTTGTAAAGTTCCCTCTATCAATCACCCCACCCCCATTTCTACCCAGGTTGGGAGGTGAAACCCTGCAGGTGAACTTTTGGACTCTGGGTGGCACGGGCCAGAGACAGAGACTTTTGGGGTGTCGGACTTTGGGACTTCAGGTGATTCTTGGCTGGGGTGCGGGGGGCTTAGCTCATGTTTGGGTTATGAACTCTGTTTGTGGTATTTTCCCAAGTTAATGCTGTATGACTTCTCTCTCTGTTTGATTAAATGTTTCTTTCCTACACTCAGACTGTGCTTGCGAGTGGAGAAGCATCTCCTCGCAGAGGCCCCCAGGGGTGTGTGAATTTCCCAGGTTACTGGGTGAGGGTTAGAGCCAGTTCTTTGTGAGATGGACCCCAAGATATTGAACCCGGCCCTGGTTGCAGCCAGACCTACCCAGCAGAAGGGTTACACTACTGTAGTATGCCTCACTTATTATTGTTACAAATTACACACCTAAAACTACATTCAAAGCACATTATTAAAGTTGCAAAGCCAAATACTCCAAAGTTGGAAACACCAGAATTAAGGTTTCCTGTGCAATTTTAGCTCAGTTATCTTATGCATGTTTATTAAACAGTTTTAATTGCCTTATCACATCACATACTATTTTTCCATTGGACTCCTACATCATTCAATGCACAGAATGAAATCAGGCAGCTTCCTCCTCCAGATTGCTTATACACCAACAAGAGCACAAGACAGACAATCTCCAGGATTTCAGTTCTGGTGTTTGGCTTGGTATGTGTTACCTCAGAGCTGCAATTGTAGGAAAGGTCCCAGTCACCTGTTCTGTAACCTGACCTGAAACATGCCCATTGTGCATGAGGAGAATTTCCCTGTGAAATGTGCAAATTGTGATTTTTTTCCCCACAGACTTATAAATTGGCCAAATTTGGGGCAGATTTTCATGGGAACAGCATATTCCTGAGAGAAAAGCCATTTCCAGATTTCAAATCCCTGATCTAAATCATGCACATGTTAGAGCTTTTCAAAAGAAGAGTTACCAGAATTTGGCAAAAAAATGTATTTTTTATTTTCTGGGCATGAGGTGGGGTGCAGGAGCAGGGTAGGGACCTGGGGTCTCAGTGGAAGGCAGGGTGCAGAAGTGGGCTAAGGGAGTGGGGTTTGGCCATGACAGGGATGAGAGGTGCTTACCTGGCTCTGTGCCTCCTGCTGCTCCAGGCAACACCCCCTCTATTCTCATTCGTTGTGATTCTGGCCAATAGAAGCAGAAGGGATCACGTTGAGGCAAGCGGTTTCCTGCACTGTCAGTGTCACTTCAACCTCATGGGAGAGGGGGATTCACGGCTGGAGCACCAACATGTGCTCTTTGCTGCAGTGGGGGATGAGCCCAAGCCTAGGGTCCAAAATGAAATACTGATTGAAATTTTGCAAAAATATTAATGGGGGTGCTACCAGCCCTGTCTGTAAATAACTAGAGATGATTAAAATATTGGAATTTCCATCCCATTGGAAATTTTGATATTTTGATTTTTTTCACATTGATGAGGGATAAAAAGTCAAAATATTTGGAACAGAATTTTCAGAATAATTTTGATTTGGAAATTTTGAAACATTTGGTTTTGACATTTCTGATTGAAAAAATATTTCAAAATTCATCAAAATATGTTGTTTTAGTTTGTGAGACTGTATTGAAATATTTGGTTTCCCAGAGTTAGCTCCTGGAGGCCCGCCATTGTTGCATCTAATTGTGCTTCTGCAGGAACAGGTGCTTTCAGCTCCTGTTGGCTGCAGATCATCATTCCCCGCCAATGGGAGCTGCAGGAAGAGGTATCCTGGTCCACACCGCTTCCCACAGCTCCCATTGGTCAGGAACAGTGATCTGTGGCAAACGGGAGCTGCAACTGCCCATACCTGCAGAAGTACAGATAAATATAGCAGCGATTGCTCACCAGGGGCTAACGCTGGTGAAGTTCCACCAGTTTATTGCCCACACCTGATCTAGATGGTCAGATGGCCAGATGGCCACTTGGCCTTGAAATCTAAAATCCCATTGACTTCAATAAAGCCAAGATTTCACCCTATGAATCTATGATTTAGCAAAGGGTTTCATGAAGATCATCGCATGTATTTTTAACCTCTATCACTGGAGGCATATTGTTTCTTACTGAAAAGGGATGCAGGGAAACTTTAATTTTGTTAAAGCTTAGGGTGTTTACTAGTTATTTCTTTCTCGGCTACCACAATATTCTGTGTACTTTAAAGATGCATAAAAAGATGAAAGTTCTTTTTTTCCTGAGACAACATTGGGGCTCAGATTTCACCTTGCTATGTCTGTTGCTATGAATTTACAACTTGAGCAAGTCACCCACAGAGGCAAAACAGGAAGAGAGAGGCAACATGAATGTGAATGAATAATAGGGTGCAACATTTGTCTGTAGTTCCTTATATATGTGTGCGCCTTAGTAGCATTAGTATTCCTTCCCGTAGGAGTTCCATGTGCGGTGTCAGATCCAACATCCATTGAAATCCATAGGAGTCTGCATTGATTTCAGTGGGCATAGGATCAGGTCCCTGGATCAGTTGCTGAAATAGGCATAGGTGCAACTTTAAAAAATAGGTGGGCAAATAATGAGCTGAAGAAGAATGAATAAATAAGTTTTGTATTTACCAATAGAAACCCCAGTATAAAATATATAGAGGGGGCACTTAACTGAGGAAGTGGAAAACTATTTTTTGTGTAAATAAGTACAATGCTTGGGAGAACTATGTAGCAGCATATTGGGGGAAGAAGGAATCTCTTTGAGGGCATGGGGAGGTACTGGAGTGTGGAGTGAAGGGCAGATTCACTCCTGCAGAGCAATAATTTTTATAAATAAAAGCAGTCATTGGTTTCCCAAGAAAGTATCTGAAAGTAACTGCATTCTAATTATCTGAATGCTTCCTCTTGTATTATCATCATCATTACTATTATTGTTATTATTACGTTCCTTTTTCTTTATCTGCTTCTTTCCTCAACCTGTTTTCAATGTTGCATATTTGTGGTATTATTAGACTTCTCTACTGTTATTGTCTGATATTGAAATTATAAGTAAGTCTCAATATGGCTCATACAGTAATATATATTCTGGAAAAACACTTGACTCAGCATTGTACAGGGAACAGGCTCTATTCCTTTTACAATTTTTATTTTTAAAGTAAGTACTCAATTTGCACTGTTCACAGCTCTGCCATGCTTTGAGATTATGATAATAGTGCAAAACCCAGCAAGAATCAGTGAGTTCAACCAAATGTGAGTTAGTGTGATTTAGTGTGCTTTTTAGGTAAGCAAATCAACTATGAATACAGTAGTTGGCTTTAAAAAAAGTCAGCATTTACTGGCAGTGATATTTTGAGGTACTGCAGTGTTTCATGTACTTAAGAGTTGGAATTCAGTGCAGTTGCTCAGATGCTAGTGTGTTACCACTGTTAAAGTTGTCTCTTTAAATGACAGACACTGTAAATGGAACTGAATTCCAAGATGTTTCTAGACACTAGAAACAGGACCAATGGTCCATATAATCAAGTATTCTGAATCAGACAGTGGCCAATACCAGATGCATCACATGAGCACTCAAAATCCCTACAGTAGACCATTATGGAATAATAGCCTATATGCGAACATTTCTTCCTAATTCTGCAGCTGGCATATGCCCAGAAATTGCACATTTTATAGCCCTTAAAATAATGTTTCTTGTCTAATGTAAATGTGGTCACATTACCCATGTATAAGTCTAATGCTTTTAAAAATACTATTAAACTCTTACCCTCTCTAATATCTGTGGCAAAAATTTTAGAGGTTAATTAGGTGTTAATAAAAACATATTTCTTTTAACAGTTAGCAGATTTTAATTTGCTGCCTTTTAAAATTTCATTGAATGTCCTTTTTCCCCTTGTATTAGGAGAAAAAGTAAGCATAAGCATATAATTTACCTTATCTACACCTTTCTTTATTACTTCTGTATTATATCTTAGCTGGTGAGCTCCTGCAACAATAATGGACAATCCTATGAGATGTCTATATTTATAGACTAGAAGATTTACCCAGCATTGCATTGCTGAGGTCCTTAACTCAAGTAAGTTTTGCTTTGTTTAAATCATTGTTTTGGGGTGGGGCTGGGGATGAGGGGTTCAGTATGCAGGCTGCCCTGGGGAGAGAGGACAACCCCAGCCCTTTCTCACTACAGCAGCCTGGGGCCAGGTGAGAAGCATTGTCCATGGCTGCTGCATCTGCAGTGGGCACAGATGGGGGAGATGCATGTCTCCCAAATAGGGGACAGACAAACACACAGATAAACATACAGATGTAAGCAGGGGTTGAACTGCTGCTTGCTATCAGCCAGCTAAAAGGAGAGAGCTGCCCTGGGGTGGGTGTGCCCACTACAATTGTTTAGCTGTGCAAGATAATTAACTATTAACTGTTGATATGTAAATACAGCTCATGCCAGGATGGGGTGGGAATACGAGGTGTGGCCATGTAAATCCAATTCAGCCAGGGCTGATGGAGGGTCAGCGTTGGAATAAAATGTGGTGTATTGTGAATAATTTGGGGGCTGTTGTGGGGGGTCACAAATCATGCTACCCCTAAATGTGGGAACTGAAAAACATGCCACCAGTGTTTGCAGGAGAGACACCACCATCATTGTAAGAGATCTCCAAGGAACAAGCCTTCCCCCTTCCAGAGTTGAGTAGACTGAGCTGAGGGGAAAGGGTTAAAGGGATTGAGTCAGCCTGCTTCACACCTGTCAGGTGTGAGCTGTAAGACTGGCCCAGCCTGCCCCTTTCCCCCTTTGTTTTAAGGACAGACCTAAAGCAGACTCCATGAGGAGTCTTTTTGCTAGTCCAGTGGAAGCTGGAATCCTTTGCCAGTCCAGGTGGTGACTAAAGAGTTGAAATCACTAAGGCTATGTCTACACTCGCGGCTTCTTGGGCAAGAACATCTTGCGCAAGGGTTCTTGTGCAAGAAGTCTTGCGCAAGAAAACGTCCACACTGCCATGAGTGCGCTGTGCTTTTGCGCAAGAGCTCCCATGGCAGTGTGGATGCTCTCGTGCAAGAAAGCTCCGACGGCCATTTTAGCCATAGGGCTTTCTTGTGCAACAAATCCCTGTCGAGTGTCCACACTGCCCTCTTGCGCAAGAACTCCTGTGCAAGAGGGCTTACACCTGTTAAAAAAGAGCACAACTCTTGTGCAATAAGCCCTCTCTTACCATGCCGTACTGTAAATTTCCTTGCACAAGAGCAGGCGGGCAGTGTAGATGCTCTGCAGATTCTTGCGCAAGAACGGCCATACTTGTGCAAGAAGCCGCGAGTGTAGACATAGACAAAGTGCTGAAATCACTGGTTTGGCTGGGAGCCAGACCCATTGCAGCCAGTGAAGCAGCGGCAGGCGAGGAGCGGTGACCAGCGGCGCGGTAGGAGCGGTGGCAGGCGACCAGCAGACCACGCGTCCGGTGGGGTGGAAGGAGACAGCTGGTGGAGTGTGGCAGAGTGGCTCGTAAGGTGCTCCCTATCAATCACCCCACCCCCGTTTTTACCCAGGTTGGGAGGTGAAACCCTGCGGGTGAACTTTTGGACTTTGGGTGGCACTGACCAGGGACAGAGACTTTTGGGATGTCAGACTTTGGGACTTTGGGTGATTCTTGGCTGGGGGCAGGGGACTTAGCTCATGTTTGGGTTATGAACTCTGTTTGTGGTACAGTAAAACTCCATTAGTCCGGCATCCAATGCTCCGGCACTCTTGATGGTCC
>JANRFK010001234.1:39303480-39327006 GCA_030068395.1 Apalone spinifera
TCCCTTCACTCTCTTGTCCTGAAATAAGTGTTGTGGATATATCCACTAGTGTAATTCAAGTATAAACAATGTGTACAAAACTTTCAAAGGTGCTTTAAGCTAATCTATAAGACCTGGCCCATTTTCAACACATAGCATAAATCCATGCTTTTTCCTGTCTCAAGTTTTTACATGAACAAAAATCTAGATGTATGTGTGTGAGAAAAAGAGAGAGTGAGAAACTGCATTTGGCGCAAATATCAGGTAGAATAAACTATAACTGATTTGCATACACAAATATGATAGGTATGCTCACACAAGATTTTGTGTATACAAAAACTTAGATGTGAAAAGAAATGTGAATGGAGACAAATGCTGGCAGAATAATATTGTCTGCCTTGGAAAATGTGGGTGATTGATTTGTTTATATTGGTGTTGATTTCCCCGTTTTATCATTGTAATGTACTTTTAACTTGTTAACACAGTACAAATTAAAAAATAAACCAACAAATAAGTGTTAGTGATTGAAGACCCTTCTATTGCCACACCAAAAACTGCAAATTATGCTCATTCCCAGATGTTAAAAGCTAAAACAGGGGCTATTAGACAATTAAATTATAATCAAATACTACAACTAGAAAAAAATACTTAAATGTGTTGGTTTTGTTCTAGGCTATTGCAGTCTTTCTTTCCCTATGGCTGGTCTTGCATGCAAGTGAAACAGCGGAGTAAATTATATAAACATTGGAGGCTTTCATCTTTAATTTTTATTTTCAGTCTATGGTGAAAAGTAATAAGTTTACTAGATTTCCCAAGAAAACCTACAAGGACTGGTTGGTTAGAGCAATCTCTGCCAAACAGCTCACTGCAAAGTTTTTAAACAACATAAGATATTAATGTCAACCAAATATTGGTTCTGAAGGATTCCAAATATTGTTGCAAAAGATAATAGCTTGCCTCATAATTTAAGTATATTTGTCTTTTTGTCTAACAATTTCACAGTCTGAAACTTTGGCAGACTTTAGTTCAGATCTCAACTTTGTGTTATAAGTAGTTTGGATCTCTTCAAAATTCATTGTCTTATTTCTAACTACAAAAATAAAACTAGAAAAGTTCAAAATGCAGTTAAATAAAATAATTAGTGTATTCTTCGTAAGGTTAAAAGTAGTGATGCAGCAACACTTACTCAATTAATTTTTTATTGACCTTAGTAAGGGATAGTTATGTAGTCAGTCCTGAAAAATGCTGAGTACTGTTGGTCCCAATACAGCAAAGCACTTAAGCATGTTCTTAACTTTAAATGTACCTCTTGTATGTCTTGAGTCACTGAGACTAATCACATATTTTAAGTTTGGTCTGTGATGTGGATCAAAGATGAAGTGAGCACTTTGTGGTATCAAGCACCATGTGAGTTCTGAGATCAGGCCTAATGTTAGTAGGACCAAAGGATTATTTTTATCAAATATGAATTACAAACCAGTACATTAAAAACAATAATCTGTACATCATTTTGGGTACTATCTAGAGAAGGCATTTAAAGCACAGCAATTACTTCCCCCCTTCATCTTGAGGGAGGACACCAGGTTCGTTTACTTGTGTAAAGCTTTCCTTTCTGAACTAGTGATTTCAGATGCCTCAAATGGAAGTGGAGGCAACAGGACAACTTGTGACTCCTTACGAAGCAGAATTCTTCAGGAGGCATCCAAAAACACTAGTTACTTTTGAAAATCTTGGCCTTTATCTCTAATGATGTGTAAAAGGGGAGACAAAAAAAAAATCCTTCCAAAACAACAGGCTTCATATCACTGTCTGAATGAGAAACTTGCCAGGACTCCTGGCACAAGCACCAAATCTGGTAGATGAAGACTTACTAAAACATATGAGGATGGTGGATTATTAATATCTTGACATATAAAGTGTCTTTTGAGATTTTTAATTTTAACATAAGTTTTCATGGTACTGCTCATGAGCTGTAGTGGCATAATCTCTTTATGAAGTTTTCCTCTTAACATGGTCTTCTGGATAATAGGAATTTACATTATTTAGGTATCCATAATTTATAATTATTTGTCTGATTTATATAGCTACATTGTATATTTAAAAAAATATGGAAATAGAATATATAACTTTTGCAGTCTTTAATAAAATTAGAACAAATACCTGTTTAATTTAATCATGCATGACTACTGGAAGACTGTCTCATGAATACATTTATAAATCAGTGCCCCTATTTCTTAGTATGATTAATAGCAAATGTTTGTTTAAACTCTGGGTTATTTATTCACACATGCATCAAAAGTCAGGTATTGCGAGATTAGGAGATGATTTCCATCATCATGTAAAATAATCATAATTAAAAAAGCCCTGCTGAATTTGCAGATGTGGGTAGAATTATATGGCCAGATCCTCTGCTGGTATAAATTGGAATATTTTCATCTGGGAATCAGGCCAATATGTTGCATTAATGGGAGATGCTGCAAAGGCCCAGCGCCTTAAAATATTTTAAATATTTTCCATGACTACTTGAGGAGTTTTGCCAGTTCTTTCCCAGGATAAGGTGTGCATTATTTCATAGAAATGAAATTAATTTTAAATAAGGGCAACACTTTCATTGGAACGTTGAATATTTTGAGATAAATTTACATCAGTATTTACTCGATTCCTATTAACATTAATCATTGACATATGACTAGATCCCTACACTTCAAGTCAATAGAGTATGCCCATGAGATTTTTTAAAATCTTTTTTCCCTATTAATTTAATTAAAAACTAGGGTTGCTAGGTGTCTGGTATTTGCGGCTTCTGTCCGGTAAAAAAACCCAGAAAATACTGGACATTTAAAAAAAAATTTTCTCAGAAACTTTGGTCCCCCTTTTTCCTGCCATGTTCAGTATTTTCTGTGAAACTATCTGGCAATCCTATTAAAAACACACATTTAAAAATATGTTTTTAATAGGTTAATGAAGTTTAAGGTTGATCATGTCCTGCTTCAAGGTGTGTGTGTGTGGGGCGGGGTGCACTAGACGAACTGTTAAGGTCCCTTCCAATAAGACATTTTTATGGCTCTGTCAGGAACTGATATAATCAGTTGGTTCCTTCTGACATTGGCTGTTGTTGAAAGACAGGTTATTGGGCTGGATGGCCCATTCGTCTGACACAGTATGACCATTCTTACATTTATTCCATTTATCCCCAGTATAAGTACAGCACAACTACTGGAAATGAAGGTTTCCTCACAGTATTAGCTCATCATTCTTGAGTCTGTTCCTATTTTAGGCTGCCAAAGAGAGCATGGAATATGGTATTTTCTGAGTGCAGTTTGGTGATTTTTTTACATGAACTTTGTTTTTAAACAAAAATTATCTTTTTGTTTGACGTTTTGTTGTGGGAGGAGGTTTGTGTAATTGATTGTTGAAAGGCAACTAATTTTAAAATAATTAAATCATTTTCCCTGGAAAGATGCATTTCTCTGTGCATCTAATTGTTGTAAAATGTTATTTTAAGACAGATGCTTAGTAGACAACTAAAAAGGGTCAGACAAAATGAATGACAAGAAAAGAAGATACACTTTATAGGATATATTTGTTCCTTTGTTCTGTATTTAGATGGTACAGAGAACAGTAGTTGTAATGTAGTCCAGCACAGTAGCAGGAGACAAACCAAGAATTGGAATTTTATACCTTCAGTTAACATGAAAAGCGACTGTTAAAAGCTATATTGATTATTTTAATCCAGTCTCCCACTAGCAATATTGTTAAGCAATACTTCCCTGTAGTTTGCCTAACAGGAAAGTGGAGGCGGGGGGGAAGAAATTGATCTGCTGTTAACTAAGTATACTGGAGAATACTTTGTTCTATTTGAATAGGAAATGCGTTGGGGAAAAAATTAACTACCAAGGTTCCATCACCATAGTAACTAAGAGCTCAGTGTCAGTGCAGAGTGTGCGCGCTTATATTTACACTCACAATAAAGGAAGTAACTACTAGTCTTTGAATAAACTAACTGATCATTAATCCTGCACTTTGTAATTCCCATTTGTACATATTGTAGGGTTGCCAACTGTGTAATCACAGAAAACCAAACATCATAGCCCACCCCTCCTCCCTCATAGCTCCACCCCTCCTCCCTCAATTCCTCCTCCCTCCTATGTTCACTGTCCACACCCTCACTTGCTTTCACCAGGATTGAGCAAGAGGTTGGGGTCCAAGCTCTGGGCTGAGGCTGTGGGGTTTTCAGAGTGGGAGAGGGCTCTGGGCTGAATGTGGGGTGGGGGTTTTGGGTGCAGGAAGAGGCTCGGGGCTGAAGCAGGGCTATGGAGTGTGGGAGGGAGTGCAGGGTGTGGGGTCTAGTCGGGGATTCAGGGCTGGGAGATGGGGTTCAGGATGGAGTGCAGGATAAGGGCTCTGAGAGAGAGTTTGAATGCAGGAGAGGACTCAGGGCTGGGGAATGATAGCGGGAGTGTGGGCTCTGAGAGCAGGCTTTGAGCTGGGGCAGTGGTTTGGGATGAAGGCGTGGGATGATGGGCCATGCAGTGCTTACCTTGGGCAGCACCCAATCAGTGACCCAGTGGCTTTAGGAAGCTTCCCTGCCTGTTGTGGTCCCATAATACTTCCAGAAGTGGCTAGCATATCTCTATAACCCCTGGTGGTGGTGGCAGAGGCAGGGGGAGCCATGCCCTGCCCTTGCCTGTCAGTACTGCTCCTGAAGCGCCAACTGGCTATAGTTCCTGAACAATAGGAACTGTGGAATCAGTGCTTGGAGTGTGCGCAACAAGCAAAAACCTTCTAGATTAAAAGCTATATTACAGGAATAGGCTGGCCACTTCCTGGAGTGGCGTGAGATCAGGGTAGGCAGGGCACCTGCCATAGTGCCGCTGCACTGCCGGATTTTTAATAGCTTAAAATCTCTTGGATTGGCTTCAGTAGCTTCTGGGAGATTAAGCTTGATTCCAGGGGACTCCCAGTGAAACTCACAGGAATGTCAACCCTATAACCCAATGACCATATTTGCAAAAGGTTTCCCATTAAACAAAGTGGTTATTTTAAGTGAATGAAACTCTTGATTTTGTACACCAAAACAAGTGAACTATTGAAATCGGTTTTAAAAAATATTAGATAGTCTTTTAAGTGGGGGCACTAAGTAGTGGTTTTGTAGTGGGATAATGAAACTCTTACTTCTAGCTAAGCAGTTTGATTTCTGTCCTGATGGTAAAAGTATAGCGCCCTGCACAGATACAAAATATGCATCCACCTCCACATCCATATTCTCAAAAATGAGCAGCGGTGATCCTCATCCATATCTGCAGATATGGATACCCATGGATATAAAGCAAGTATCCACAAGTTTGCAGGGTTCTAGATGTAAAATTATTATCTGCATCTGTACCCACCAGAATGAGTCATGGATATAAATCAAATATCTGCAGATTTGCAGCGCTCTATAAATAGAAGCTCTGTTCATGATGATGGGTCAGTTACCTGTGTGAAGTGAGTTGGTGATCTCATGGAAGTTCTTACTAACTAAATGTTAGTTCCTACCAATGTATCACAAAATCCATCATGGTATTCAGCACTGACACCCTCATTCAACATCTGAAATGAAAGTATTGTTCATGAGGACTGAATTAATTCCTCTCTTCCAGAAGTGGTGGTTCTGGGTCATGACAGGGCATGTTGGCAGGCCAGTAAGTGGAAGACAGTATGGCTTAATGTGCACTAACATTTTTGTAGCATAGTAAAGACCTTTGTTCTTCAGTCATTAGTTCCAATTCCCTTTAAATTTACCAAATATACCCCAATAACAGTGCTGAGGTACAAGTCTTACAAGTGAGATGACTACATTACTTGTGGTATGAGGTACACAATAGAGAAAAATATATTAAAGTACCTGCTAAATAAATTAGGGACAAATTCTCCCCCTTGTAGTGCAGGTTCAGAAAGCTGCATTGGAACAGAGTTGATGCAGTTCTTCTGCAATCTTTTATATACAAGGCAGACTTTGTGAGGCTTGTTTGTGCCCTGAATGCCACAGAATTCAGGTCCACTAGGGAGCTCATGTCATCATCCATGACTATTTGGGGACAAAGGAGGAGTGAAGCCAAGATACCCACTGACTGCTGTCCTCCAGGAAAGAGCAAGTATTGTGGGGACTGCTCTAGCATTATGTCTGAAGTAACTGACATCGCATAATCCAGTCAGTCCATTCCTTGCCTGTTTTTCCCAGATTCAAAGAAATTCCTCAGCAAACAGTCCAGCTGCTTTGGAAGGATTCATTTGGCCATATTAGTTGCAAAACTGTGATGATTTCTCTCACTGATTAAATTCAAGCACTGTGATAATGCTTTAACAACTGACATTGACTGTTAAAGGGATGTGCTACACAATTTGCCACACTCAAAAGCGTTACAGGGCTTTGTAATTGCTGGCTGTTTTAATTTTAAAATTTACAGAAGACATTGATTTATATCTTTTGCTTTACATTTTTTTAAAAGAATAAGTGATAATGTTTTTAACATCCATTCATGATGTTTAGTACTCAACCAAAACTAAGATTTCCCTAATGGACATTTGAAATTGTTTGTATTCGCAACATGAAGATTGCTTAATTTATTATCTGCTATTATGCACTTTAAAATGTTGCCATATAATGTAATCCAGCCATCACAAATTTTGTCATTTATAGGAAAGGTCATAACTTCATTTTTGGTGAACATTATTAAAATCAACAAAACTACAGCATATTTAACTACAGGTGAACAATCAAAACTAACACCGCCTTTTAGAGGACTGCCAATCTACTTTAAATAGAAACCTTGGAAGTATTGCACTTTGTGATGGTTTTACATATTAAGAATGGTCCACAGATTATCCATCCTTTTAGAAATTACTCATTAATAGTTTAACAATGTGCCATAGAACAGTAATGAAAATTTCATGTCATTTTTTAAAATATGAACAACAATACTTATTCATTATTGGTCAAACTTTCCTGGGTTTTAGAGATGTGTGTTAACTGCTACTGTTCATTTCAAATCAGATTTCACACTAAAACTGAAAAAAAAGACATTTGCCTTCTAGGTACTTACCAGTTCCATTAGACATGATGGATTTTTTGTATTACAGAGATTCTTAGAAGATGAAAAATACTGATTGCCTTTTTTCTCTAACATAGCAATAGTTCATGTCTTGGAACAAGTTCTGTTGTCAAAGTGAATAATATTTTAATATGTATAGAGATGGACCCATTCTTCTTGATATAGGAAAATTAAATGACTTTTGACAGTAGGGGGTTGTGTTATCTGTTACTTGAGTAGCATCAATGCCAATAATTTTGATGAGTTGGATCTTCAGGTAAGTTTTTTTTTTAGGAAAACTAAAGACAAAAATCTCCACGGTACATTATATTTTGGGGCTATTCTGTGCAACTAGATATCCCATCACATATTATTTGGTTTGACATAAACTGTGCACTAATTTAAACCAGAACTCTGTATCAAAATACTCTACAAGAGTATTTCTTGACTATTCCCTTTAGCATGACACTATTTTATTACTTTGATATTCAACAAAGCTTTTGACTGTTAAAACCTGATGAGGTACACTAGTACCTCACACTAGTACCTCAGATATTTTTGAATAGGAGTAGATACCTGAAAAATACAGTAACACATGTTTGAATTTCACTGCCTCAGAAACTAGGGATATTAGATAATATGTAACTGAATATTCGTGTAACCACATCAAGTTTTAGTGGCTACCCAATTATTCGATAGATCCCAAGCCTCCAGTGTGCTCCCGTCCCGCTCCCCCAGTTCCTGGGAGCCCCTGCCACCCTGCACTACTGCTTCTGTATAAAAGGTAGCAGTACAAGGTGGCAGGCGGGAGCTAATCTCTGAGGAGGGCAGGTTTTAAAAATTAGCTCCCCACACAGACTGGCTCTCACCTATTGCCCCATGCTGTTGCCTCTGATACAGAGGCAGCGATGTGGGGTGGCAGCAGCCCTGTCTGTGGGAGGCCCAAACTCCCCATGGACAGAGGCTATGTTGGCATTCCACAGAGCAGCCTCTGTCTGTGGTGAGCCTGGCCATCACGGACAGAGGCTGCTCTGCAGCAGTAGCCCCTGTTTACAGCAGAGCTGAGCTCCCCATGGACAGAAGTTGCACTGGCATCCCACAGAACAGTCTCTCCTGTCCCTCCCTTCCCCCCCGCACTGCAGCCTTTGAGAGAGAGAGAGAGAGACAACAGAAAAGGGGATATGCACAGGGAGCCAGCTTTCAAGCTGGCTTCCCATGTGTACTGGCTCCCGCCTGCCCACTTCACCCTCCACACTGTATCAGAGGCAGCAGCAAAGGGGTGGTGGACAAGCAGCTCCATGAATCCGGTGCTTATGGGAAGCTGTCTTAAAAGCTGGCTCCTCATGTGCAGCAGCTATCACCTTCCCCCTGTCCCCTTGCTGCCTCTTATACAGAAGCAGCAAGGGAGAGGTAGTGCATGCAGTCGACTGGAATAACCGATAAGTTCAGGTTATCAGTTATTTGTGTAAAAGCGGCGAGGAGTCATGTGGCACCTTATAAACTAACAGACGTGTTGGAGCATAAGCTTTCATGGGCAAAGATCCATTTTGTCAGATGCATGTCATATAGAGAGATACACAGTTATTTATGTAGTTGATTTAATGTTGACATCCCTATCATAAATGTGAAACTTTATAAACTGAGGTAACGTGTGTGTCAGCTCAGTTTATTGAAAAATGTAATTAAAACAGATAATCAAAGCATTAAGAAACAGTGTAACTTTAAGAGCTTTATTTACCATACATGCATACATGTCATATTTTCAGCAATTTGTTTTTTCTTGCTATTTTTCCCACCAATGTGCTAGGTACCAGTGAACTTCTGAGGAACTGTATAAAATGTATCATTATTTTTTTTGTAATCTATGGATTTTATGTTTGGTATTTTTGGATTTTCTAAATATCTGTTAGCTGTCTTTCTGTAGCCAGGAATTCCTAATAGTAAAAACAAGATTTCACCTCAGTATGGGGAGGCATTTTCCTGACTGTAGAATCAAACTCCGATGACTATCTTATCTTGTGCACACTAACAATACTGCATCACTCTCTGCAGTGCTTTTGTCACGTGGTTTTACTTCTGTGCGGTTAGTTTGGATGTATTCCTTTTTTAAAAAAAAGCTTTCTTTTCAATCCGTAATGAAATACTACTTGGTAATGTCTTACATTTGCCTGATGAAGAAACACATTCATAGGCTTTGTTTTTTGGTGGGAGGGCTATCCAGGATTCACCAACTTTGTTTTGTTTGGATTTTTTTTTTTTACATGTAAGTTTGTATATGGCTATCTCTGAAGTTCATCAAGAATCTGATTATGTTCCCACTGAAGTGAAAGACAAAAATGCAGTTGCGTAGTATAATAAGAGCATGAATGACTGTGCCTCAAAGATTCATCTTGCCTTTATCAGAAGTTGGGAATCACCATATGTCTCTTTTGAAGATCACCCAGAAGGTCTATTTCACCGCACATGTAACCAATTAGATCTCGGGAGAAATAATACAGTGTTACTTCTGGTTAAGTTCTTTTTTGAAGCCATCTGCTTATTATCAGTAAATCTGGTCACTGCCTGAAGTTTCTCAGACTTCAGAAAAAGTTTTAGTTGCCTACTTACTCCTTATCAGATATACCCCATGTAAACAAACAAGGTGTCAAAAAGGCCTAGATGGTGTCAAAAAAGGTCTCCCGTGATCACTAAAGAGAAATGTGCAGTGTTTGCTCCAGTGTAGGGCAAACATTCATGCAGGACTCTCAGGTTGTGATGGCCAAGAGAACAAAAGATATGGGGGTCCCAAATTCAGCTCCCTCTTAAGTCTTTTCATTCTAGTTGAAACTAAGAACAAACAAATTACTCATAACATTCCATATAAAGAAACTATCCTGGCTTTCCTCCCTTGGAGCATAACAAGTTGACATTTCCACTTTCAAAAGTGTAGACAGCTGAAATGATACAGAGATACACAGCACAAACTTCAAAGTCAGGGAAACATACATCGAGTAAGTAATCCTGCTGTCAGTGAAACAAATAAATAACATCATCTTAGAATAGTAAAATATTTGCATTCCCTCCCCACAAAAAAATTAAAAAATAGAAACATTAAGATGCCATCTGGAGACATGGCTGGCTTCTCTTTGTATCCCTGCCCCTGTTTTGCTGGAAAACTTTGAACAGCACACACAACATATCAGTTCCTCAGTTCATTCATATGTAAAGAGAGTATAATACAAATTACAAATTTCTTAGAGCAATTTATTATTTTATCAATTAAATATTGTAAAGAACTTTAGATCTTTGGATGAATGACACTGCATAAATAATATATAGTTAATGTATATATACTTTAAAAAATGTGTAGTAATTCACAGACATGCAAAACAGGGCAAGAAAGTAATACACATAAAAGTTCATTGAAATCACCAGATCTAACATACATTTATGACAAAAACAATTCAAAGTTTACGCAATCTTACAGCAAAGGGAAAAAATAATGGAGTTGGTAAAAAAAACAAAACCCTACCTGTGAGCAAACAGTATTATTCATTTTAAAAAATACCACAGAAAATCCATATTGAAAAGTTGCATACTCATTTTAAAACATAGCAACAAAAGATATATGTAAATATAAAATGTCAAATTAAGGTCCAGCTTTTGTTTTCATTCCCTCTGATGTAAATTGGAATAATCCACTGAAATTAATGAGGTACTCAAAAATTGCAGATGTGACTGAGAACAGAATTTGGTCCAAAAGAAAAACACATGGAGTGCTCACAAAACAACATCTTACTTTTAATGTTTTTTTTATCCATGCCTATACCAAAAAATGCAAGTGTAATGGTTTGAGAAAATGTAAAACTAGACAAAGTGAAAAGAGCAGCCAAGCAGTAAAACTTACAGTGAAGGAAATCAGCACATTTTAAATGGCACAAAATGAAATAGAAGATGAAGGGTCAGATCCCTGCCTGTATTAGGGTAATATTGTGATATGCCAATTCTCTCTCAAATGCCAAAGTTGAAATCCTGGCCCCACAGCAATCAACAGCAAAATTCCAATTGACTTCAATACAGTCAAGATTTCACACAGATAGCTGGCCACTCAGCATAAAAGAATTCTTGATGTACTAGCAACCCCACATGGTGCCGGGGTGGTCCCAGAAGAATAGGGGATTGTCAGAAGATTGCCAAATCTTTGTAGTTCTCAGCTTCTTTATGGAACCTTGAAACCATTGGCACAAACTGCTGAAAATGTCCCCGTGTGGGGGCCTGAGTAGCCAAGGATGAGGGATTACAAAGGTCCCCTTGTCTGCTGCACCAAATACTCCTCAGCCCCACCTTAGAGTTTGTTGTCTAGTGTAGAAGAAATAATACCAGTTTATAAGGAATTTAGGGGGGAAAAAAGAAAAATTGAGCTTGACATGGTGCCAGTTCTTCTCCCATGCATACATGAAAATGTTAGCAATACGTTTCAAATCTCTCTCTATATATAAAAAAGTTTTTCCTTGCGGACAACAGAATGTTCCTGTCATGCAACAAAATGTCATCAGTGCTATCAGACTCAACAGGCTTGCTCAGCAAAGCAAAAGAGGCCAGACAGAGGGGCGAGGGTAGGAAAGTATAGCAAGCAGAGGGTGCAGCTCCCTAGTACAGTATAGCTTTATCATGGAAAAGGGTAAAGATTGTAAATGAATTAAAATAAGAGATTTCAGAAGTAATGCATACACAGTCCTTAAAATCTGGATTTCTAATGCAAATAAAGCTATCCTGCTTTTGAACCAGAATATCTGCCTGACCCAGGCTAATTTTTATTGAAGTTGGGGGAAAGAGAAGGATTTAAGGATTAAGGATAAAAAGGGGTTTTTTTGGAGGGGGGGAGGGAACCCCATGCTAGAGAGAGGTAAGGAAGGCATGTGTGGGAATTGTCGGAAGGGGAAAATGTTCAATTATCAAAGTTGGAGCTAGAATGGTCTTTCAAATCACCACTGGGAAGCATCAGACTTGAAAAGTTTAGATACTTTTGGATAAGATTAGCAACAGAGATGTATAAAATTATAGCTGAAATTTTTTCAGTGAAAAATACAGATTTTGCAAAAGTGATTTTTTTTTTACTTTCACATTGTAAATGAGACAAAAATACTAAATATGTCCATTCTTTTTGTTTTAGCTTTTTGAAAATTAAATATTTCAATATTGGGTTTCAACACAGCTTTTAATTTTGAAATTGCCTTCAAATGCAAAAAAACTCAACATCAAAATGCAATATATTATTTGACCCAAAATAAGATTTTTTTCTCAACTTCTTTTTCATCAGTTGTTTTTTTCAACTTTCAAGTTGACTCAAAACAATTCCCCCTCCTCAAATCCAGTTTCTGTGTACTGTCAGTGAGCAGGAAGAACAGTTACTTGCATAACCCTAATTAGGAAACACTTGTAATTTTATCTAAACCAAATCGTCAATAAAAAATATTCTGGAGCTCACAGATCATTGATTGGGGAAAAAGGGTAGTTGGCTAAAGTGAAAAGAATGTAGTCAAACTGAAGAGTACTTGTTCCTTAGGTACTTGTCTACAGGTTCAAGAAAGTTGGTTGAAATGAAGAATGAGCTAGAAATAAATTGTGATTAAGAAAGAGGTTTGTCCAGATATGGATCACAATAACAATAGAATTTAATGTGGTGATTTTCTTTTCCTAAAATCCAGACCCTGAATCTTATGTCATTTTAGATTTTTGCCAAGCTTTACCCATTCTTAACTGTATTGCAGGGGTGGGGAACCTAAGCCTGGATCCGGCCTCTGGGGCTCAAGGCTCCCCGCCAGCATTAGGGAGTCCATGTTGGCACTCCAGCCCTCAAAGCACACAAAATGTACTAGCTGGACCCTGCTTGGACCTGTTGGGTGAGGAAAATGTGGGAGAATGTCTTTCTCCTTCTCAGTCGGGGTAGGGGACGGGGAGCCACATCGGTTAGTTTTTGTTTTTTGTTTTGTTTTGGTTTGGTTTGGTTTTGGTTTTGCTGCTTCTCACTTGTGTGTGGTCCCTGACTGATTTTTTCCATTGGTCAGCGGCTCCTAATCCAAAAAAGATTCCCCAATCCCGCTATATTTAGTGTAATGATATTTCTGTATGCTTGATTAATTCGAAGGTTGAATTTGAGCACTGGTCCTTATTTAAGTTTGTTTACTAGTAAATTTTAGAAATAAATAAGCAGGGTTGCATTCAAATAATGAATATAAAAAGGGAAAACGTGAACTAGAGCTTTTGAAGTGGGTAAGGAATATGATCACTAAACAGAAATTGCTGAGCAATGTTCTTGCTTGCTTGCTTGCTTGCTCTTGTACGCCAATAAGTTCAAAACCAAAAGGTGCCTAACCTTTGATCTACTTTATAGTACCAAAGGACCAAGAATATTTTCTTAAATATAAGTTAGGGATGAATGAAGCAGACTTTTTCTGCCCCCAGGATAGGCATTAGCTACTGCAGATATATGGATGCCACAGGTAAATCTGCATAATTTGGATTGGGTTTACCTATAATGCATCTTCTGTTGGGGGAAAAAGAGTGAGATGGCACATTATAAGGGTGTGCACATCATAGACTTGTATTAGTAAATCATGAATAGATTCTAGAAGTCATTTTCTAGCATGCATTGCCATTTTCTGGATATAAATTGGATGTACTAAAACAATGGCTTTGTGAAGTTAATGTGAAGTGCTAGTTATCTGATATTTAAAATTTCTTCTTGGAAGGAAGAAAGTATCAGAGGGGTAGCTGTGTTAGTTTGCAAATTTAAAAAACGAGAAGTCCTCCGGCACTTTAGCGACTAACAAATATATCATGAGCTTTCGTGGATATAATCCACTCCATCAGATGAGTAGTCATCTGATGGAGTGGGTTTTACCCATAAAAGCTCATGATATATTTGTTAGTCTCTAAGGTGCCACAGGACTGCTCATTGTTATTTGATGGGAGTGTGTGTATCCCTTAAAGCAGAGAACTGTAAGTTCAGACTAGAGCTCTGAATCTTAAGCAATTAAATTTGAAGCCATGAGACAATCAGTTGATTTTAGGTGCAACACAACAGTTAAACCAACTAACTTTAATATGAAAATTTCTCTCAGCCCACAAAACTTCCATTGAAATATAATGTAAACGTTTTGCTTTCTCTGGGTAGAACTGACTTGTTCAATACACAGTTTCACAGTTATGGTTTGGTTTTCTAATGAAACTTGTAAGAGTGAGGTTGAACAAAGTGTTGAAAAACCTAAGGGTTTTCTTCCACACAGCTACAAAGCCCTAGGGAAGTGATAATCCTATTTTACTGAACAGGTAAATATTATGTCCTGGTTATATATTTTTACAGTGGGCTGTGTTTTTAGAATTTATTTCAGTAAATTTAAAGATCATAAAAGGATTTTGAAATCCACTGATATTATTGAATAATTCCCAGATTCCCACAGAATTAATTATACCTAGACCACACAAATGCTCATGGGCCTTGCCACATAATTTAGGTTTAATGGCCTTTGTAGTACAAAGGGTCTTGGAAATATCTCTACATTTTAATTAATAGTGATGAAAATTCAGGAGTGTGATGCTTTACTTTTTCTACAAAAAGAGAATCATATTTAACTTGTAGCATACATTCTCAGCACAGAACATAAAGAACCATTATGAAGTAGTTCTCTCAGGCAAGAGAAAAGTAGATGATGATCACTACAGCTAAAAATGTCTTTGCCTCAAGGACATTTCTAGTATTGTAGTTAGAAAACTCCATCGTAAGGAAAAAGCTTTCATAACTGTTGTTTTGTTAGTAGCTATAAACATTCAATTTTTTGAATTCAGTGTTTCTTAAGGATTTAGGAAGTTTTTTTACTTCCTTTCCTTTTAATTATTAGCAACCCTTGGATTAGGAATATTCTAAAGTATTTTCCATACTCATCAGCTGCAGCACATACCTCACATGACTACTGAAGATTTCAGTACGTGGAACGAGTAATTTTTCAAGTAGCAATTGATGATTTCACAGCTTTATTGGGAAAATATAGGGATACAATAGAATCATAGACATGAGAGATTAATTTACTCTATCTTTTAGAAATGTGTGTTTGTCCTTGAGTCCATTTGTTCACGAACTCCTCTTAAATGGCAAAAGCTAGGACCACCAAATTTGGTATGCAGCTTCCTTTTATTCTAATTTAAAGAAAGGTCAGGGTTTGGTCATGTCAAAATCATGGGATATTTGTGGAATGTGCTTGTTTTTCAAAAATGGAAAGGGAGAGATCTGCAGTGGAACTAATAGGAAAATGAAAGATTTGTCCTGTAGAAAATGTCAACATTTTAAAATTAGTTGCTATTCTGAATTGGAACAGAAAACCAAAATATCCAAACAAAAAATTCTGAAAATATTTCAGTAGAAAATATTGAACTGAAAAATGCTTTTAAACTTACATGTTGAAATAAAAAAGTGAAAATGGAAAAAAATGTAGTTGAAATCAATATTTTCCAGTGGGTCATATAAACTGAATTGGAACTACATTTTCCAGTGGGAAAATCTTACATGAAAAAAAATGATGCATAGATACCATACGTACATATCATAACATATATGAAAGAAATTAAAGTTCCTATATGCATGCTAAAACTTAACTACAACTACATAACTACAACCAATCCTTCCAATCTTTCAGCAAAGATTATCCCTTTTTCTCACCTTTTGGACAGAAACTTTTTGTCTGCTTGCTGAATAAGAAAGAAAGTCTTGAGTCCATTTAAACTTAGGGCTAATTTATCCAAAGTTTTACCTCTGGTTGATGGTCTCTGAAGAATCTAGTTTAAGATCATATGTGAACCTCTCCAGAAGGTTTTACCTTTCTTGGGAGTTACAAGCTGGCTTATTTTGCCTTACTCTCTATCACTGTTTTTAGCTACTGGAGGAGTTGTGGTAGCTCTTCTTAAGGACTGGAGCACAATAATAATTAAGCCATACGTTTAAAACAATGGACTCCAAAGATAGTCAAGGAAGTTACAATATATGTCACATCTTCCCCTTAGAGAGGTTACAAACAATCCTTTCTCATAGTAATTATAAAATTAATATAATAAGATCCTCGTCAAGGTGAATGTTGGAAATTGCCCTAACAATAACACCAACAGTATGTGTTCCTTCCCCCCCCCCCCATTCAATGCACAGCTTTTTACCATTACGATTGTTTTAACATTTTGTTAATATTTCTGAACAATTAGAATTATTCTAAAAGAAGTTTTCATGAAACACAGCATCTAATGCTTTTCTACCTGCTAAACATAAAAGCACACTCTGTGTCCTTCCACCCAAAATATAGTGCTTTCAAGAAAGAAAAATAAAACACATGTGCCAAGTAAGATTTATGCATTATAAAACCACACTGCTATTGGTGCTGATTATGCCATTAACATCTAGGGGTGCCAGTTTGTGTTGAAGAAAAAGTATGTAAGGGAGGGGAGAGGACCTAAGGAACTTTGGCCTCCTTTGCATTCTTTTCACAGGGATCAGTCACAGAGACTGTGTTGAATTCAGAGTCTAATCCCAGTCTCATTTTAATTCAATGGCAAAACAACTGATTTCTGTGTAGCCCCACTCATAGAATTCAAGTACACCAACGGTCTCTCATTCTGCTGTTGGCTCTGGTTTCTTCAAAGTGGGTGAGGAGAAAGCAGGTGAGGCTTTGGCTTGAGCACCCTCTACGCCATTTAGAAGAGCTAGCAGATAGAGGAATCTAAATGCTTCTTCCTCTTCCTTGATAGTACACCAGGTCCAGGAGGCGTTGTCCCTACTTCACTGTGCATCTTCACTTGCCCCAATGAGGGACCAAGCTGTCCAAGTGGCTTACCACAATCTTGTCTAGGTTTTCAAAATATGTCAGCTCCAATTAAAGGACTTAGCTAAAGTGTGGTTTTTCAGATGTGCTTAGTGACACTTGGCCCAAACACTAACAAGAACTGAGAAACCAAGAGCTGTGATCCGTTTTCCTCTTTATATTTGTTCCATACTTCTCATTAATCATAGAAGTTAGACTTACTGGATGGCAGATCCCTTACAGTGGGTAGCATATCCCATTTACTTGAGACTAAGCCCATGAGGTTGACTGTTGTCAACACTCACTAAAGTCAATGTATTTTGAGGGCATCTAGAGGTTTAAGCTGATAGTACCATCACAGTAATAAGCAATGTAATGAGTAAATGAGAAACCACAGAGTTTGTTTAAAAAATTGGGAAAAAAGGTAATTTAAAGCTTCATAAGAAACTAAAGTAAAGCGGCATGCACATTTTTAAATTCAGTTTAATACCTGACATAAGCCAATCAGGACTAGCAGGATGTTGATACAGTTCAGTTCCACTGAGAATTCTAGTTCCTATAATCTGTGCATATTGAAGTCTTTTGCCCAGCAAACCACTGTATAAAAGAGGCCTACAAACATAGTATTACAATAATCCAGACTTGATGTTATAAAAAACATAAATCAAGAGCTCAGCACCCTGTTGAGACAGTAAGCTTTAATCTTTACCACTACTAAATTCCTGAGATGGTATTAGATGCTTATGACTCTCAAAGTCTTATCATGTGTACTGAGCTGAAAACAGTAACTTTTCTGTTGACATTATTTAAACCATGTAAAAGTCTACTTACTCTACTTCAATTAAATGATCTTTAAAGCTCTTCTTTATATTGATTAGAATTTCTCAGCCTGTCATTCATAGCTCACTCATGTTTTCAGTACTGAGATCAATGTAATTACTTTTTCTCCTTTCCTTTCCAAGGTCTATGATATAATTTTTAAATGTGTGCCTAGAATTGACCACAAAAATCTAAGCATGAATGTATGAAGAGGGAGTGAAATGCCTGTAACCCTTCCTTGTAACAGCAGTGGAAGAAAAGTGGGTGATTTAATTGACATTTATATAGCTTTTTACCCCTTCCAAAACTTTGGCAAGTCAAGAACCTTCATTGTGTGGCAGGTGGAATTTGATACAGGTAAGACAATAAATGAAAATGTAATCTCCAAAAGCCTCAAAATCTGCAAACAGAACCAAGATTTTGGGACAAATGCAAAACTCTTTTGGATCGGAAATCTTTAAAAGATCAGCTTTCATTCAAGTACTCCCTGACAAACAAAAATCATGCTATAATAACCACCTTTCATGGCATCGTGCTGTGTTTAGTAGAGACAAGCAAACTTATTTTTCCTGATTGCAAAGCAAACTAAACATTTTAATGGAAAATTTTAACCAGAACCAAAAGTTAATTCACATTTTTTTAGGAAAGGAACTGATACAAAATGTAGCAGAAAGAAGATGGAGGGAAATAAAAGAAAAAAAATAGTATGAAAAAGGAGCAGACAAAAATAAATACAGAGACAGATGGATAATGAGAAGTAGCATAAACAAGGTGAGAGAAAAAAATCTAATAAATATAATTAACATATAGCAAATCCACATGTGCTGACCTAGTTTGAATGGTTTTCCCCGCTAAATATCAATAGCACAGACCTGTCTTTTGCTACAAAAGTATGTTAACTGAATCTTACAAGAAAAACCTCTAATTAACATGACTCAAAAATATTACTCATTTCCCCCACTATCATTTTTTGTAGTAGAAAAATGGTCTAGACCAGTGTTTCTCAACCTTTTTTTGCTCATAGCCCCTCTCTGAGCCTCATTCATCATACGCCTGGCAGTTAAGTTTGGGTGGCCCCCTCAGAAACTTACTGTGGCCCACTAATGTTCCGTTTTTTTCCATGTAGCCCCTAGAAGTAAGGCGTGGCCCCCTGGGGAGCCATATGGCCCATGTTGAGAACCACTGGTCTAGACTACTTAGATATCAATCTAGAAAAGCATAATCAGCAATTTAGGTAAGAAACATACCCCAAAGTTTCCAGAAGCCCAACTTTTAAAGGAACATTGTTGGCAATGGCTCACCTCAAGGAGTGGTTTGGGGCCCTGATTTCTGAGTTGATTCTAACTATCTGGTTATTAGTGGTGAGATATCTAAAGTGGGTGTTACGATGCCACCTGAGTCTCTATCAGGCACTGTGCACTGATAGAAAATTTCACAGTGGTTGAGGGAATCCCTATTCACAAAATTTTCCTGAATTTCAGTGGTCCCCAACCCTCGACGGCCACAGGAACGATGTAAGGGAGGATTAAGAAACAGATACTGAGTCCTTAGTTCCTGCTTGCGAGGAGACATGTTTAGAATTTCCTAAAGGAGGGCCGAACTGCTTGCTGGAACAGGGGCAGGCCTGGAAGAACAATGGGGCTAGAGTGAGGCCCCACCCAAATATCTGCCCTGTACCTTAGTTGGCTGAAAAAGTTTTCTCAGGGGGAGATGCTAATGCCATCTCATGACCAAATCTACTTCCAACAAAAAAATATACCTCTAAGGCCAGCCCGCTAACCTGTAACTCCTGTGGACAGCGAGGTCATGTGAGGAAGGAATGCCCCCTTACAGAATGTGAATATACCTAGGTCTGGACCACAGAGATGCATACTCCCAAACCCTCCCATACTGACAGTACAAAAGAAGAAAATGTAGGCACTCCTAACGAAGTAATTCAGGCCTCCTCTTTGTGGAAGATGAAATCTCAAGAGAGACAAACTACAGATTGTGCATATATTATGATGTAAAAATCTGACCCCTCCACCCAGCCAGTAGTTACAATTGATTGTTGTAGGACACAATGAAACCCTTAGAGTGGCTCTGACTGGAGAGTTGGCATACTAAATAATAGGATGAGATTGGTTCTTTTTTTACAGATTGTGAATGAACTAAGTAGTTCAATGTTTATTGACTAGACTGTTAAATTCACACAGAAAACATGAGACTAGCAGGACTTGGGGAAACCAGAAGATCTAGTGAAAGGGATCTTGAAACCACCCTGACCTCAGCTGGAGTAGAGGAGAAGATATCCATCCTGAGGCTGGAAACCCTAATACAAGTAAGAAAGTTTGTTCAGGAATATAAAAAGGGTCCCATGTTAAGTCACACCCGTGAGTAACTAGTCTCCAAAATGAAGTGATGGATCTTCAGTCCCTGGAGCAATACTCTAATTTGTGTTGAGAATGAGCCTCTATAGCACATTAAGTGAGACTCTAAATCTGGGGAGATGAGGACAACTACTAGAACCACACAAATACTGCTGACTATTGGTATAGCTTACTAGTGACATTTCTTGAGCTACCCACTTTTGACCACTAAATCCAGGCAACTTTTGTTTAGCAAAACGCTACAGAAATGCTGAAGCGCTTCAAATCTGACCTCAGTCACTGGGTTCAGCTGCTTTCACAACTCTTTATTCTCCATAAAGGAGGTCCTGTGGAACCATTGTATGGCTATCAGTATCTGAGGAGCTTAAATTGCTGCCTGAAGGGTGGGAGGAACAGGCTGAGAGTATCCTCAATTCAGCCCTATATATTATCCACCTAAAGGCATGTCTTAAAAGTCCAAGTACATTTGCTAGAGAAATTCAATGGAAGGAACAACAGACACAAGAGGAATGCTATAAAAGGAGCACACCTGCATTCTTTCCAGCTAGGAGACATAGTCCTATTACTATTTTTTCAAGCTCATTTAGGGCAAAAGAGCTCGGGGTACCCCTGAAGTTGGGTTCAAGTGTTCACCCCTTGTTTTTTAGGGATAAAAATCACTTAATAGTGGCAGCAATTCCCCAATATCTGTGTATTATGATTCTGGGGGGAAGTTTTTGTAACCAGTGTCTATAGAGGCAAAAGTTTTTCTTTTCTTTTGATCTCTTTGCGGGCCCCCATCTTCTGCTTTCAGAGTGCCAGAAACACTCCTAACACCATCATTGCCTATAACTTCACCATACCTTTATGTGCTAGTATCAGAGAGTATCATTTGCAGCACATTATGGGGGGGGGAGAACATTAGGATCTTTCCAATAAGTCAGTCTCACAGATATCCTAACTTACATTTAGTTGTTATGTCTACACTGCAGAGTTTTTTCAGAAAAACGGCCATTTTTCTGAAAAAAAAAACCCTTCACTTATGTCCACTCTGCAATCATGTTCTTTCGACAAAAAGTCGAAAGAATGTTTTGGTTTTTTTTCAACAGCAGTAAACCTCTTTCTATGAGGAAGAAGCCTTTTTATGAAAGAGCTCCTTTGGAAAAAGGTGTGTATGGATGGGGATGGTGGTGGTTTGGTGGTTTTTTTTTTTTTTTTTTGAAAGAAGAGGCCTCCAGGAAAAAGCACAGGTTCCCTAGTGGTCACTCCATCCACAGCAATCAGAACTTACATGCAAGATAGCATCCAATGAATCTGGACACTATTCTTCGAAAAAGCACATTGCTTTTTCGTTGTGCTTTTGCGGTGTAGACGCTCTCTACTAGAAAAACTTTTTCCAAAAGAAGCCTGCAGTTTAGACATAGTCTTAGTGACCACAGAGGTGATCCATCTAAGATGCTGCATGACTCTTGAATACAATAATTGATGAAGTGTCAGCTTTAATTACATGCGTAGACAAAAAGTTAAGTGCGACACTTCTTAGGCCTGGCTTATCTTTGCTTGGATTGTAGCTTTCCTAAGAAACCTTACAAGAGGCAGTAGTCCCAAGAAGATAAACTATTGAAGCTATGTCATGGCTTTCCTCCTCCTCCTACCTCCAAAGAGGTGGTCCTTCACTTGATTCATACAACCTCAGAGGGAGATAGAAGAGTTTTGGATAATTTACTATTAGTCTTCATTTTCCTTATTTAGTATTCAGCTAATACCCACATAAAAGATTATTCGATAGTTACCTACCTACATTAGGTTGTTGTCTTATCCCTAATGCCAACACTGATGTCTGTATTGAAAGAATATATATTTAAATATTGATCGGTCTCAAGGGAGTTAATATGCTCATAGTATTCACATTTTTACAAAGTAATTCACCCATTCTCTCTGGCCATCTTACTATCTAGTATAGCACTGTTCTGTGAAAAATGCTAAGTATTCATGTCACACATGTACACCAAGCAAGTATGAGTTTTACTATACAACCATCAAGTAAGTAAACACATAAACAAGCAATTCAATAAGATGAGTTAGGGAGGACCATTCTCAAATAAGGAAAAAGATTGTTAGATTGTTATCTCCTATCAGATTATTATTGTTCATTTATTATTAACAGGTCTCTGGTATAGGTTTATTATGGTGCTTGTTAGAAATGTCAGTCTGACAGTTCTGTTGTTTCTCTGAGTCCGTTTTATCTTTGTTATTGAATACTGAAACCTCATTAACTTGCTGCTAGACCTCTGGAACTGTACTGATTGCTGTCTATAATGCAAGTGTATAACAGTAAGTACTTTTGCATGAAATGTATTGTTGGAGTTATTTTTGTAGGTTTCAAAACAAACATGTTTTACCATTGGAAAAGGGACCTTGAATCTTGGTGATACAATAGGTGCCTAATGCATGTGTACACCATAGTCAGTGATACTTGCTACTTAGGATGGTTTGCATTCTGTTAGGGTATGTCTACACAGGAAAGTTATTTCAAAATAACAGCTACACAAACCAACTGCTATTTTGAAATTAATTTGAAATAGCGGAGGGCTTGTTTCGAAATTGGTAAACCTCATTCCATGAGGAATAATGCCAATTTTGAAATTGCTATTTCGAAATAAGCACTGTGTAGACGCTTATTTCGAAATAGAGAACCTCCAGCCCTGTGTAGGGTGCCCTGTTGGCCACTATGGCCACAACCAAGAAAACTACTCTCCCTCTTCCACTTCTCAGAGCCCTTAAAGGGATAGAGTCTGGCTACAGTGCCTGTGCCAGCTCCAAGCCTGCCAGCCCAACAAACAGTCTGTCCGGCCCCTGACCCAGTGGCCCCAATATGAGCCAGCAAGCCACTGGCAACCAGCCCTCCACCGCTCCCCAGGAGCAGTCTGCCAGTTCCCAGGAGCCTGCCAGGGGTCAGAAAAGGTGGGCACCTTCCTGGTCCAGTGCGGAGATCATGGACTTCATTGAGGTTTGGGGGGAATCCTCCAACGTCCATGATCTCTGCACTAGACAGAGGAATGTGGCTGTCTATAGCAGGATAGCTGCCAGCAAAGGCCACATCCGCACCCAGGAGCAGGTGTGGATGAAAATAAAAGCGCTTCAGTAGGTATATGCTAGGGCCACAGGGGGCAGCTCCCAACCAGGGGCACACACACCAAGCTGCCCCTATTTCAACGCCCTGGACCGCATCCTGGGGGGTGGGACAGTCCGTATCCCCCAGGTGGTCTTCAACCTTGGGGCAGAGGGCCCTGACCAGGGCATTGAGGAGGAAGAGGAAGCGAGCCATGAGCTTCAGCAGACCAGATAGAGCACGCTGAACAGCCAGGACCCCCGAGCCGCCCCAGCAGACCAGTTGCCGGCGTCATCCAAGGCGAACGAAGCAACAGCAGGTGAGTGCCATCACTGTCCCCTTATGTGGCGGGGGCGGGGATGGAAACCAGGGAC
>JANRFK010001234.1:39347860-39383059 GCA_030068395.1 Apalone spinifera
CCTACACATCCTGTCTCAACCCAGCGAGGGTACGGCTAGACTGCAGAAGTTTTTTAGGGTTCCAGAGATATCCCAGAAAAACTCTTCTGCATCCAGGGATGCATTTGTTCTTCCGCTTCTTTTAGTGGAAAACCAAACATAATCTTTTGGTCACCCCTATATTCCTCTTTCCACAAGGAATAAGGGGGCTTCCAAAAGAAGGGGTTTTTCTGACATTTGGTCCAGTCTAGACAGGCCAAATGTTGGAAAAATCTCTTCCTACAGAAGAATTGGGGAAAAAAGCAGCAGTATGAGGGTTGGGGATAGCAAGTGATGGAGAGGAGGAGAATAGAGAGGGCGGGGCTTTAAGGAAGGGGCAGGGCAGTAGATCTTGGCTTGTTCTGTCATTTAAAAAGTGATCTTGGCTGTAAAAAGGTTGGAGACTACTGGTCTAGAGATATTGATTAAATGAAAATCATTGGCTACATTAATAGCTTTCTTGTTCCAAACATCCATGTTAGGACCCTCAAGGTCTATGAACTAGAACAGCAGTACTCTTGGTAGTTTCTACTGATTCAGCCCATTGTCTAACAGTGAGGCCACTTATGTTTTATCTTGGAACTTCATCTGATCTGATAATTAACTTTGTGGTTTTAATCCACAATTGTGGTGCATGGTATGTCATGATCTTGAATGGTGGCTTAAGAAATGTATTAGTTCATTTCAGAATTCTGCTACCCAGACACATAATCACCAATGACTTATTTACATGCTCTATTCAAGTCAGAGACTGAATAAGCATGAAAGCAAACTGGCGTTCTTTTTTAGCTATTTTCATTCAAGATTAGGATGAAGGCACAATGGTGGAGAAGAGTAGGGAAGGTTACAAAGCTCCTACCTGTTCTGTGGAAAAGAAAATTATTCTGGTCCTCCATGCTACTAATACAATACTTAACATTAGATGAATTGCATAATTTTAAATGAATACAGGATTTTGGCCCAGTAGACTTTCCAAAAATAAATGAAATTTACAACCATAGGGAAAATAGAGCTCCTTCCTGATCCTTGTGTCACCACAGATTGAGTTGCTGGAGAAATCAGACTGTATCTATAGGTCTCAACTCTTCCTCCTCATAATTAAACCAAATGTGAAAATTATTCTTCTTACCTCTGGGATTTTTTTTAACATATAACATCAGGGATGGGCAAATACTGACCCATGGGCCAGATCCAGTCTACCAGGATTAGCTACTGGTGGGTCCCTACTGCTATATTTACCTGAAAGGCCATAGGTACCGGTGATTGCAGCGGATCAGCATTCCTGGACAATGTGAGCTGCTGGAAGTGGTGTCCCAGTCTGTGATGCTTTTTGCTACTACCATTGGCTGGGAATGGCAATCCACCACCAATGGGACATGGGATCACTGGTACCTGCAGCCATACCAATACATATAGTGGTGGCAGCCCTCCAGGGGTAACCCTGGCAGACTGACACCATGTACCCATCTATGTACAACATTATATTGATGCAGCATCTTCTACAGGTTAAATACCATTAGGAAATAATAAGGAAAATTTACATTTTTGCAAATCCTTGCCAACATGCTTGTATCTCCCTTGAAACAAATCATCCTGCACTCCCAGAGTTTATTGGAAGTCCATCTGACTTTGTCCACTACATCTGGTCTATGTCTGATCTGAACAAATTTGATTTCAAAAATTTTCATTGCTTCCTACAGAAATAAATCCAACTTGGCTGTTCAGTGGTGTCTCATGTTGTATGTTTCTTAGAATTAAAGAGAGGAAAGGGGACAGGTCTCTCCTTGTTTGGCAATGTTAAAGGGACATCTGTTTTCTTTTAAACAACTGGAACATTGCTTTAAGTTAAAATTTCGATCCTGACTGGGTGGGTTGGTTGTGAGGGGGAGGGGTTCTATTTTACCTGTGTCTCTTTTTTTACCTACCTTAGCAAAAACTCATTTTTTATCCAGTTCTTTTGGGGCTGATAATTATCCTGTGTGAGTGGGATGGAGAAAAAAAGAGTGAGTTCTACCAAAAAGACTTAAAACAATGCAAAGAGTATTAAAGCAAGAGCACCATCAAACCCCCACCGAGGGAAATGCTGTGTATTCCATAATTCACAAGTACTATGTGTAGATGAAGTTTCTTCCACATTGTTTGCAGATTCTAAGAATTCAGTGCTCCATGGGCTCGATGCAAAAAGTCTTTCTATTGATTTCCATGATCTTTGGAACAGGCTTCTTGATCTCGATTTCAGAATCACCTTTTACTTAGGATGGATACTTGTGTTCCAGTGATTTTGTCTTTATCCAGCATTGCTTATGAGTCTGAAGGACAAATGTGTCATTAGATCCTTAAAAATAGGGATTTGCAGACCAATCTATTATGTGCCATGGGATATGTAGTTAATTGCATTTCCATTTGTGCAAGGACAGGCCTTTCAGTCACCATGCATATCAATCACTGGAGAGGATTGTTAAGTTAATGTCTCTTGTGCCATGTAGAGCTGGGAGTGAGTGTGACTTTACACAACAGATACCAGTTATTCTTTTTACCTACTTAGGAATGGTGAAATTTTTTTGACCTAGTATAGTGGCATCTGTTCACCAGTTCCTATGTGTTTTCCATATGCTGAAGTGTATATCTTGTGTTTGCATTTTCCTGCAGTTGTTACTGCATTTGCCCCAGCATGCTTCTGAGCAAAATAGTCTAAAACTCCTAGCATATTCTCCATAATTGGTGCTTTGAAGAGACTTGTTTTCAAAAACTCATTCTCCCTTTAAGCTCTTTTTTTAAGAGGGAGAGAAGCAGAAGCAGGGAAGAGAAGGATGGTGGAACATTGCTCTCTTTAGCCTCTGAGGATAGGACAAGAAGCAATGGGCTTAAATTACAGCAAGGGAGTTTTGTTGGCCATTAGGAAAAACCTCCTCATGGTCAGTGTGGTTAAACACTGGACTAAATGACCTAAGATCCAGGCAGGTTCACCAATGGAGTGGGGCAAAGGAGGCAGTTGCCCAGGGACCCAGTGACTCAGAGGGGTGCAGAGTTCCTGGCTGCTGCTGCTGGCGGAGTGCTGCTCTGTGCAGTCTGAGGGCCGGGAGAGAGGGGTGGTTGTGCCATGGTCTGTGCAGCTTTAAGGGCTGTCTGCACTCAGCCCCACCCCTGCCTCCTTCAGGGGTGAGGAGCTAGCCCCCTCCCCACACACACACCTTGCCCCGGGGCCTGCAGTTCCTGTCAGCCAGGCTGGGTCCAGGAAATCGTGGGATCTTCATCTCTGGAGATATATAAGAGGAGATTAAAGAGCCTGCCGTGGATGCTCTCAATAATACTTAGTCCTTCCCTGAATACAGGGGACTGGACCAGATGACTTTCCCATCCTTTCTATTATTTTTAGATATAGGCTTTACTAAGACTATGATTGTTTTAGAGCCTGAGAACAAATTTTTATACTCAGCTGGTAGTAAATTTATCCTCACAATATTCCTATGAGGGAGGAGAGTACTATTATCTTCATATCATATGACCCGAGGCATGGAGAAGTAAGTGCAGACCCTATACTAGCTCTTTTTTCCCTCCAGCATGAAGTTACCTAAACTTGTCAGTCTCCAACAATAATAGCTTTTTCAACCAATTTTTTTAACTGCAATTCTATTCTGCAAAGTGCCTGTAAAAATGGCATTATGGGGTTCTCTATTTTGTCTCGGTGATTCCAAATGAAATCTGATCATTTTACAGGAAAAGAAAAAAAATCTAACTGGTAGCCTCATAAATTCAACTGAGAACCAGAAAGTCAAGCTGGGTTCTCTTCTAGGTCATACATCAACATTAAGGACATCATAAATTAATTGTATATGGCTATGTCTGAACTAGAGACCTTAGAGCAACATATCTGTACCAATGCATTTGTGTTGCTGTAAGTAAGGCCCTACCAAACTGGTGGTCTATTATGGCCATGTTCATGGCCATAGGATTTAAAAATTGGTGAGTTTCACATTTTCATTTGTTTAAAGCTGAAATTTCATAGTATTGTAACCACAGATTCACAACCCAAAATGAGACTATGGGGAGCATCGCAAACTTGTTGTGGGGGGCAGTGTCATAGGCTTGCCACCCTCATTACTGTGCTGCTTTCAGAGCTGAGTTATGGGCAGGACAATACTTGCTCTTCCTTTGCATGGCTCACCTTGGGTACCTCTCTTGGCTGCAGAAAGCTCCATACCCTCTGCCAACATTCACTTCTTGCCCCCATAGCGCCACAGCTTCAGGGGTAGGGATCACAGTACAGGATGTGCCCCCTTTCCAGATGCCATTATTAGCTTGTTTCTATGAGATAGAGAAGTTATGTGAATCTTGATAGGATTTACTGGCACTTTACAGTGACAAATAACACTCCAGTTGCTCCAAGCAGCACAAGGAAGAGCTGATCCAACTGCCTCCTCCAGCTGAAGGAACTTTAGGCTGCTGCCCAGTCTCAGAGAACGTCCTGCAGCAGGGGGAGGCACTAAGAGATGGGTCTGGTCTGGTCCCTTCCTCCCTCCACCAGAGCAGTGTTCAGGGATGGGACAAATCCTGTCATTTCCCTGCCCAATCAGAGCTATGAACCCCCTTTTCTGGGGCACTCCTGGGAATAAGGATATCACATTTCATGGGGAAGGGCTCAGTTCATGGCCTGTGACATGGTTTTTGTGGCCATGAAATTGGTAGGGCCCTAGCTATGAGATCTCTCATATAAGAGCTTTATGCCAACAGGCATCTGCTCTCTCACTGACATAATTAAACCGCTCCCAATGAGCGGTAGTAGCTATGTCTGCAGGAGAAGTTCTCCCACTGGCATAGCACTCTGCACACTACCGTTTATGCTGGTGAAATTTATGTTGCTCAGAAGGGTGTTTGTTTCACACCGCTGAGCAACGAAAGTTTTGCTGATGTAAATGGTAGAGTAGACATGGCCTCTGGCTTACATAGGATCAAAAGACTCTCATTCTTCCCCAGCTGGCGTGCTAAAAAATAACAACTAGCAACACCTTACTTTAGTCAAAATAAGCAAGTGTAAACAGAATATACACAAAAAGTATAGATCTACTCAGTGACAAGTTGTCATTTTTGCATAGTGCTTTCCACAATGGAACTGTGCTTTAGATTCCCCCTAACCTCAGACTATCAATGGGAACAGCAGCAGTAGACAATTTTTTTTTCCCAATATACTATCAACAATTAAGTTTTCAGTTGCCTTTATCTTAGTTCACCCAGTTACTTCTATGAGATTCTATTAGCTAATGGACTACACTACTATAATAACACTCATACAGATTTATTGTATGGGAGCTTATACAGGTGACATCTAGTTACTATGGAGATAAGCACATTTAATGTCTAACATATAGATTGATGCTCCCAGTGACTGATAAAAACAAAACATTCATAGTTAGAACATTGTTAAAATTCTGTGAGAAACTAAAATCAGTCTCACATGGGCAACACATTTTCCCTAAATTTCATTGGATTATGTCTAAAGTTTTCATGAAGTCTCTTTGTCCACAGGAATCATTGTATCACAAATGATTGCTGCTTTAAATAAGTTTAGAATCTTTCCTTCCACACAGCAAATGATGCCATTCCACTGACTGGAGGCATGCATGAAAACATCTCCACGTGATTTTTGTAAGACAACATACTTTTGTTTCAGTGATTTGCCATTAAGCTTTTCTTTGACAATAGAATGTCTCTCTTCACATAATTTGGTGGTGGTAGCAACTTGAGGACAAATCTGTTTATCTGACATACATGGACTGCTAAAAAGAAAAAGAATAGCTATGTACCAGTACATTTTCAATGGAAATCTTGTGACCCACTCACATTAATTTATTTGGACATATACATCCAGAAAGAGAATTGAAATGGTTTATTTGTAGACTAGTGTCACCCAATAGATGGCAGTATAATCTTTATTATAAAACTTCTTTTCAGAAAATGCAGAAACAATTCAGGTGAATTTCAGTTTCTGCCTGTCAGCTGCCAGAAAAAAATATATGACTTTTTGTTTTAAAAAGTGGCATTATAGGAAAACATAGAAGAGTGAGTCATTTCCTAATGGGACTTTTGTCAGTTCTGCTTAATACAATCACAGTTTTGTTCTTTGGAACTGTTGTTATACTCACTAATCAGACTTAAAATGTACAGCTTGAACGGTTCCAAATGATCATTGATTTTTGACTATAAAAGACTTTCTTTCCGTTTATTGAACCAAAGAGTAGAAAGTGCAAATCTCTACAGTTTAGAAACTAGTTACACACACACACACACACATACACACACTATGGGTATCTCACACATTCTCTCTCTCTCTTTTTTTTCTGGAACTAATGTACAACTATAAATAATTCATCTTCTGAGAAAAAGAAGAGACTGCTACTTTTACAGGTAAAAGTTGAGTCTAAATGTACAACTGTTACTTCATGTATTTTTTTGTGAATGACAATAGACAGATCTGCAGATGAAAACTGAATCCCAGATGGAAGCTATTTTAAAAACAGAGAAGATAAATCTGCAGTACCTTTAACTCTTGTCTTGAAGCAAAGAAGGCCTCTAGAAATACAAACTATTAAAATCCTAGTCAGGTCCATATGTCAGCAGTTTTAAATTTCTGATTAAAAACTAGCATATAGCATTGGAAAATGAATATTATATGACTTATCTTTGATTTCTGTGGTTAAGAAATTTTACTTTGTAGACCGCATAAACTCTGATCTCCATACATCCTCTATACACCCCTCTAGCTCCAGAAATCATCCTTAATAACTTTAGAGATGGGAGAGAAAATACCAGTGTGGGAGTAGGTGGATAGGGAGGAAAAAATATCTATCTCCCACACATTCTTTTTCCTCTCAAAATCAAAATCTAAATGTTTACTTTGGGGAAAATTCATGTCTAGAGACCCTCTCAGTTCCACTGATCCCTTTAAAAGAGAGGGGAGATGTTGCACCACCCACTTCCTGACCTTCATTTGTGTTGCTGGTGCACATGATCTTCAATCTATGCTCAGTAGTTGAAATTGTATAAGCTATGTTGGGCCCTCCATCAAATCCATTTGTCTGGGGACCTCACTTTCTAATGTAAATAATTCAGTTTTCCCTAATCCGTTCATATACTTAGTCTAATGAAAAGGTGGTGCAGAGGCAGGGTCACAGAAGTGAGAGGAAGGGGGAAATGAAATGATCCTGGGCAAGATCAGACTGCAAGTAGCTGCAGCAACTTTTAGGAAGGCACTAACCAACAGACTCTGAAATAACCTCAGACATAGCAGCAGCATTCATATCAGCAGGTGTGGAAGATGTGGAGAAGCGGACTTTAAGCCACTCAAACATCAAACCTCTCCTACTCCTCTGACCTCATGTCATGGAATGTGGGACAGCAGGCAGCACCAAAATGTTCAAAATAGGTATGAGGGGCAGTCCATGGTAGGGTTTCTTTGTATCATAATGCACAGGTTACTCATGCTCGTGCTATAAAAAACATAACACATCTTAATAAATCTTGTCCTACATTTACTTAACTAAGAATTAAACCAGCTGTAGAGAGTGAGGAAACACCTGCAGTGACATATCAGTCCACCATCCTGTGGGGACAGACTTGCCAGGCCCAACAGCAAGCCGGGGGGGTTGTCTGCACTCCCAGAAGTGGGGAGAACTCAGGCAGAAGGGGGCAGGACTGTGGCTAGCCAACTCTGCCCCACCCCAACCATATGTGTTGCCCACTCCAACCATATGCATCCAGATGCATGTATATTTCATATCTATCAGCACATCTTTACTTCCCCAGTGAAACCATCTGATGCTCTCAAATCCCCTCAATTCCCACAAAGCTGAAGAAGTGTGACTTCAATCAATTTTTCCTTAGAATTGATAGGAAAATATGATTTTTCCCATTGAAAATTCTAATCAAAATGAATAAAGAAATCTTTTAGGGAAATTTTCCACAGAAGTACCGTGACAGTGCCTTCTGGGAATTGTAATTGAGGTACATCATGCCTTCACCCAAAATATTTAATGTTTTGGGCATTTCTTCTGACAAACAAATATAAAGCAGATACATTTGCAAAAACTAACTGTCAAAACAAATTTTTCCATCAAAAACATCGGACAGAATTTTTTTGACCATCCCTACAAGAATTCTTCCTCACATTAATGCAGGCTGAGTCATCTCTTCAAAATTTAGTATTCTTTTACAGGCTTGCTTTTTCAGAGCTCATATACAGAAAGATATTAAAGAAGGGTAAGGGTTTAACAGTTCCCTCTAGCTGTTCCCATGTGTACTTCCCAATAGTGAGATTGACTAGAACCCAGTACCAGATCACAAATAAGGTTCAAAATCTCAGTACAAAGGCTATCCTTCATGTTAACATACATGTTGCAAAACAGCTTTGGCACATTCCAATAACTGAGAATATCACACTTAAATAACTAGTTCTTTATGGCTTCAAGGTTAAGCAAACAGTTCTCAGAATCAGTGAATAAGAGAAAAGTAGTTTGAAACTTATATAAACTCACCATCAGAAGAAGACTCAAACCCTCATTTCAGTCTGTATTGTTACATATTTATGTCCTTCTCCCACTGAGATATCTTGACTTTCAACATTTGTACTTTACAGTTAAATACAGAAAGCTCCATCCACCTATAACTGTGGTGACTTGTTAATTACTGAAATCAGTTCATGATTTTGGAAAATTAAAAAAAATCAAATGCATTTGCAGCAAAGTCCTATCTTGAAAAAGGGAAGTGCTTTTCAAAGGGTAATTATTTTAAGATGAAAATATAAAAACTTATTATTTGATAAGCAGAATCATCCATAAGTCGAACAATAATTTGGTGACTAGTCTAAATAATGTTTTCTATTTTTCTTCTTTAAAATGTTCTATGAACTATATTTTATAACATTATTTAAAGTGATGATAATTAGACAAATGGTTTTAGCAGGACATATTAATATAATCATGTAATGTATTAGCATGTGAAATATATCTTAGACATAAAGCCTAAACAAAGTATAAATGGGTTGTCAGTATTAAAATGTATTCGATGATACTTGTCTAATGTATATATATTAACTGTGTGGACCTAGAAGTGACCTCACTCAAAAGTGGTGCAGCAGAAATGTAGGTGAACAATGGAAATTAGTGGATATTCCATATTAATATAGACTGACTTTTAAGTGAATAGAGACTAAAACTATTTTGTTGCAAGAAGAAAGCAAAAAGTGGACTGAAATATAGTTTGAAGATGCCATGATTGCAAAGTGGGCAATGGATAGCTATAAAACCATCTAAAAGGATGATTCTGCCTCTTTTCTTTGGCCTCAGTTGTCATTGTGGTAGTATACAGGTGTTCAAAGGGATCGGGGGAAAACTCCAGAAGGAGCCATCTGATATACTTCCCACAACCTCTTACACAGGGAAAGTGCTGGGGATTGAATCCTGGGTGGGAAAAGTGTGCTCATACCACTGAGCGTTATAGGAGATTCTGTACTGCTGCATGGTTCTGGAAGATATGCAGGGTCTAACTTACACTGAAGGCCATTGCAGGACTGCCTGAATCTGGAAGATACAAAAGATGAATTAAAGCTAAAGCCAGTTTAGTAAGTCAGTCAGTCCCTGGTCTGCACCTTCTGAGTTGAGTTCCTTAGGAGACACTTCACGGAATATAATCCTCTGTTTGTGTTAACTACTTAGGTGTGTGTACAACTTTGTGTCTAGCTTTGAAAATCAGGGTCTTCTAGTGACTCATTTCTCGTCCCGATCTGTTTAAGGAATAGCCAACCAACTCCCCGCCCCCGTCTTGTCAGGTGGGAAAGGCAGTAAGACAGGTCTGCCTGCTCAACAATTTTTGGTGAATTAGTGGGCTTCCTAACCGACTGTTTCGTTGCAATAGAATTTGAATGTTTCCTATTCCTTATGTTGCCAAAATATGTCTAAACCTTTATTTATTGAGTTAATAGAATCCTGGCCAGGAAATATCCAGTGTTACAGGAACAAGCAGGAGTTTCTCCAGCCCTGGAGTATAGAATGTTGTGATGATCAGGACATTTGTGCCTCTGTAGCTACTGAGAATATGAAAATACTGGGCATTTCGGTTGTCAAAGAGGCGGTAAACCTAGTGGTAGCCATGAAAAGCTATGTGGCATACATGCTTCACTGAAGAGGACAAGCTGAATATTACATTGACTACCCTGTTACTTGACTGTCATGAAAGTTTACCTGGGTAGTGGCAATTAGGGTAGACAAGAGGGTAGTGCATACTGTGAGTAGAACTGAACAACCAATGGAATTTCAGTGTGGGGGCAAAATTGAAAAATTGGTGGGGGGAGGACAAAGAAGATCTAATTTGAAAGGAAAACATTTTTAAAAATTTTCTTATCGCACCAAAATACGAAACAAAAGGTATTTCATGTTGACCAAAACATTTTGAGTCAATTCATTTTTAACTCTTGTTTTTCTAACTACTTTTGAGTCAAAGAAAATGTTTCAGTTGATGAGAAATCCTTTTTTTCCCTGAAGTGTTTAGTTTCAGTTTGGCTGCTTGGAGTGTTTTTCACATTTTGTTTCTGAATGGGCCATATTTGAAACTTCAAGTATTTCCTGCCAGAAGCTATGCCATATTTTTCAATACAGGATTTACATACAAGCCAAGTAATTTGACTCAGTTCACCATCCTCCTTAGCTTTTGCCTTTACCCTAGAGTTAGAAAAGAACTTAAACTGGTACATCAGTCCTTTAGAGTGGCTCTAAAGCATATCTGAAAACATCTGTACCTTTTTTGAGAACCCGTAAACTGAGTCATAAAAGATAGCAAAGTAGCAACTGCCTTTCTCAAACTGTACCTCCTGAGAACTTTTTCTTCCACTGTGTGCCATAAATTCACCCATGATCATCTCTGTTCTTAAAGTGTGCTGCAGCCCTCATTCAGTGAAACTGAACTCCCTAAACTGCCTCTAACTGATGAAAAACTATTGCAAATTGTAAAAAGAAAAAAAGACAATATCTCCTAGGTTCTAACTAACAAATTTAATCAAATCTTGTATTTAAGTTCAGAATGCATTGCTCTTCCCTGAATTTAAAGGGACTGAGATTTCAAGACAGCCATCAGTGTAACCGAGACTGCCAGATTTGATGAGCCTCTCGAGGTAATGTGTGAAGGGGCTATCGTATCAAGAAGAGAGAATTAATATTTATTAGAATATTTTCCCTCTTTCATTACACGCAACTCAGAAAACTCACATCAAACCAAACATCTTTTGAACTGTTTGGACCAGCCACAGTATTCATTCTAAAATCCAGCTCATATTGCTCAAACTGGTGTATACATTTCTTAACAAAATAAAAGAACATTATTTTTAGGTGCTTGAAGTGCTAGCTAGCTGACTCACAAACCAACCCATATAATCAACTTCACAACTTAATAACATTGTTCATGCAGATAGGGATACAGGCAGCAAGATTAAAAAGAAGCATATGCATGTAACAGCTTACTTCAACTTTGCAATCAGAAAGGTAATTATTATTTCTCAGGATGCCCCAGTCCAGCAATTATAAAATTTAAATATTAATTTTAGAAGTCGTAATTAGAGCAACTGAAATAGTTCTGTTCAAAATAGTCCCCAAAATACCTTAGCAGGCTGTTAATAGCAATTTACCTGGTTGAGGAACGGGTAGGCATTTAACTGGTAATGGAAAATAGAGCTTGTCTCTATTTTGCATTGTAAATGTAAAAATAATTCAATCTTTTGGGGGAAATTGTTCCTGCATCAGATTACTGGAATAACAAGCTATCAACAGACTCAGGGAAAAATGAGGTTCACTCTGTGATCATAAACATGTGATTTACATTTATTTATACCTGAGCTGTGTCTACTTTATTTATAAATGATATGTAAATACAGAGAGGTGTATAAACAAAGATTTTATAATCATCAGTTTCCTGATGTATGTAAACAATATAATCTGTTTATTTTACTTGTTAATGTAATTCTGATTTAAACCCAAGGTTACCTTCGTTCACTGAGGGGCAAATCCTACAGGTGCCCACAAGCAGCTCAAATTCAGCAAAAGCACCATGTTTCTATGACATGGTTTGCAGTGACTGGTTCTCTGGTTTCAGTGCTGCCATTCCCTTCATCTACTAATGCCCCCTGCAGGTTATCACCTGTCTCTGTGGGTGTTTTGTGATTCAGCCCTCTGACTATGTCAGCAGGGTATGAGAGAGATAAAAATAGTTCCTTGTTCTTCAGGACCAATTATACACATTTTTTTTTCTTTTTCTGTATTAAATTTCCTCCATAGCTCCTGCCTCAGACTATGACTGGTTCTAAGATCTGGCCCAGCCTAGTTCCTCCTCACTCCTTTGGTTCCAGCTAGGAAAATTGCTCCTAGTATTTCAACCTTCTAGCCCTTGATTGGCTGTTAGCCCCCTGCCCTTCTTCCTGAAAAAATGAGGAAGAACGGCTCTTGCGCAAGAGGGGGTTTTTGCACAAAAAGGAGCTGTCTACACAGCCTCTTGAGCAAAAACGGCTGCTAATTAATTATGCAAATGAAGTGCAGAAATATTCTACTCCATGCTTCATTTGCATACGCTTTTGCAGAAGAAGGCTGCAGTATAGATGTAGCCCCTGTGTGGTAGATTACTTTGTCTCTTGTTGCTGGAGTTTCCTGCTTAAATAGAGTAATGAATGTTTTACTCCCTGGAGGTTTGTGAAAGTATAGCCTCTAAGCCTACTTTGGGCACATCTGTGTGTAAAACAAAGGCTAATAAACAACACAGGTTACTGTCTAAAGATGTTATCTATCCTTTGAAATGCCTTTTGAAACTCCAGAGTCCACCAGATTGTTTCAATTGTCTTCATGAGGTCTGTGAATGAGGCAGCCAGAATGTTACCAAATGAGATATGAACTGATGGCTATAACACGTTGGGCCTAAAAGGATCCAAGTTTACCTTGGGCCCTTGGAATTAGGATTCATATCAGGGCCTCTGTTTCATCCTGAAGAGATATCATTTTTCCCATTTCCTACCAGATATCCCAAATATTGGTATTATGAATTCTAAATTGGTATTTCTTTGGATTTGCCATGAGCCAGGCTTCCCCTAGAGGCTGCAATTTGAACGCTACATGGATAAAATGTGATTGCTGTTCTGGGATGAAGATCACATAATCAAGATGACCTGCTGAAAACTTTCAGTGGAGACGAAGTACATCGCCCATAAGGTGCTGAAAGGTATGAACTGAAGGGCATGGATTTACCTGGAATAGCCCTAAACTGCTGGTGAACATTGATTGTCTTTACACTCAAAACTGGGTAAAAGGGTCAAGTCTTTTGTAAAGTCTAGTACTTAACTTTCCCAAGCTGCCCAGTAGCTTGTTGACTTGGGTCGTGGATTTTGCCTCAAATAATGAAACAGCATTCAGCCTTCAAAATTAACATGAAATTTGGTTTGTATCATCTAGCTTAGGCACCAGCATGATTGGACTGCACCAAGGACTTTTGGATTTTTCAGTGACCCCCATGTTCTATTATTGGTTGGCCTCTTGCTTCACAGTCCCTTAGAACTTCTTTGGAATCTATTCAGCTTTAGATCAGTGTTTTTCAAAGTGGTCTGCGAAGCCATTCTGAGAAACTTCCTAACTGGCCGCTCCAGTGAGTTTATTTACCTGCTTCACGGCCACTGAGCCTCACAGTTCCCATTGGCTCCAATTTTCTGTTTGAAGCCAAGGAAGTGGCAGCCCAGTCCATGCCACTTCCTGTGACTCCCCTTGGCTGCAAACAGTGAACTGGAGCCAATGGGAGCTGCAAGGCTCCATGGTTGTGCAGCTGGTAAATAAACTCACTGGAGTGGCCAGTTAGCAGGTTTTTCTAAGTGGTTTCAGAAACCATTTTGAGAAACACTAGCTTTATATTCAGACCTTGCCCCAAGATTTGTTTGGATGTGATGGGCCAGGAGGCAAGTCTGACCCAACTGTGGGGAAAACAGAGAATTAGTTTACACACCTATTTGGATTTCATTGTTCCTGCACTAATAGACCAGGGAAATTGTTTTTTTGTTAAATCTGTTAGGTTGGGATATTGAATATAGATGTTTTCTATAATGCAGAAAGGATATTGGGAATTTTATACAGGTGGGCTTTGTGTCACACATCATACCCTTTCCTAATTGAAGGACAAGAACATTTCACCTCCCTGCACCATTGGGAGTTGATATTTTCCAAGGGGCATTCATACCTGGAGAAAAAGTAGTGTCTATATTACCACCATCACTCAAGAGCTCCACTGAGTGAAGAAGACCTTAGTTCCCTTTTAGCTATATGGCTGTGCGACCGTGCAGCTATTTTCTGAGCCCCATTCAGAGGTTCAAAGCTCCTGTGCAGGGAGAGCTCAGCTGACCAGTGGGGGGGAGGGACATCTATCTGTAAGCAGTAGCTAAATGGAGCTGCTGCATGCTGAACTGAAGAGCTCCCAGAGCAGATAAGCAGATGAGATAAGCAAGTGAGAAAAGCAGGACAAAAGTGGCTGGGGGAAGGGAGTATGTGAGTAATTAATTAATTGGCTTGGAGGAAATAAGAGATGAAGAGCATTTGGAGAATCCTGTCTGTCCGAGGAGAGAGAGAGAGACAGAAACCCTTCTGGGCTGGGAAGAGGGAGGCAAGAGGCTGACTGCATGCAGTAGGTGGGGGAAAGATGGGGTCAGTGAGTGCTGGCATCTGTGCAGGGAGGTAGAGGCAGGAGACAGTTTGTTTGGGGTGTCCTGAGTCATTTGCTGCAGTCCTCTCTGTCTGTCTGTGTTGTGGGGGTGGAGGGAGAAGCAGGCTGCATGGGGGAAGGGGTGTGTGTCAGGAGGACATTTGCGTGATTACATTTCAAACAAAGTTTACATAGGTGTTGATGGCTTAAGATAAGAAAGAAAAAGATTCTTATAACAGATTTTGTTGAGTGTTGCAGATATCTAAAACTCTGAACTTAATGACTTTTTTAAAATCCTGTGTTACTAATTAATACATGATAAATTGTACTGCAGTAAGGCCAGATCTTTGCTAGATGGTAGAGTTCTGGCTCTTATGAATCAGAAGTAGTAAGTACTAGTTGTGATACTAGTTTTGTAGGATGAAACCTTATTTGTAAGCTCTTTGAAACATGCATCTTCCTACAAATCCTGAAGCCATGTGTTAATTTGTTCTAGGGCTCCTATCCTTCCTCAAGTGGAAGAAGGCTAATGCCCTACCTTTGTACAGCACCTTTGTAGTCACTAAGGGTACCTCGCACTAACTAGACACAGGTATCTTGTTTTAATATATCTTCTTCCACACATATGGACTGCTTTAAAGTGTGTGTGTGTGTGTGATATTTTATTTGTATTGGTGGTGCACATCCACACACTACCTCAATATTGGTGTTACATGGAAGAAATTTCAACCTACAAAAAGAAAATTCAACCTGCCCAAGGACAGAAAATGTTATAGAGGGAACACTGGTGAGGATATTTTTTAATTTGCAGTTGGGACGTCTTAGTAGTCCCATGGGACCATGATGAATCAATACATATCCCAGTTGCTCTTGCTATACTATCTCCCCAACTGGAGTTTCTCACTTATTTCTGGGGTTGAGTTAGGTGATTGAGGGCCTGTTTTCCAGTGATGGTGGTAAGTTGCTATAAATCCTCTTGAAAGGAATTTTGGTGTTCAGGGATTTGTGTTCTGAGTCAGGCATGGTAGATTAAGATCCTTTTGTTAGACTTTTGTATATCATTAGTATAAAAAATTTGGTTTAGATGTAATGCAGTAAAAACACTACCTGAAAGAATTACCTGTGAGCTCCATTTTGAATTTAAGATATGCTTTTTACAAATAACTATACAAATGCATCTGTATTTTGGGACTAACTCTCCCACTCTCATCTCCCAAAACAGAAAGGACTGGAATTCCAGGCATATTCATTACAAAAAATTGCTTTCTCTAGAGTTGATACCCATATGCTAGAAGGGTAGTGTCAGGAATAAAGGATATTTTTTCTGGTGAAAAAGCTGCATATGCTGCCAAAGATCAGCTTACACAATTCTCACTTATACTGGAAACTTTTATTCCAGTGTTCAAAATGGAAACAAAGACTAAATATATTATCTAAAATAAAGGGGAATAGTTTCTAAAAGCAGTTTTTTCTTTAACCATGCTGAACGTACAATCTGTTTTCATTGCATTTAAACTGATGTACAAAACTGATATGCCATCTTATTTCTGGGTAGCTTTTCATTTAAATTTGCTTCATTTAGAAATGAGCCCAATATAAAACTACGAAGTGGGATGGAGTGCCCAAACCCAGCCCAGGTTGTTCCAAACTAAACTTGGATCCAGATCTAAATGTTTTAGCTGCCCATCCCTATAATGTATAATGGGTTAATCCACAACCTGGAATCAGAACATGATGGTCTGTTCGATATTTCGGCTCATGTGACAATTTTTCCCCCCAATCAAGTTATCGGTGTGATTCTTTTCTTGTTGATGAGTATTTTATTCTTATTTGCTTATTTAAGTTTAATAGCAATAAAATGGCTGAACAAGACGTTCTAGCAGTTTGAACCGAGTCACAACTGCCAAATGGCATCCAGCCATATGAAGTAGCCATGTACAAATGAAGAGGCAAGTTGGATCAATTTATGCTGGTGAAAAAGACAAACTTTTGAGCTTGCAGAGAGCTCTTCTTCAGGTTGCAGTGTAGTGGGAAAGGATCTGATAAGAAAGAGACGGTCCAAAGGAAGGGAGAAGTATGTGCAAGAGCTCATGAGAGTATGAAAATTACCACGTTGTGTATTTTATATTTCAAAACACATAGAAAGTTTCATCCATGAAAGGAAAGGCATGGGGGTTGGAATTCCTAACTTGTGGACAGAACCAGTGCAAGATGGAGGACAGCACAGAGTGATGGCACTGGGATTGGACAGCTGAGTGAACAGGCCATGTGTATGCACAACCACTGAGTCCCGAGCCTTGCAGGCCACTTCTGGTTCCCCCTGTGCTACTCTCCCTCTCCTCCACTTGGGGAACAGCTGCACAGGGAAATGCTGCCTGGAGGCTTTCCCCATGACTTCTATTGGCCCCAATTGCAGACAGTGGGAGCAGCAGAAGGTGGTGTCTGGGAGTGGCAGGGGGCACCAAGCCAGGTAAGCACCCCCATGCCTCTTCATACCCAACCTCACCATCCCCACCTCCTTTATAAACCCCCCTGGTGAAACCCCACACCCCCAGCCCACTTCTTTACCCTCTCTTGCTCCTGCACTTCCCCCTGCTAGGGATGCAAGCAAGTAGTAGAGTCGACTACTTGCATTCCCCCCTTTTGCTGCCTCTATTTCAGAGGCAGCAAGTGGGGGGGGGGGAGCCAGCTTAAAAGCAAGATACCCTCAGTAACGTCTCCACAGTGCCACCTTCTTCCACCGCCACACCTCTGTTTCACTGCAGCAGCTCCTGTCCGCAGAGGGTCCCAACTCCCCTCTGGGACCCCCAACAGATAGGGGCTGCTGCCGGCTGGGCAGGAAACCCAGCTCAGTTCTGGCTCATGCCAGGTCTAGGACCAAACCCCACTGTGGCTCTGCAATTTAAAACGCAGTAGGAGCGTTAGACTGCCCAGCTCCTACTGCATTTTGAATTGCAAAACTGCAGTAGGGCTTGGTCCCGGACCCAGCATGAGGACCGAGGTGGCTGCCTTCCCCATTGAGTAGTCAATAAAAATTCTATTGAATGCTCAATTAATAAAATAACTTCCATTTTAACATCCCTACCTCCTGCTGAGACCCTACACTCCCATCTCACTCCTGCACCCTCCCTCCCAGCCAGACTCCCCACCCTCAGCCTGCTCATGCCCCCCCCGCTGAGATCCTGCACCCTCGCCCTGCTCCCATAGCCTCCCTCCTGCCAGATCTCACACCCTCACCTGCATCCTATCTTCTGCCCAGCTCACTCCTTCATCCAACCTCCCACCCAACTCCTGCACCCCCATTCCTATCCTGCTCCCTGGCAGCCCGCTCCTGCACACTAAGCCCCTCGTTTTTGACCCCACTCCAGAGCCTAGGGACCTCAGAATAGTTCATCTGACCTGTGGGAAGCTCTGAACCTCTGTCCTCCCATCCCTGTTCCACTTGCCCCACTATGAGAGTGAGATGCCTCAGTCAAGGGCCACATCAGTGAGGGTTGGGTTTTTTGTTGGTTGATTTGTTTGTTTTGAGTTTTTTGATTTTGCTTCTAACTTTTGTGTAATCGCCAAGCTCTTTTTTTTTTTTTTGTGGATTAGTGGTCCCTGACCCCAAAAAGGTTCCCCACACCTATAAATCAAGACAACTTTGAAACCTTTTGTTTTAGACCAATCAATATTTTACTTTACTTAAAATTAAGTTTGGTAAAGTAACATGATGATGTTAAAGTGCTTAATTTGTTTAATGATTTTCATTTAGATTAATAATATTTTTCTTTCTTACCAGTTAAATACACCCCTTTTATGTTATAGCTGCGTATTTATGTTTTATAACCTAATATAAATAATTTAGTATTTAAGGTAAGCGAAGGCATTTTGTCATTATGGGTGGCTGGCTGATGGTCTGTGGAAAGGTTTGCATTGGGCGGAGTGGGCTATGGTCCAAAAAGTTTCAAGAACCACTGCTAAAAAGGAAGGATTGGAAACCCAATAAGGGAGAACTGCAGCGGGGAGCTTATAACCTGAATCTGGATCTGAAGGGGGATGCAATAAAGATTTAAGGGTTCCTGGCAACTTCTGATGGCTTCTAAGATACACTAAGAGGAAACTGCTGGCAACATGCTGGGCACAGAGACATGAAGTTCCAGAGAGCAAACGGTGGAGAATGCAGATCTATGACAGATACCTGCAAGCAGGCAAAGGTAGGAAGGGACCCAGGAAACCTCTGAGGGATTATATGAAAGAGTGTGTATACACTTGCACCCTAGTTCAAACTAGGGATGCAAATGTAGGCATGTGAAATAGTAAACGAAGCCGGGATTTAACTATCCCATGCTTCATTAGCATAATCTCGTCTGTGCGCTGTTTCGAAACCCAGCTGTTTCGAAAGTGAAAATGCACTCCAGGCCATGTTAGTTCGAATCAAACCCCTTGGTTGGAACTAACATTACTCCTCATTTTTCAAATCCCGGCTTCATTTACTATTTCGAATGAATAGGGTGCAAGTGTACACATAACACTTTGGTCCTGCCATGAGGGCAGGGAACTGGACTCGATGACCTCTTGAGGTCCCTTCCAGTCCTAGTATTCTATGATTCTATGATACCCAAACAGACTTTAACTGGTTATCTCAAAGGCCCTTGGCTGGAAGCTGGAGGAGCGGGTAAGGTTGCCAGGTGTCTGGTTTTGAAATGGACAGTCCGGTATTTGAGGGTTCTGTCTGGTATTTTCTAATTAGGTAAATTTTATTATTATTAGGAGTATCAGTATGTAGTTGCGTACTGCCTGGCTAGTAGACACGCTCACCCTGCATGAGTGTGTTTACCAGCCAGGCAATATGCAGCTATGCAGGGCAGGGCAGAGCCGGGAGCATGCCTGGGGCCGGACTCGCTCGTGCTTTGCCGGGACCGTGTGCGGGACGGGCAGCACCCCAGGATCTGCATGCACCCAGGTCAGTCCCGCTTCCCGCTGGCCAATTTTCTCTCCCCTATCCCTCCCCCAGCCAGCCCCACTTCCCCCAACCGCCTCCCAGCCAGCCTGCTTCCCGCCGGCTGCTTTCCCCCCAATATCCCCCGGCCAGTCCTGTTTCCCGCCGGGTGGTTCCCGCCCCCCTCCTCCCGATCTCTCCCGGCCAGCTCCGCTCCCCCCGATCCCCTCTAGCAAGCCCTGCTTCCCGCCAGCCAATCATCCCCTTCCCGATCTCCCCTGTCCAGCCCCACTACCTCTGACCTTGCCCCCCCACTAGGCCTGCTTCCCGCCAGCTGGTTCCCTCCCCCCCATCTCCTTCCGGCCAGCCCCACTCCCCTTATCTGAGATCAAGTGTGTCCAGTATTTTTTTGAAGCCATCTGGTAACCCTAGGAGAGAGTGGGCCTGGATTTCCCTGCCACCATGCACCATGTCATACGAGGAATACTGGGATCCAGAGAAAGGGAAAATATCTACTGAGCTCAGACTAAGGCCAATTTACTTTAATTTGCTCCTAGTAAAAATCAGTAAAAATACATAAATCTGATTTATTGAAAGTCACTATTTATCATTGAATGAGAGGAGTAAATTACTTGGGTACAAATCAGACATCAATAATGGTAACATACTAAAACTAGTGGGAGAACATTTTAACCTCCTTGGAAACGTGAAAGTTGCCATCCTCATGCAAAAAAAACCTTCAAAAACAGGCTGCATATGATTAAGTGAGTTGCAACTCATGAAAGCTTATGTCATAAAAAAGTTGTTAGTCTCTAAGGTGCCACCAGTTTCTGTTGTTTTTTTCAGTATTTCAGTGACTGCTGTTTAAGATTTTTAGGTCATGGTATCTTTGTCATAAAGTTACTTATACATTGATATCACATTTTGCTTTTAGAGTGTGATGCCTCCAGCAGAGAATACTACAATAGATTGGAGAAAATTAAAATGTAGCAATTCTTCTGAAAAATGACAGAATTAAGTGTATGATGCAATTGTGTTGAAGGCCAGGAGATAGAGGAGTATTGAATGGACTGTAAAATAAACATTTGCTGAGGCTGTCTAAATGTACTCCACATTTTCAATAAGTGAACTCCATAGAGTACTTTTTAAAAGAAGAAATTATGGCTGCTGTGTGTAGGTAAGGGCTTAGACACTTCCCTCAGGTAACCTGATATGAATGCTACCATCAGAAAAACAAACTAGTAAATAGTCTGTAGTAAGGAGCCCAAATTATTGCAGGTAACTTGGTGGCATTGACTTAAAACAAGGGGGCTGTGTCTAGACTGGCCAGTTTTTGTGAAAAAGAAGCCGCTTTTCCGCAAAAACTGGCCAGCTGTCTACACTGGCTGCTTGAATTTCCGCAAGAACACTGACTTCCTTCTGTAGGAAATCTTGCGAAAATACTTTGCCCTTCCCATTCGGACAAAAGTCCCTTTTGTGCAAATCATTTGCGCAAAAGGGCCAGTGTAGACAGCACGGCATTGTTTTGCGCAAAAAAGCCCCGATCGCGAAAATGGCGATCGGGGCTTTTTTGCACAAAAGCGCGTCTAGATTGGCATGGACGCTTTTCTGCAAAATGTGCTTTTGCAGAAAAGTGTCCGTGCCAATCTAGACACTCTTTTTCCGAAAATGCTTTTAACGGAAAACTTTTCCGTTAAAAGCATTTCCGGAAAATCATGCCAGTGTAGACGTAGCCTGACTGTGACACAGTGAGGGGTCTCAGCCATATTGCCTAGGTCTAGAATCTGTAAGGGTACATCTACACAGCATGCTAATTTTGAAATAAGCTTTTTGGGTTTTTTTCCAAAATACCTTATTTTGAAATAGCATCTGTACACTACAGGGAAGCCTCAAAATTAGTGCGAGGCAGGCTTCTGTAATGTGGTTGTGCTACCTTGATTTAGAGCCCCAGGAGACACGGTGGTAATTACTTTGGCCCTGGGGAGGAGCAGCAGAATAAGTATTATTCCTTTTGGAATGAGGTTTACAGATTTCAAAAGAAGCCATCCGTTATTTTGAAATTATTTCAAAATAATGGAATTGCTGTGTAGATGCTCACATAGTTATTTCGAAATAACGGCCGTTATTTCAAAATAACTGAGCTATGTAGATGCACACTAACTGTACTGGATCTGCTATGCATGTCAGTGTTATCTGTATTTGTACAGTTCTGCAAATCTGTGACTATCTGCTTTATATCTCTGGATATTTGCAAAGCATTTTTGCAGATTGTGGATCAGATTTGGATACACATTTTTTTATCTGCAAAGGGCTGTGTGTATCTGGCACGGGCACTGTCAGCTTTTACAGTCAATTGAACCTGCTTCCAAGTGTGCTTACCCTAACAATTCTGCTTTTAAAAGCATTTAACATCAGTACCACAACAGTACGGATGTTTATAGATTACCACATCACCATATTACCAGGTTGTGTAGATCTTCTGGTCTGCTCTTGTCAAATTCACTTGGGACATAATGCTATTTATTTTAGGGCAGAATTTGGAAATAGGTTTGGGCCTTAACAATGCTTTCCCTCAACTTGCTTGAATTTGTCTATTCCAAAAATGTTGCAAGTTTAGCTGGAAAGATTTCGATGGTGGAGATCATAAGAGAGCCTTTATCTTCTAGTGACTCTCCACCACTGCACTTACTACTATTATGTTGTATAATGTAGGTTGTGAGGAGAATGGAATAGCAAACATTACAGTCTACCTCCTACATTATTCATAGCTTTTTCCCATGGTGAGAGTACCCTTCTATGCCCAAACCACGCAGGTTTAACAACAATTTAGAAAAAAAAAACCAAAATCATCTTTGATTTGCCTGGATTTAGTGTACGTTAAAGAGGCCCATGTTGATTTTGAGATGTATGATACTTATTTCTGTGTTGTGTCAAAATATGTGATACTTTTAAATATTTGTGAATTAAGGAACCCAATTGTATATTGATATCTTCTGAAACTAAATGGTTGTTCAACGTGTCCATTACACCTAGATAATATAGTGATACTAAAATGCCATATTGGGCAGGCATATGTGAGCTCTCAGCCGCTGTCTAATTAAGATCCCTTATAATAACTGTTTTCTGGAGGGAATGCTGTTTAATTTATTTAATCTGAATATTGAGATGTTCAAAGTGTGTTGTTTTAGAGTGCCCCTGAATATGGCTAAATCCCTGTCTCCCCCAACCTCCTCGGAATCTGATATCTCAAATATGGTATTATGATTTCCTAAAAGATTATACCCAAGCTAACTCATAATACTGTCTCTTGCATCACAGACCCAGAGCCTGAGGATCCTGGTGTACTGGCCCATTCACAATGAGTTAAAATGGAAAAATTGATAGTACCTTTCAATCTTCTCAGCCCTGAACAATGTGAAACAATTATTGTTCATGATAATTCATAATGCTCCCTACGTAGGAATCAAAAAAGTGTGAAGAAGTATACTAATTTACTTAGGTGCTCTTTGTATGGTCCATTAAATGTGTCCTGCATCTTCAGGTATCTATATGTCATTGTAAATTTTGCCCGTTCTCTTGTTGGGCTTCGGAACAGAGGATAGAATGTTATGCAATAATACATGTCCGTTTTAAAACAAGAATTGTGAGAAGTAAGCAACCAGTTTATGACCTGCCAAATAAGATTTTGAAAAGATGGAAAGCTGAAATAATTTCATAATTTTTTTCACCTACTAAATGCCATTTTTAAAACAGAAGCAAAGTACAGTATTAGAGATAAAGTAAGAGTTTATACTTACATAAACATTTCATCCAAGAAACAAACAACTCTTTGCAAGCACTGATTAATAAAGTCCAACAATAACCTTTGGTAGCACTTTAGGTAAGTGTTACAATGCTCATTTTACAGATGGAAAAACAGAAAAAGAGAAGATAAATAAGTTGCCCAGGGTTACAGAAAGAATCGGTGGCAGAGATGGTAATGAAAATCAGGACTATTAATTACTAGTTTCTTCTAATAACCATTTAATCTTTTATGCCTTTTATTCTATTATTCTGAGATTATAAAATACCTGCTAAAAAGCCTTTAACTATAAATTCATTTCTATAAAAAGAAGTCATTTTGTCTTAAAGGGAAAGAGCTAAACTCTGAAAGTGGATCTGTAAGTAGTTAGAAATTATTTCAAATGTATGGTATTGATTCTTTTTTTCTGCAGTAGAAACACTTAAGGTCATATAACTAATAATAAATTGGTGGTGAAAGCAGCATTAATTACATTAAAGGAGTATTGATCCTATTGGACAATTAAAGCTTATATGCTTTGGCTTCTTATCAATAAATAAAATGGGCCAAAAACAAGGATTACAATTCTCATGAAGGGTGATAGAGGGAATAAAAATATATTGGCAAAACAGATGTTTCAGTTTATTATTTTCTAATCAAATACCGTCAAGTTAAGCAACTGCTTGTTTCAGGGCCTTTTACATTTAAATTATAGATTTGATTTCAACCCATTTTCAAAGTTTTGTTGCAGATTGTCAGTGTTCTGTTTCCAGAATATTAGACATACAAGGTGGATGAGTTAATAGCTTTAATTGGACCAACTTCTGTTGATGAGAGAGGGTCAAGCTTTAGAGTTACACAAAGCTGAAGAAGAGCTGTGTGGCTTGAAAGCTTGTCTTTCTCATGAGAAAAAGTTGGAGCAATAAAATATATTACCCCACCTGCCTTGTTTCTTTATGGCAGTGATGGACAACCTGAAGCCCACAGGCTGCACAGAGCCGATCAGGATAATTCATTTGTTGGCTGCGAGATATTTTGCTGATGTTGAGCATCCAAAGACATGGCCCTCTGCAGCACCCACTGATTATGGTTTGCAATTCCTGGCCAATGGGAGCTGTAGAAAACGATGTGAGTAGCAGGAACGTATTGGCTGCTGTTTCCTGCAGCTCCTATTGGCAGGGGGCTATTTCAGCAAAATACATCACAGCCCACAAGTGGATTACCTTGTGCAGCCTGAGGACCTCAGGTCACCCACAACTGTTCTAGGGAGCTGCCATAGCAGTTATGATTCCTTGATTCTCTACTTCAGCCTCAATGAAGGTTAGAGCCACCTGAGGGAGGCTTCAACAACAGCTGGTTATGACCCTACACAGCAGCCAAGATAGCTGAAGTGCCTCACAGTCAAGATCATGATTACTAGATAATAGCTGTTAAGTGTGTGTGTGTGGCGGGGCGGGGCGGGGCGGGGGGAGGGGAGTTGCTTTTGCTTTTGCTTTTGGTCTTGTGACACAGACAAGGAAATCTAATGTTAGTTTGGTCTCAGATGGGAGGCCAAAGAATGACTGGGCACAGGGACTGAACTCCTGTTTCATCTCTGATGGTAATCTTTTGATAAAGGGGAGGTTTATTGCTGTAGTTGCAGAAGCTTGTGTTCCTACCACATTTCCTGGGCAATAGCTGTAGAGAAATAGATTTCAATTTCCCAGGTTGTCAAACTGATAGATTTTATAAACTTTAAAAGGACACCAACTTTTAATCTAATCAATCTAAAAAAAAAAGTTAATTTGGTACTAGGTTCTCTCAGCCAACTTTTGTGTGGCTAGTCACATTTTCCTACTTTTGAAAACAAAATTCCCTATTTTGCTTGGAAGGATCCACACAAGCAAAAGAGGAAACAAATAGGGGAAACAGTGGACATGCAGTTAAATGCACAGAGCAAACAACCATTTAAAAATTTTAGAGAGACAATATTAATAAATGAGGACCAACTCAGCTATAACAACATTATATATTTTAAAAAATATGCAGAAATATTTTTCTCACTTATTTTTCATCATACGAATGTAAGTATTTCTAGCAACAATAGTAGGGTTGAATTTTATTGAAAGAAAAGGTTGACTGTGCAAATTTAAATTCTGTTTTGAAAAATCTATCGAAGATCATTTCTTGAAAACAAGGGAAAGCTTGGACTATACATCTAGGAACGAGGTAGATAAATGTGGCTCTACCAATCATCCGTTTTGTCTTTTGTAATGTATATGATATGGGGAGTAACTCATTAAACTAAACTGAATCACCTTCTAAGGACACTTTGACAAAAGCTATCCATCTTCACAGGATAGTAATGTATGCAATACCAGCAGTGAATTCTTAATCTGGACTACAGAAAGCGTAGACAGAGAAAGAGTTTTAGATTTTCACTATCTCCTGCTGAAATGACAGTTCGGAGTCATAGTAGGAGAAAAAAGACAATAAAAATCCATTTTGATGCTGAATGGGGGATGACATTTAGCAGAGAAAACACTGGAGATCTCGTGCAGAACAAGTAATAGTACAGTCCATATCAGAGTCACATCCTCTGCTTTTGATTTTCCTCAACCCCCCTGCCCCTTTTTTTAAAATATCATAAATGCCTGATCAGCCATGGCTCTTTTTATCACTTACACCAAACCTAGATAGGTTAAGTCTCTATTTTATTTTTAGTTTAGGTTTGCTGACTATGTTATGTCTAAAAGTTTGTTCTGGTAATCCTGTACCTCCTTTTCAATCCATTTTAAATTATTTGTTATAATGTTTTCTCCATGGTCGACTAATTGATTTGAATCAAAAGTTCCAAAAGTCCCATTTTATCTGTTATAGGTCTGATAGTATAAGCAATTTTTACTTAGCTTGAAGAGTCTCACCGAATACAATGGGATTATTCTTTACTGAACATAATATATTTTTTTTTGTCAAAATTGGAATCTTAGGCCATGTCTAGACTACATCTCTTCTTCAGTAAAGGGATGTAAATTAGGCACGTCGATATTACAATTGAAACTGGGATTTGAATTTCCCACACTTCATTTGCATAATGGCGGCTGCTGCTTTTTTTTGAAACGGGTTTTTTTTTTTTTTTAAAAAAAGGTAGTTTAGGTGGGGCATTTTCAACAGAAATGCCCCGTTTCGAAAGATCTTGTCCTCCTCAGTACTCAGGAGTACAGGAACTTTTTAAATGGGGCATTTCTGTAAAAAATGCCCCATCTAAACTGCCTTTTTTTCAAAAAAAACCCGTTTCGAGAAAAAGCAGTGTCCGCCATTATGCAAATGAAGCATGAGAAATTCAAATCCCGGCTTCATTTACAATATCGACGTGCCTAATATACATCCCTTTACTGAAAAAGGGATGTAGTCTAGATGTAGCCTTAGGGTTTTAGTTCTTTATGCAAGGAAGCAGTAAAGTGCTATGTAAATCTATAGACACATTAATAATAATAATAATAATAATAATTATAAATATGTAATGTATTAGATTTCAGTGACCGAGATTATGTTTTAAAAAAATGCTTTTCCAGGATCTTGCAAAAAGCATGTTGCCATTTATCTATTTCTCACAGAAATCATATTTTCATAATCTTTACTTTCTTCTCTAGAACTGAACATTTGACAAAAGCTTGATAACCCACAAGTCCTTTCCCTGCTTATTGCATTGATTTATTTTTCTATTAGCAGATAATTCCATTCTTTATGCTTTGTTCACAAAGTCTTTACGTGCACTGAACTCTGACCCAGACCTCAAATAAAATAATCTAATGTATTAACTCCTTCCACATCTAATTGTACATTTCATCATTCTTTTATTTGCCCAATTTGTTTTAATTTGCAAATTTTGAAACAAGTTTTTTAGTATCATCATCTAAGTCATTAATATCAATACAAATAAGAAACTTGCCTAATTAACTTCTTTATAGTTTCCAAAAGTTCCACTTATTATCTATCTGATGTCTTTGACCAAGTTTCTTTATTTGGGAAATATTGGTATTCTCTCAGATTTATATAGGAGACTAAAGTCTTAGTTTGTATAAAATCAGTTCTATTTGTTTAAATGGAGCTATGTCAGTAAACACTTAGAAGCTGCCACACAACATCCTCACTATCATTTGTCTACATTGACTTAAAGGTCCATAAACATTTGTTACTCATTTAGCTTCCAGAGATGATTGAATAATAAATAAGCAGTGTTGTCAGAGATGTGTTGGTCACAGAATATTAGAAATACAAATTGGGTGAGGTAATATCTTTTATTGGACCAATGTCTGAAAGAAAGAAGCCTGTGAGTTCACACAGAACTCTTTGTTGGATCTAGGAAGGGTACGCAGAGTGGCACAGTTAACTACAAGGTGGAAAAGTTTGTTTAACATAGGTAGTCAACACATTTCAAGGATCAAAAACAACAATACAAATTATGTCACAGATGCAACTGTCAAGTTTAGGGTTGTTGAGATTCCTGGGGGTCATGCTATTAATTTATTGATGAACAACTATTGGCTATTCAAATCAATAATTCACAAGACTCAAAGCCTAATATATTTTAGGAACCTTGATTTATCTAAATGTGCCTATTAGCCATGTTTTATTTATTGACTACTAATTGTTTTGTTTTGAAAAGTGAATGGTAACAGTGCCATGTGAATGAGTAGTGATCACCTATAATACATGAGTAGTAGATTGCTGAAACAAACAACCCTCAGCCTGAAAATTCTTTATCCGAACTATTCAGGAAATACTTAAAAATAAAGTCAGTGAGGATCTGTTCAGGAACAATCTGCAAACCAAAAATGAAATTAAGGGTATGTCTACACTGCAACACTATTTCGAAATAACTAGCAGTATTTTGAAATAACTTAGTCCACGTCTACACAGCAGGCAGTTATTTCGAAAGTAGTGTCAAAATACTGTCAAGTTGGAGGACTTCTTACTCCGACGCTTGTATCTCTCCTTGTATGAGGAATAAGAGAAGTCAGAAGAAGAGTGCTCTATTTCAAAATAAGTGCTGTGTAGATGTTCCCTGTTTTGAAATAAGCTATTTCGAAATAAAATACACAATTGATGTAGCTCAATTTGCATAGCTTATTTCAAGTTAAGCCCTGCTTTGTAGACACACCCTAAGTGTATCATATATATTATTCATGCAAAGCAGACTGGTAGATCTATTAGCTTCCAGCCTGAAACTATGTGAAAAGTTTCCTCTTTTAAGCATACCCTCATTTGACTTCTGAAAGTAGTTTAATTCCTATGCAACAGAAGTTAAACAACTTGGTCTATAATTTTGTCATGTAGCCTTGGGCCTTTTCTCATTTAATGGACATTTTTTGGCTCCTTGAATTATAGCAACATCATGGTACATTTCCATGATACCACTATGCAAAACACAAAGGTCCTGCGACTCTCTTATTTAATTACAACAGACTCATATTTTTGCACAATGGGATTGTAAAGCCATGCTGAAGATAGTTCTGTCGGTTTCTGAGCAAAACACATTTGTTTTCCTATTTCTCTTAGAATGCTTAAGTATAATTTGTATATTGCTTGTTCCTTATCAGTTTGAATGCTCCTAATCTTTAAATAAAAATATAAAACATTTTGAATATTTTGGGAGATTTGTTGTTTGCAACATTTTAATTTTTGATTGGGAGATTTAATAGTTTTTTCTCTTGCTTTTTGTTTTACTTCTGCAATAATTCACTCATTTCTTCTGTTTTCCAGATTCTTGTTATTTTGAATATTGGTATATACTCACAATTACGGGAAGCATGCATGCACTCACATTGAAAAGGGAAAAAATAGATTTTTGATCCTAACTATTCAGAAGTATTCAAAACATAACTATTCCTCAATAAGTTATTTGTCTTGTAGCATCTAGACACCCCATCATAATTTTCAGATTCATATGTTTATTATGTATGCAAACTATGCACATTTTTTTAAACTGTGCAAATTTCACAAAGTCTAAAAGGCGTGAGGGGGCAGAACTGGCTGACTCATAGGCAGCTCATGGACGAATTCTGCCCCAAGAAGGCAGCATTCCTTCCCATTGTTCTGGGTCCCAGTGGCCACTAATTTATCCCTTCAGAGGGAGAAACACGCCCCCATATGAGTCAGTCCCAGTTGGCAAGCCATTGTGCAGTGGATGGGCTATGGTTTTACCCTTTATATACCACTCCTTACACATTGTCGAGTGGATTATACCCCATTTACACACACATTCACATGCGGGACGTGCACCAGTATCCAAATACCCAATTTGTTTCTGCAGTTGCTATAAATGCAAGTATGAAAATGTGCCTGCAAAAGGTCTGTAGAGATATGGCCCCCGTGTATGCATTCAGTCCCCAAAAGATAGATGGACATGTTCTATTTTAATCCCCACCTGCCTTTCTGAAGGAAAATATTAACAAGACAAAGGAGTAGAGGTCACATATGGCAACAAGGGTAAGGCTTGTTCACTGTGAGTAAAAATAGTGAGTACCATGATGTGTAAGTGGTTTTCAGAGACTTGTTGCACTATACAGTATAACAGTCTTGCTCTCAACTCTGTTACACAATGCACATCAAATTTAAAATTCACGAAATTATTAATGGCTAATCAAGGGCCACTGAGTACTGACAACCTCCTAGATGGTTACAAATTGTTCTAGTGTCACTGCCTTCCTCTCTGCTCCAATGCTTTGAAATGTATCAGTAGTCAGTTTTAATTTGTTCAATTTAATCAAATTCCACCTGAATAAATATGAGTTGCAGAGTTGAGGGAGGCACGGAAATTTCCTGGAAAATGTACAGTTAAGATCTAACCTGATGGTATATGGTTTTAGATAGTTACTTGCTCTCCTATCTGAGTGTAACTACTGATATGACAGATTAGACAGACTTGAAAGTAAAATTAGATCAGAAAAACAAAACAAAATTCCCTGGGGGAAAAATAGGTTTTCTTGTAGCATGACAACTTGAGTAACAATTTGACAGCAGTCATCATGCAGCCAGAATTTCAAAGGCTTGTGTGATTTAATAGCTTGTTTATTTTTCTTTGTGATGCAGCCAGTAGAGGGGTAGAGAAGACAGCTGCTTCTCCACAATGGTCTTTAGGTGTATATGTATCCCCTTGTCATCTGGGGTTGGAAAGCAAGCAAACTCCTCCTCTCCCCACCTCCTTCTCCGCTCCTTCAGCTATCAAGCAGCAACTCCTGTCCCTCAGGGCTGAGCCAGCTTCCCTGTGGCTATGTTGCAGTGCCACTCACTCAAATTTGGCCCTATTGCATCTCCATCCTCACAGAGGAGTGGCCACACTAAACTGAATAGTGCTGTGACACTAGACATCAAGCCGCAAGACATAGAGTGAGATACTGAGCCCACCCACATAGGCTAGGAGCTTGGCAGCTGTTGGGAGAATGTAGGGCAGGCTCAATCAGCAGATGAACACCCGTGATGCATCATCACTCTGTGGTTGCAAAATCTGGCTCTGATGCTGCTCTGCCTCATCCTGTCACGTTAGGCTCATACATTAAACTATCCAAAGTAGCAGTTAAATTTGATAGTGTTTGGTCTGCTCAGCTGTCTGTTTTTGGCAGATTGATATTTGTGAACATTGTACTTGATCTGTTCCCAGGAGACTTAAGAACTTTAAAATCCATGGGCCAAATACTGCCCCTTTCCATCTCTGTTTAAACATTGCTAAGTGGCCAGAGAGCTGCCGAAACAAAGCTAAGCCCCATCTTAATACTTTTTGTTCTCTTTTATTGTCCCCTGGCATTTTATACTCCAACTGGAAGAGAATTAAAAATGTGTGTGAATTCTCAGTATTAACCTTACAAAAACCTTCCCTAAGAGTGACACAGTTTACTGGCCAATTTTACACCTACAAACAGATCAAAATTGTACCGTTATATGGTGGGTTTATATATGGGAGAGAAGTCCACTGCTGTTTGGCCTGAAAACACCAAAATCTAAAACAGAATCTGCTGCTATAGGTTAGTGCCCAGAAAGTTTCTGCACAGATATGCTATGTTGATAGAAGTATGCATACTGCCATATTGCACTCTCCAAATAAATCCTTCTGACACATGCAATGGAGCAGCACTGTTACACTACAGTCAAGGGCCCACTTCCTACAGAGGTTTGGAGCAGAAGTTATCCCTTTGTATACCTAGGAGAATTTAATTGTTCATCCTTTGTGCCCGTACTTCATATTTTGCCGTTTTTCATCAATTGTATACGTTTATTCTCTCATAGCAGTCTGAGTCATATAATCTGCTTAATTGTTTGAGCATTTCCTTGCAAAGACATTTTCATTGAGTCCCTTTCCTTTCTAAATGTACGTGAGATAATGTTTCTTAATATTTTATTTTATTTAATCAGTCCTATGCCCTTTGCTCACTTTATTAATCTATTAGTTTGTGGAATAGTCTTCCAAGGTAAGTGGTGAAAAAGTCTTTGCTTGGAAGGTTAAAAACAAAATTGGACAAAGCCATGGCAGGAGGATAACATAATGAACCAGTGGTGGTCTTCCATTTCTAGCTTGTGTTCTGTCATTTCTAGAAGCCCCAAAGCAAAGGTGGGAAATGGGTAAGCAAGAGTTTATTTTCTTAGCACATGATCACTGGAAAGAAGTTCCCAGGCTCCCAAAGATCATTAACATTATTGATTTAAAAAAACCACATTTGTTGAAACATTTTAAATTTTTTTTTTTATTTTGCTGATGCTGTCTTGTCAACCTATTGCCATAAAATGATTGTCTGTACAATAATTTTACTTGTATAGCTGTGTGCAGTGTGTCTAAAATGTTCGTCTGTTGTCCCCAAGTCCTTCATTGAATTGAGATGAAGCATTTCAGGAGGCTCTCCCATTGAATCAACTTTTAAATGAGTAATAGCCTATGCGGCAAGTACCACAATAACGTGAAATCCCCACTTGACTGCAATTAACTTATACTTACTGCTGAATCAGCAGTTTGCATTTGCTATAGAATTGTTGTATATTTTGTTTCTAACTCTACATTTCATTTTCCTCTCCCTTTGGGCATCTACTGAAGCAGGAAAATGACCCTTGTGATAATGCCTTTGAGATTTAGAACATTGAAGCAATCTCATTATCACATTACTTCTGTAGGAAATCATGCTTTGCTCAGCATATCAAACAATGGAGTGGAGGTATGTAATGTGCAGCCCAACAGTCAAATGAGATCACCTGAGTTAGATACTGTGGGCTCCAGCTACCCTTTTCCTGTAACTTCATGATGAGGACCAAGCTGATGAACTCAAGTTGGTATTGCTAACAAACTCAAACAACATTCATTTTTATTGACATAATGTGCAAAGATACAAGTACAAGCAGGTATGGTTGTGTATTAATAGTCAAGTGTATGTACAATTATATGCAAATAAGAAATATCTCTTGGAAAATTACAGATAGAACACTCACATCTGTGTAAAGGCTGATGATCCCTCTAGTGCAGAAAACTTGTGTGCTGAGCCAGTTTCTGGTTTGTAATCTGAATTTTTATGTTTTTTGAAGAACAAAGAAAGGAGTCCAACAAGAAAACATCCAGTCAACTTATAGTCAAAGTTATTTCCAGTCTGCAAGTCACTTGTTGTAAATATTTCAACTTATTAAGAACATAAGAATGGCCATGGGTCAGACCAATGGTCCATCTGGCCTAGTATCCTGTCTGCTGACAGTGGCCAATACCAAATGCCCCAGAGGGTGGGAACACAATAGGCAGTGCTTTAAAAACAAACACACACACACACACAAAAGTGCAGGTACAGGAGAAAAGTTGTTGAGGAAAAAAAAAGCTGGGGTGGGGCCAGCATTGTCCTTTTAAGAGATGCAGCCCCCTTAAGACACAGCTGACTGTCAGATATTTGCATACAGAGGTGCCGGTATGCTCCGTTCTTTCCAGGTAAGCTCTGACTGGAGGTACCGGTACTGCATACTGGGCAGTTCTGTCACAAAAAAAGCACTGACAACAGATAATCATCATGCAATCTCTCTCTTGTCACCCATTTACAGTCAAAAACAGTCTAGGGACACCATTCCTGTCCATCCTGGCTAGTAGCCATTGATGGACCTAAACTCCATGAATCTTTCTAGCTCTTTTCTGAACCCTGTTAAAGTCCTAGTCTTCACCACATCCTTTGACAAGGAGTTCTACAGGTTGACTGTGTGGCCCGTGTGTGAAGAAAAACTTAGAGGTTGTAGAGAAACTTAGAAGGTTCAGAGAAAGGTGTCATAAAGTTATTTGTTAGGAGAAGAGAGGAGGCAAGCAAACCTAGAGGAGGTGGAGGAGTATTGCCAGATGATAAGTAAAGCACTCAGAAAAATGTGATAAGATCTAAAAGGAGCAGATCTCAACTTCTGACAGGAAAGTTCCTGAGACAAAAGCCAGACTAGAGTATGGATCTGAGATTCCCCTACCAGATGCTGAGGAAGTAGCATCATGGGATGGTAAGTGAGACGACTGCCTTAAAATTAATACATTCAGATTTTGGAACCCTAAAAAGGGAAAATGCTGGAGGTCTGAGTCAGGAGGAGACAGCAGCAGCTCATGGAAGGAGAAAAGGGCTGCAAACCCAGGGAAAGAGATGGAAAGAAGGAGTGCAATGTGGGAAGCTAATCCTCAAAGCGTATGTTTACACAATAATGTTATTTTGAAATATCTTATTTCGAAATAATGTGTCTACACACAAAATGCATTTCAAAATAGCATTTTGCTATTTCGAAATAGCGCTTCCACACTGAGTGGACTCTGAATTGCATTTAAGGCTGGCTGGAAACAGTTCCGGCAGGGCACCAGGTCAGGACTTACTGTGTGGGGCTGCTGCCTGATGCTATCTGAGGTCTGTGCTTAAAGGGATCTCTTCCCCCTCCTCCCCCCCCGACAGCCAATTCTCAGGTTTCGCTGCTTGCTTGTCTACCTCGATGAGGGACAGCAAAGCATTTTGTGTCTGCGTGCTCTGGTTGCCTTCACTCGGGACACCACAGCACTCTGCAACATGGAGCCAGAGCTGTCCCTGGGCAGTCTGGTGCTTCTCTTGGACACGTTGCTGTGAGCCTGGCTGCACTTTCTGCAGGCTGCCATCCGGGAGGTCCCATCGGGGGGGGGGGGCAGTCAGTATCCAGGAAGCCCTGCGGGAGAGCTTCTACCCGGAGGAGCACTAACAGTCTCCCTGGTAGCCCCACTGGGGGCTTGTGCCTCATTTCTCCCTCACGTCCTTCCACTTATTCCTCCCTATCCCCCCTTCCTGATGTCAGATAAAATACACATATTTTCATGAACACAAACTCTCTTTATTTAACAAAACTGGTGGGGAGGGAATGAAACTCTGGTGAGACTGGGGAAAGGAGGTGGGAGAGGGGAGAAGAGAGGGTGAGAGGGGGAGGGGGAAACCTGGAAGGAGGGAGCTGGAAGGGAGAAAAATGGGGAAGAAAGGGAAGGGGAAGCTCAGGGTTGGGGGTTTCGCCGGACCAACTTGATTTTCATGCAAACCTGCTCCTGGGTTTGCATGTGGCCTTTGGTGGCCAGGCTGGCAGCTATCCTGCCATAGACGGCCACGTTCCTTCATCTAGCACGGAGATCATGGATGTTGGGGGCATCCCCCACAAACGTGAATAAGGTCCATGGTCTCCACCCTGGACCAGGAAGGTGCCCACCTTCTCCAAGCCCTGGCAAGCTCCTGGGTGCTGTTAGACTGCTCCTGGGGAGCAGTGGAGGGCTGGCTGCCAGTGGCTTGCTGGCTCA
>JANRFK010001234.1:39391367-39405049 GCA_030068395.1 Apalone spinifera
TTCATTGATTATGTTGAGTAAACTACTTTACATCGCTCCATTGATGGATCCATGTAGTCTAGACACACCCACATTGCCTACTTATCATCAAGTTGTGACAAAGCTGTATTACTCTGATGAGATCCTGACAGCTGTCCTGGACCAGGTTTTGCCCCTCAATTAGCACTTCAAATTCCTTGGAAGGGAGCTTCTTTCCTACTGTTGCATGGACTGGTAACATGAGGTCTTGGGGATTGCAGAATCTAGGAAGTTCTAGACCTTAAGAAAGCATGGAGACTCAGTGTGGGTGAGCTCTTGGAACACAGTACAGAAGTATTAAACTCCAACTTCCTTTGCAGTGCTCTCCAGTTCTAGCATACCATATGTAGATTATCACCATAATACCTGAGTGCCTACCAGTAGTACATTAAATAAGATGACTAACATCTTTCACGTGTGGTTTCATCTTTCATTTCCCCAAGGAAAGGCTCGAGTGTTTAATTTGATGTTTTCTTGGTTTTGTGTTTGTTTTTATGTACATGTTGCTCTGAATTTATTAGAACAGGCACAACTGCAGAAGCACATCTTGCATTTAGAGTGGAAATTGGGGAGATTTGAGATTGTTCTTAGTTCCTGTGAGAATTAATTCTACAGCATTGGATGATTTTCTCCCTTATTGCAAAGAGTACAATTGTTTTGGAGAAGCACAGATTATGCAGTTAGACTGACCCATTGCAGTGGTCCTAGGACTTACCCTGTTGAATTACTGTTTGAGCAAGAGTATATATTTTAGAAAAAAAATCCAATCATGCTTTTTAATTTTATCAGTGATGGAGAATCCACTGGAATCCTTGGTAAGTTGTTCAGTGGTCAATGATGGTCTTTCTCTCAGAGCTTTAGGCAGTACCCACGTAGATTGCATTGGTGTAGTCCAGACAAGATATGACAAATGCTATTTTCTTCCAAGGTGGGTTGGAGTCTTGCAACTTTTTATCCCATTACAGGAGGAGGAATATGAAATCTTAAAGTCTTATGGGATGGGGAAATCATTACTTGACCAGGTTGTCAGAAATTGTAGTGGGGATGGTCATTCCTAGTGGTCAGATGTACGGCAATCAGGGGTCAGACCCAGAATCAGTAGTCCAGAGTAGGGTTGGAGTGAAGGAGGTATAGGAGCAAGGCTGGAGCAGTGTAAACCTTGGGGAATCTATTGCCATTAGAGAGCTCCAATCCCTGAAATGACATTGAGTAGATGGAGCTGCTATTCCTCCTTTGAAGCTTATACACGAGGGCCCAAGAGTTACTAGTGCAGTTCCCAGCTTGTGGATTCACTCTAACCTAGCATAGGAGTAACTCATGACCTGACACAGCAATAGCATCTAGAAAATTTGCAGATCTGATCCCACAGTAGAACTTACTGTTTCTATTAGTAGGCATATAGTCATGCTTATACCAAAAGTTTACTTTACCCTAAACAAAGTCAGGAATCGTCATGAAAATTCTAGCATTTTTAGTCTAAAATAATTCAAAATGGCTTTTCTTCCCTTAATTAATTAAAAGAATTGAAGTAAAACTGAATCAGTGTTTAAAAACCTTCCCCCCACTTACCCTCTTACTTTTGGCAAGAATTGTTTGTGCCATCCAAGTCACAGGTTGGTTGCCTAGGTCCATCTCCTGGTAGATGAATGTCCATACCACAAAAACCATCATAACTGGCTCTACATGGCTCTCTTGCTTGAGAGAGATTAAGGGATAGACTTGAAAACCCCACTCTGCTTTTGTTCTGACAGGCGGTCAATACTTATAATTCCTGAAGCACAATCATAGGGCAATATTTGAAAACTTGTATTGCTGCTGCCTGTGTATACTTGTCCTGGAGAACTGCACATATAAAATCCAGCTGCCTGAAAGAATGGGAATAAAATAAAGACAAACAATAGAACAATCACATTTTCAGAGCTGTTGCTGCTGCTATAATGAGACAACTGGGGCATTGAGGTCTGTTCTGTTTCTCTTTGGTCTAAGTATTTGATGTATACAGCAAACAGTGCTTTGCAGAGATCTACACAGCATGCTACAGTCATTATTTTATGTTTACTCTCTGCAATGGATAATGATTTTTCATTTTGCACAGAAAGTAAAAGCTGCAGCAATTTGAAATAAGCACATATCTTTGTCTTCATTTGCCACCTTCGTTACATTGGGTTATTTTTTCATATGAACCCCCCCTTTCAGGCCTGATTAATTACTACAAATATTGAAAAGAGCAGTTTAAATTGTTACCATACGAGTAGCATCACTGTCACCTCTCATGACTAATCGCTATTTTTCCTCATGCACTGTGTGAGAACTATATAGTGAAGGGAAAAGTGTGCATCACAATCTATTTGAAACTATGGGACTGACCCATCAGTCCTTACTCTAGCAAACCTCTTTTAGACATGAATATGAGTTTTGTAGATGTAATGATGATCTGAGACTCACGTCCTATTAAAGATGGATCTGGTAGTGTTGCCTATTATTAAAGTTGTCTAAGATCTCCCCATAATAAGGCTTGTTTCACTTGCCTTAGCTTTAATTGTATGGGCTAGAATTTCCCGTGCTTGTTGTTTGTCTCTGATTAAATTGTTCTGGAACATTTCAATAAAAATGGTTCAGCCATTTCTGAGAATTAGCCTTTTGTCATCCCCATGCAAAATTGCTCATGTAGGGCTAATGACTCTGAAAAATTACAGTTTGTTTTTGTTCAGTAGAGATGTATATTTTTAGCAGCTAAGTTCCCAGAAAATTCTCTCCACACTGAGTATGCTGCAACCCAGCACTACACAGTCTCTCCCTACAATCTGGCCTGTAACCTGCTGCAGGCCATTCCAAATTCAGGCTCCTGAAATGAAATCTGGGAAAATGTTTCCTGTGCAGTCAAGTGACCCCCTGCGTGCTGGGCTCTGAGAGCTTGGAGAAGCTGGCACAAGAGCAGACTGGCATGGTGCTGAAGAGGGAGTTGAAACAGGGACTTGGAGGCTGGTGGAGAAACTGGGGTTAGGAGAAGAAGATCCTCTGCATGTCTTTTTATAGACTGGTGCGGAGCTAGTCTACAGAAACTAAGGCACTCCGCTCTGGACAGGGGAAGATAGAAGGAAATAGTGAGGGAGGCTTCGGACACCAATGGGAGTTGAGCCTATGCTGTTGATTATGATGATGAACTTTAATTGGGATTGGAGGGGATGGAGTAGGATTGCCAACCCTCCTGGCTTCACCAGGAGACTCCTAGGATGAGGCTCAATCTCCCAGAGGTCAAACCAGCAGATCAGCCACTAAAAGTCTAGTGACACAGTAATGCTAAGGCAGATTTCCTGCCTGCTCTGGCTCCACACCATTCCCGAAAGTGGCTGGTACATTCTGCAGCCCCTAGACAGGGGAGAGAGGAGAAGGAGGTCTCCTGACACTGCAACTAACCTGGGTGACTTTGCAGCTCCCATTGGCTGGGAACTATGGCCAGGAGGAGCTGCAAGGAAAGTACCTACCTGCAGAGATGGTCACCTGACCTCCCTGCCTAGTAGCCACAGGGATGTGCTGACAACTTCTGGGAGTGGCATGGAGTCAGGGCAGAGAGGCACTTGCCTTAGCCCTGCTGTGCTACTGATGGAGAGCTGCCACAGCACCCTTCCCTCTTCTGCACCCAGAGTCTCTCCCAGAGCCCACCCCATCTTCTGTACCTTCACCACCACCACAGACTCAGCCCAGCGTACCCACCCACACTCCAAACCCCTTGGCTCTAGGCCAGAGTTTAAACTCCCTTCCACACCCCTGCTCCCTACCCCAGCCCAGTGAAAGTGCGTGAGAGTGGTGGAGAGCCAGAAATGGATGGAGAGAGTGGGAGTGGGGCCTCGAAGAATGCGTAGAGCAGGGGCAAGACCTCTGGGAAGGGCTGGAACAAGAGTTTTGGGGTTTTGTAATTAGACAATTGGCAACCTTAGAGGGGAAGGACTGATACTGGCTGGGAAAGGAAACTGGGAGCGTGAAGGGAAATGGGGGTGGGGCATGGGAGCAAGCAGGTTGCGGGGAGGGGGAGGGAGATCAGATGAAGAGCTGGGAGAGACTGGTAGACAAGAGAGGAATGATAATGGGTGGGAGAACTGGGTCTGATTTGGCAAAGAGGCCAGGGGATATTAAGCTTGTTGAGGACTCTGGGGATGGAGGCTGTGACTATGAGTTAATAGGGACCTGGTATGTGGGCAGGGAGTTGGAGTTTGACTAGTGGTTGATAAATACGACATAGGGCTGCACATTCAAGAACAAAGATGAAACAAAATATCGAGTAGCTGCTCACTGAGTACCATCCATCTTGTGCATTCAATAAAGACAGTGGAAATAATCTGTGATCATTTCAGACGGGGCCAAAAAGCTGTGCAAATGAGAGGGCTGAAAATAAGGTTCATCATTATCATCAACAACCATAGGCTCAACTCCTACTGGTGTCCGAAGCCTCCCTCACTATTTCCTTCCATCTTCCCCTGTCCAGTGTGGAGTGCCTTAGTTTCTGTAGACTAGCTCCGCACCAATCTACTATATCATCAACCCATTCTCTGTGGAATCTGCCTCTCCTATTCGGACCATCCCTTATGCCAAATACAGGTTGCACATTAATAATTTTCTTTCCAATGAAGTTTTCATGTTTTTATTACATTAAATTTTAATTATATTTAAAGTATCTTTCTATAACATTTATAGAGAAAAGTGTACTTCCATAGCACAATGGATCAAATATTTCAGTAGTGAGCCCTATGTAAATCCATTGAAGATTTCATTATGAACCTTTTTATTATGGTGAGCTCTTTACCTGTTTGGTTTTATTTTCTTTGTGTGGTACAATTTAATTACTAAGAGCCTCCTATCTGCACATGACAGCTGTCTTTTGATTAAGCAGAGTGATACTGAATGTCTACTGAACAATTTACTTTTGGTTTGTTGTTCTCTCAGCCTAAAAGGCCATGCTGACTCTTGCTCTTTATGTGTGGAAACAGCAACCTTTATGGAGATTTCTTTTGATATTTTAGAGGAGTAATTAAATAGTTTTATGGTACAATTAATAATTCAAAAATAACCAAAGTAAGAATTTTCCCAGTACGATAGTTAATTATGGTTTAATTATTCTATAAATAATTTAGAAAAAGGAGCAGGCAGAAACATTTCACTTACTTCAAGGACCTATGGAATAATTGTTTAGGTTATTAAATATTAGCTTCATCTATAACATTTTAAAGTGAAATGCAGATATAAAGAAATCACTTGCTTCAGGTTACAGTTTACTTCACTTATATCTTTCAGAACTAAATACTGATGAATGATTTGTGTTCTTATCCAGTTTTAACATAAATAACTCCCTTTATGAGACGGCCATACAAACTAATAAAATATTTCTAAGAATAAAAAGTAAGATTTGTCAAAGTGAAATATAAGTGACCGTTGGGACAGCCATTCCAACTAACATGTTTATTTTTCAATAGACTTGCAGTGATTACTTCAGTCTTGTTATCGGTTCGATATGTAACCTCATATATTTATTTTGATCAGTCTCCCATCACAATTAAATTATGAATGCATTCCAGAATTTCTATTTGTAATATAAATTGCACTGTGTGAAGGGACTTACTATTTGAAAATATCTTTAAACTGAAAACTGGGCATTAAGTAAGATAACTAAAATAAAATATGAATAGACAAATTTGCTACTCAGTTTTATGGTGTATACTCCGGTGCATGACAATTAGGCATGACATGACAACTATTAATTGTTAGTTAATAGTGATGATGTTTGAGTTTATATCTCTAGACTATTTAGGATCTAAGTACTTTAGAGCTTGTCTCCTTCACTATGAGCTGTCATTAGTTTAAAGCTCAAATTTTGTCCCATATTTAGGCTATATACAATTTTTTTTTACATAATCTATGTTCATTGGAAATTTGTATGTGGTTATTTTAAAAATTACAATCTTTTCTACTTTCCTGAGAGTATGGTTGAATGCAATTCATGTCGTAGATGCCTGGCTTCTGGCTCCTCCCCTTTTCACTTATTTTTCAACCTCTATAAACTAGGCTACATCTGAGACCATGGCTGGCTGCACAGCTGGGAGCTTAGCTGCTGTGATTGGCTGGAACCAAGTTGTCATAGGTGGGAAAGAATAAAAGGCTTATTGATTCTAGTTGCATTTCCAAAACACCACGTTGATGACTTTGGGATTATTTCCATGCTTTGCCCTCCCTTCGAGGAGCGCAAGGACTACATCTGTATTTGGACAGATATTGTGGCTTAGTAATATTAGTACTCTTATGATTAATACTCTTGATGAAGGAGACACTGGGCTAGCACTTTTCATAATATCTGGAGTTGGGAAAGGATGTTATATCATGACAAATTACTCTGTCTGATTTGCATTTTTCATCTTTCCTGCTGCCCTTTTGGAAAGTTATGAGCGTAACTGTCATGCTTATGGCTAGTTTGTGAGGATGCACAGCCGTGTTTTGTTGACACACTAAGAATTTAATGGTTTAGGATGAGTTGCTTACAGGCCAGGAGTCCTAGTTTATTTGTGTTTGATTATAATTGTACATTTGCCAAACACCTGTGTGGAGTGAATCCATTTGCCTGGAGCGTGAAGTGATGATGTCAACTGCACTTCAGCGTTGAATCTGAAAGTAAAATTTACAAGCAATAGACTACATGTGTAAAAATATGACACGCATTGGTCTAGTAAATATCCAAACTGAGGAAAACACAAAAAACAAAACAATTAGCATTTCAAGAATAATTTCATTGTAAAAATTATTTGAGGTGGTGTTTGTGATATAGATAAGGAAATCTGCCTTCTAGAAATATTTTAACCTAGTAGCTTACTTTAACACTGAGTGAGCTTCTTATGGTCCTCAAGTCCAGTAATTTTATTGTACAGAATGCAGAATGATCCCTAATTATCTACATCTCTGGGGATATTTAAGAGCTGGTTAGATAGACATCAAGGAGGGTCTAGACAGTGCTTGGTCCTACCGTGAGGGCAGGGGCTTGATGATCTCTTGAAGTCTCTTCCAGTTCTAGTGTTCTATGATTCTATGATTCTATAATAACTTCATGGACATGATTTTAAGGCATAGTCCAGGAAAGCACCAACTACCCACAGAAGCACTCTCCATCGCAACACCACAAGCCATATACCAGTCCAGTGTAGAGGGGAGAACCAGATGGGGAAAGGGACTGGAGAGTGAGCCCGTCCTGTACTTATGCTGCAGCTGGAATGGGACCTGATTCTGAACATTGCTGCCTAGTACCTGGGGTTATAGTGCCATTCGGGTTTGGCACATTCCTTCCAGGATTTCTGTGAGTATGATTGAACCAAGAGTCCATGCTAAAACCATCCCTGCAAAGGCCACAACTGAGATCAGAGTCCAGTTGAGACCTGCAATCACTTCATGTGGGAGGCAGGAGAAAAGAGACCAAATGTGAAGACTAGTGAAGTCATATGGCTGCTGAGGCTCTATCTGCCCCCTTTTTCACAGTCACTTCTCAGCAAAAACAGTTTTTGAGGCAAGAGTAAATTCTCAAACAGGGTGGGCTGCAGTGATGTTAAAGGCTGTGTTGGCAGCCCTTTCAGTCATTCTAGAGCTTCCCCAGGCCCTAATCCTTGTAGCAGAAAGTGGAAAATGGAACTCTGACTCGACATGGTACTTTCCAGTTTCTGCCCATGGCTCTTAAGTTCAGGGATTTGTGGTCAGGGGACAATTCTGGAGGTTGTAAAGGTATGGCACACAAGGGTGATTCCCCACCCAATTAGTGTAGTCAGATTTCCCAACTAGATGGACAGGGTGCCATTGCTGCAAATGGTGTCAGATCAGGAAAAACTGGCAACCCCACCCTAATCCTCTTAAGGCACTTATATGACACTTCTTATTTTAGTGTGAGGGAGATTACCTGTAAAATAGTTATCCTCATACCTCCTTCCCCCCGCCTTGCCCTGTGAAGAAGGAAAGTACTACTATTCCCATTTCACACATGTGGGAATTCAGATACAGACAGGCTAAGTTTCTTGCCCAAGGTCACACACAAAGCCAAAAATAAATCAAGAGCTTGAACCCAGGTCTCCCCACCCTGAGCATTGTTCTTTCTCTAGTGAATGATGATTGGTGAGACATTAAAGTTTACTTCCTAGCCTCAGATCAGTCAACATGGGTAACATTCACAAAAGGCAAATACCTCAGTCAATAGCCCCTGATCCCAGGGGCTACTCAACCACGGACCATGTTTTGTGGACTTTAGAGCACATTGCAAGTCATATTTACTTACTAAAGGCTTTAATTAAATTTCACAGCAGGCCCTATAGTTCATTAATTTAAAGTGGTTGTCTGTGAATAAGAGATTAATTTATGCTTATTTTGTTTGTTGGGTGCAACCACAATAAGCACTGCATAAAAATACATGCATCCCATAAATAAAATATGAATTAAAACAAGTGAGTAATTATGAATACATCAGCCTGATGGCAAGACACATTTTAATATCAGAGCCCAGTAACGGTGCATGAATTAGGAAGGATTAATTTTCCTGAGACAGTTCAAAAGTATTTGGCCTTTATTCTGCGCTTATTTCCAATGTCGCATGACACATTTCAGATTTTTACATAATTTAAGGTTTCAGAAAACATTTTGTTCTCTCCAGGTGAGATGCTCCTTATTTTGAAGCTCTCTTGGAACACCAGTCCTATAGACTTATTTCCATGAATGGATCTCTGTGCTCTTGTGGGAAGAAAGCATCTGCTACTAATGTTTGTTTGTACAATCTATCCAAATGGGGTCATGTTACTGGATGGCCTCTAGACGCTCCCATAATCAACATGATTAATAATAATAATGATGATGCTCTGTTGCCACGATGATGCTTTGTGGTAGCATAATGCTCCAAACCCATGAAGTCTGGCTTACTGGATCAGGACTGTACTTTGTATATTTTCCACACCTGTCAGAATACTGTGACTTTTTTTATTATTATTATTCCTTGATGACTACAATTGAAGGGGGTAGAGGATTCTGTTCCTAATGCTCCTGTGCAGCTTCTCCCCGTAGGAATACAAACATGTAACTGAAAGTAGAATCTGCTTTACTGTGTGTCAGGCAGAACATTCTCTGGCTCTTCATTTAATTGATGGTTCCTATTTTCCAAATGGCATTCAGTTTTTGTTACCACATAACATAAGGCATAATCCATAACACTTCACAACATGCTTAATTTTCAGCACATGAGTAGCTCCATGGACTACTTTAATGGAAGTGCTCAGCGTCAACAAGTTAAGCATATGTCAGAGTTTCTATCCTGGCTAACATCATACACTTTTTGTTACAGCATAATCTGTCACAGATTTGCCGGAGTTTAAACTATATAACCATTATACAACTCTGTGGTTGTGATTTACTTTCTAATATATGGAAACATATGGTTTGGAAACTGATACTTTTTGTCATACAAAAGCTCATCTAGTTTATTTGCTATTCCTATGTCTTTTAAAAAAGTCTATTCCCAGTAAGTACTTTACAAAAACATCACACAGTCATCACATATTTTGAAATAATTTCTAATTATTGGAGGGTGCTGTGGAGGAAGAGGATGGGAACTAGAATCAGAGAGGTGTGGCAGAACATTACTGAGGGGTATTGAAGGTTACCAATAGCTTTTGCAGGTACTATGAATGGCTCCTTCTTCTCCTACTCCTCCTTCTGTGAAGAGTTAAGGAAGCCAAGGGGAGCATTTGATCCTGTTGGCCTCTCACTGTGTGTGGGTGCTGCCACAGCTCAGCTTAAGGTTTGACAACTCTAGCTATGCATTTCACGTCCCTTAAACTGATCTTCCTGGTCTAGTATAAACCAAGCTTAGGTGCCCCATCTCAATTTTTCCAGTGGGTGTCAGGCATAAAGGACCTAATCCTGCAGTCCTTGTTCATATGCATTCTTCTCTTTCCTTCAAGACATTCTAATGAACAAGCTGCAGACATAAAATGTTAGTGTGTGCCCAAGGCTTCACATGCGTCAGATGTGTCCCTGTGCAAAAGCAGATGAATGCTAGTCCTGGCTAACTGTTTCAAAATTTTAAATTGCAAAACAAGTTTGAACTTCGAAATTTCAGTATTCCGCAACAAATGGAAAATCTTTGCAAGAAAAAAAATCATTTTTCTGCTTTGTGATCAGCTTTTGTACCCATTTCTGCATATGAGTGTCCAAAACCTGTGTGGAAATTCTTTGAAAATCTCACTGAAAAGCTCCTCCTCAGTTCACAACACATAGGGCCTGACTTTGCATTTATATACAACTCTCACTGGGCCTTAACCCTGACTACAACTGGTTCTATGGCTCTGGAATTCACAGCCTGCCTGAGTCCAGCAGCTGTGAATGAGTTTATGTATCTTTTGGGGAGAGCACTGCAACATTTTTTTCCCATGAGAGGGTACCATGACCCAGGAAACTCAGTTTTATAGTAAACTTTATCGCTTAAAAATATATCTTGCAAGACTTTATGTATGAAAAGTTCACTTAGAGGATTTTGTGGCAGTCAAAGCTCTCTCCTGCCTGTCCAATGACATGAGGATCTTCCATCAACTGTTCCTCAGAATTTTTTGGCTTTAGGAAGAGAGAATAACATTTAAACTGTTCTTCTGTTTCCTTGTTGGATGTATTTTAATAGCGGGTTCTCCTCAAAAAATGGACTTTCTGGCAAAATGTAACTCTTTGTGGAAGGAATAAACTCAAGATCATTCCCAGATTGAATTTAATTGGCCCTCATAATCACAGTGACAGACTCCTCCTCCTTTGCTGAATAGCTCTTTCAGATGAAGTCAACTACTGAATAGATTCATCCTAAGGCAAATCAAACCTATCTTGCCTGCAGTACCCCTTTTTCCAGCAGGTCCATAGGCCACATAGCCCTCGGGCATCATGCACTTGATTTCCTTTGGGATCAATCTCTTAAATAGTTGACTTCTTAAATAGTTCATCTTGGACATGAACTCCAACACCAACATAAAGTAAGTCCCTCTTCCTCCTGACGCATACTACATACTTAACTAAATCAAACTATTTCATAAGGCTTTAGGTTCTATTGATGAACTTTCTTAGCAGTTAATGACTGTTGCAGAGAAAGAAGAGAGAACAGAACTAATCCAGGGCTAATCCAGAAAACTCAGTGGATATGATTATTTAACACACATACACCCTCCATGCCTACCAAGATTCTATATTTCCTGTTTTGGCATCTTGGTTCTTTTATATATTGATATTTAGTTTTCCCAAAAGTTCTTTCTCAGTGTGGGTACAGTGTACAAAATATGTGATATCCATGTCTCAGCTGCCTTGGCAAACAAAAGAAATAACTCTCATTCTTTATTGAAGAGCCTACCGCCAGCCAAGAAGACTGGTTGTATTTAGGATCAAGTGTTTGAACTACAGATTCCCCAAAAAGCTGAAATGTGCACTTCATGCTTTTTTCCCCTATGGATCTATTTGACACCGCCATCACTTCCTTCTCTGCTTTTTGTAATATAACTCCAATTCTGAGTCCCTTTTAATTATCCATGCTGCCTTTTCTGGTAGTTTTACTTACCTTTTCCTATGATTCCAAAGACATCTGATCACTTGAGCAAAATAATTTTTTTGTTGCTTGATAAATTTTAAGCACAAAGGGCTTGGATTTTTCCTTAAAAGAAAAAGGCTAATGGTAAGAAAACAGACTAGGAAACTATGCTGCCTTACATACGTATCCTAGAACACTCACTGATTGATGGACACTTTTATTTCTGTTTTCAAAAATCTATTGTTTGGTCTCCCTTTGTTTAAATAGACAAATACATAGTAGTATGCTGAATACTATAAAAGAAAGGTACCTTATATAAAATTATAACATTTACACATAGGAAGAGCTTACTTAATTGTATTTTGCTGGGTTAAACATGAGGTCTTTTTACTGGACAATTTATTTTAATTATTCTTCCTTGACTTGTATTGTCAGATTAAATTTACCTGTTGAGTCCTACCAATTGATGTTGGCATCTGTATGCATGCTTGAAGATGTCCATATTCATTAGTGGATTTCTTTAGCTTAACAAAGCTTTGAATTAAATTCAGCCCACAAAGCAAGCATTTATCATTCTGAGATGCATTGAGAGCTAGTGCTGTTAAAGGAGTGTATTGTTTCAGCCATTAGTAGTCCAATCTGATTACGGGACTCAATCTGTTTCTGGTAGGAACCATCGCAAGAACAACATCATTACCATCTGTGTCCTCAGCAGAGACTTCATATCTGAGCATTTAGCATTTCAAAAATACTACAGATGTTGATATTGCATTATTCATTTAGTCAGACTGCCACAGCTGTGTACTTTCCTGTGTATATTTTTTCAAGCAATCTGCCATCCCGACTCTAATTTGAGCAGTGCAAAGTAGAATGCAATTTTTATGCATGTTACTATTCTATAGTAAGTTTTGGACCTCGCTGCCCAACTAAAATCTCAAGAGCAGCAAAATCGGATATGTCATTACACATTAATCATTTTGGTAGTCCGTATGATAATTTAATTAACTGAAAATTAATATGCCTCAGAACCATGTGGGCCAGTGATATAAGGAAGATTTTCAGAGAATGCTTTCAGGGTATTACAAGAGACCAAAGGAGTGACAAAATAGGATGGAACCTAGGAGGAAAAAAAAATAGATCAAAGAAGCAAAAAAAGGAGGGGGTGGGAAGAGAGACTGATAAGGGAGATTACAGAAGTTAAAATGCACAGAAAATGAACCATAGACTCAAATGAAGGAAGAGCAGCACATTTGCTGATATATGAAGAGTTTATTCTAATACTGTCTGAGCTATCAACATGCAAAGAACTTTTAAGCACAAAATGTGAAGTGGTAGAAAAATCAAAATACATTAGGATTTCTACATTAATAACTGTAATTATTAATTGTTAAAATCCTTTTTTAACTTTCATACTGAAACATGGCTAGGATAAAAATGTTTATAAGAATTCACATGGACAAATCAGAACAGGAGATGATTTCTTCTCCTAATTGAATACAAACAGGTGATAAGAGGAACTATGTCAATAACACTGGTCTACAATTTTTTAGAAGTCGTCTGCTTCAGAGATAAAATGTGCTATTTATTATGTATTTTGATGTGCTGAATTCAAATATGACAATTAAAACAACTGATTGGCTACTGTTTCCAAGATATTTAAGTTTTTACATTTTACGTCTATGTATATTGTGTAGATAGTAGAGTTTTAATCATAAATTGTAAACCTAGGTCTTTTCATGTGTTTATGGTTGCTTTACATGATAATATTTCACCTGTCCTGCTTATGTAACACTTTAAAAATCAGCAAAAGGGTTATATAAATAAAATTTATTATGAAACAAAAGGCAAAAAACTATTATGTACATAGTTTAGTCCTATTCAGTGTCTACTCAGCGCTTCTTGGCTTGTCTATTGTATTCATTAAATGGAGCATCTCTTGTCACTGTCCAGCAATAGTCTGCAAGCATTGATGGGCTCCATTTGCCCTGATGTCATTTCTTCATTGTTGCAATGTCCTGGTGAAATCGTTCGCCGTGCTCATCGTTCACTGCTCCGCAGTTGGGTGGAAAAAAAAATCTAGATGAGAGTGCAAAAAATG
>JANRFK010001234.1:39411262-39437604 GCA_030068395.1 Apalone spinifera
CCCTCACACAAATTGTGCAGCACACAGCACGCTGCCACCATGAGTGGAATATTCCTCTCAGAGAGGTCGAGGCGGGTGAGGAGGCATCTAAAACGGGCCTTTAGCTGGCCAAATGCCTCCTACACCACAATGTGGGCCCTGCTGAGCCTGGCATTAAAGGCCTGGCAGGAGGGGTTGAGGTATCCCATGTAGGGCTTCATGAGCCAGGGTTGTAGCGTGTAGGCCACAGCCCCCACCAGGCAGACAGGTATGTCCACATCCCCAATCCTGATGTGGCGGTCGGGGAGGAAGATCCTGGCGTGCAGCCTCTGGCACATGGAGGAGTTGCAGTAAATGCGCATGTCGTGTGCTTTGCCTGACTATCCAATGCTGATGTCCATGAACTGGTCCCGGTGATCAGACACAGCCTGCAGAATGACTGAGAAGTATCCCTTCCGATTGATGTACAGGGAGGCCTGGTGCACCGGGACAAGTATGGGGATGTGCATCCCGTTGGTAGGCCCCCCACAGTTGGGGAAGCCCAGGGTGCCAAACCCCTCGATGACCGCGTCCACATCAGTGAGGCAGATGACTCCGCAGAGCAGCACTCTATTGATGGCCTTGCCCACCTGCAGAGGGACACACAAAACCACCAATAGTCACTGGGGTGCCAGGGTGGCTGAGCGTGCTCCTTCCCCACCACTGCCCCGTGCCCCCTCCCCAGGAGCAACCCCCCCTGCAATCCTGGCCACCACAGGCAGTCTGAGGTGTGGCTGGGACAGAATAAATCCTCCCATGGAGAGGACATGCACCCCCTTCTCCTCTTTTCCCTAATACAACCCATTCCCTCTTCACACCCTCCTCCCTCCCCCGCCACGGTGGCTGGAGACTGCCATACCTGCATGAGCACTGCTCCGATGGTGGATCTCCCCACGCCAAACTGGTTCCCCACGGATTAGTAGCTATCCGGCATGGAGAGCTTCCAGAGGGGCGATGGCCACACACTTGTGGAGGGAAATGGCGGGCCTCATGTGCAGGTCCCATCACCACAGAGCAGGGGCAAGCCACTCACAGAGCTCGAGGAAGGTGTCCTTCTTCATCCTGAAGTTCTGGGTCCACTGTTGGTCTCCCCAGTGCTCCAGGATGATGTGGTCCCACCAGTCGCTGCTGGTGTCCAGACGCCAGATGTGGTAGAACACGCTGGCATCCGGACACTGCTCCTCCATGGCCCACAGTGGGGTCTGGAAGAGGACCTGGGGGTTGGGCTGCTGCAGAAGCTGCCAGGCAGTCTCCAGCACTTGCTGCCTGGCTTGCAGCAAGACATCCAAAATGAGCACTAGAGTGCCCAGGGGCAGCTCTGGCTCCATGGTGCTGAGTGCTGTGGTGTCCCGAATCAAGGCAACCAAAGCAATCGGAGAAAAAAAATGCTTTGCTGTCCCTCAGAGAGGTAGGCAAGCAAGTAGGGAAACCTGAGAACTGGCTGTCCAGGGCGGTCCCTTTAAGCACAAGCCTCAGATAACCTCAGACAGCAGCCACACAAAGCAACTACTGACCTGATGCCCTGCTGGAACTGGTTTCAGTTGCCCTTAAATGCGATTCAGCGTCCAATCAGTGTGGACGCACTATTTCAAAATCACAAAGCGCTATTTCGAAATGCATTTTATGTGTAGACGCATTATTTCAAAATATATATTCAAAATAAGATATTTCGAAATAACGCTGTAGTGTAGACATACCTAAGTTACAAAATAATGAAAATTATTAAGATTTGGCAAAAACTGAATTGCTAATAGCATCATTCCCTGGTGTAAGGACATTGGAAATTCCTTAAAGCCTGTACTTAAAATGCTAATCCAGTAGGCACAAAAATGCAGCAGCCCTTTAGAATTCAGCTTATATTATGAAATCCTTTCTGGTGGAAAATATTCCTGCTTTCTAGTGCCAGCAAGTTTATGTTTTCAAAATTCTTTTTTTGTAATTGTCATATCTTGTTATTTGCTAGAGTAACCCTTGTCTTTTCCATTTAATTTAAAATATCAACTTTTTAACAATATGCAAATTACAGGGCCTGCATGGTACTGTGTGTTAATGAATCAACCTTTTACTCAAGAGACATGAGTTACATATAAAAAGTTGAGGAATCCTGTGGTACCTTATGGCATAGCTACATTAGGAAATTATTTCAAAATAATTCTCCAAAATAACTCTCAAAATAATAATTTTGAAATTATGTGCCCACACTATGGGGAAGCCTCAAAATTAATCCGAAGCAGTCTCCATCAATGTGGATGTTCTACCTCAACTTAGAGCCCAACGAAGCACTAGGGAGTAATTAGTTTGAATTACTCTGGGGAATAGTTATTTCAAAATAGCAGCACTGCAGTGTCCACACTACTGCTATTTGAAAATAACTATTTCAAAATTAGCATAATTCCTTGTCGAAAGCAGGAGTTATTATTTTGAAATAACCAGCTCCAAGGGGCCATTTTAGTGCAAAAAAAAAAAAATAGCCAGAGCACAATAGTTAGCCTGCGTCCAATGAGCTTCCCTAACCCATGTCCTTCTCAATACCAAAATGCCTGCTGTAAAAGAGACCATAACACTGTGAGCAAATGGCTCCTGTGTTTCTTTATTAAAAAGATACTTAGGTATAATGCTCATCACCAGGATATCTGAATGCTGTATAAGAAATGTCAGTCTCCTATTTTCTTTCAACATTAATATTCCTTACATTTTTAGCCTTCAGCAGCACATTCAGGTTATAAATGTGCTCAAATTTTAAAGCCACCTTATCCATCTTCACAATATACCCTTTTTCCTTCTTCACTATTTTCTTCCTCCTAAATAATTGCATGGCAGACATTTTCAAGAGGAATAGGATGAAGACTAGAAAAAAAAGTAATATGTTCTTGTACAGTTTAATAAAATAGTATTTTTCACACTTTTTCCATTCTTTATACCCTGATGTCGAAATACTATAGTCTTAGTGGAATTTGCTGTCAGCTTGATAGAGTTATATGTGTGGTTTAAATTCACTACAAAGTTTTCTAGTTCCTCCTTGCTCCATAGCTATACACAATTGGAGACACGTAACTAATTTATTTAATGGTAAAACACTCTGGTTACTAGCCAGCTTTAATGGAACCAGCATAGTACTGAGCAACATTAGAGCATATTCTAAAGATTTTGAGTGAGTTTGTGCCTTCTGTAGCAAAATCTTGTTGGAAAAGGCTTGGAGTGGGAGGAATGAAAACTTTAACAAGATTCCTCTGTGGCATTTTTCTTTTTTTATAGATTGCCCCATTAAGAGAGAGATTTTGCTTCTGACCCTTCCAGAGACCAAACCTTATGGATCCTTTGAGATCTATTTGCCTTCTCGAGCTTTATCCACACTGAGGCAGTTTTCAGATTGCTGAAATGCTCCCTTAGCACTCATCTACTTGGCTCAGGTGTGCCTTGCTTCAAGGAGTCTATCCTTCCTCCATACAAAGGTGATTCCACAGCTCAGGAGGCTTCTGCTCAGAAGCCAGGACTGTAACTAAAAGTGTTAAAGACTCAAGTTGTATTCACTGCTGAGTCAATTCCCAGGAGAAATGATGAGGTCAGAGTGAATTTTCCCTGGCCTGTGCTTCTTCCTTAGGTCTGGCCTCCTCCCCATTCATGGGTCATCAGCCCCATGGAGGACTCTCCATTTGGCCCAGACTGGGAAATGGGAGATATATGCATGGAGGATTCTTTCTATGCCCATCTAGGGGCCATGATTTATTTACAACAGTAAATAATATCAAATGTGACTACCCTCAGAAATGTTGAATATTCAGGTGCTGAACCAACATGTATTTATCAGGTATTGCCAATTTTTACTGCCTCTGTCCCATTACTGCACTAAATATTGGAATAAAGGGTTCATATTTTCAGGAGCACTGAAAGTGTAACCTAATTTGTTAACTGTATCCACTCAACTTATTAAAACAAAAGTCTATATTGTACTATATAGGATGCCTGATCAGAGATTCTTACCATCTCAAATATACAAATTTGTGTTTTGAGAAATGGATTGGTGTAGAATTTAACCTAAAGCCAGGGATGGATTAAGGTCTTTATAGGCCCTAAGCACTCTCCTAATCGTAGGCCTTTAAATTAGATTATATATAAATATATAAGGGATAAATTCCCTATCACCTATACACCTAATATTGCCCACTTTAATATTCACCCTTGAAAGTGGTGCACCACGTGGGCAATATTCATAGTACTTCATTCTAAAATAACAGCCATTTTTATGTATACTACAATTATACTTAGGTTTTACCTGATAGTATATTGGCTGATAAGGGGAATTAAGGGGATGTTACCAGTACAACTGTATAATTTGATTTAGCAGTTTTCTTAATTTCAAGTTCATTATGAATTTTTTTTTTAGCCCTTAAACTTTTTGTAGGCCCTAAACGTGTTCGTAGGCCCTAGGCACTGTGCTTATTGTGCCTAATGGATAAACTGTCCCTGCCTGAGGCACCGGGATCCCCCAGGATCCTATGTGGCACTTAGAATTCTAAGATCTTTAAAGATTGTCTGAGCAAACACATATTTTGATTTCATTTATTTGTGAAAATATAGTATTTTACGAGGATATCTTCCTTTAAAACCCCTTAGGCTACGTCTAGACTGCAAGCCTCTTTCAACAGAGTACTTTTGAAAAAAAAGCCACTTTTTCGAAAGAGAGCACCCAGGCAGTCTGGATGATCTCGTTTGAAAAAGCACAGTTTGCATTGCATAGTGCCTTTTTTCCAAAGAGCACTTTCGAAAAAAGGCATTATTCCTCATAAACCGAGGTTTTCCGCGGTCGAAAAAACTGCTGTGTTCTTTAGATTTACTTTTGAAAGAACACAGCAGCAGTCTAGATGCAGGGGAAGTTTTTTTAAAAAAATGCCACTTTAAAAAAAAACAAAACCCTGTAGTCTAGACATACCCTTACAGTATAACTTTTGCTCTGTTGGTAATAGAAGCTCATTTTGACTACAGAGCTTTCACCTCAAAGTCCAATTCTTGCTCATTGAGAAAAATAATACCACCATTGCTAGAAATCTTGCTACCTATTCGCTAAGGGTCAGGGTTGTAGCTGGTGCTAATTGGTGATGACCCACTGATGTGAGTAGAACTATGTGTTTACAGAAGAAAGATGTGGCACTGCTGTTTCCATTGCACTCAAGGGCAAAACTCTCATTTACTTTAATGGTGCTGAAACAAGCCCTATGTTTATCCTTAGTTGTGCTAAGCTGAGCTTTATCTCAGTATATATTTTCAGAAGATAATGAATATGGTGTTTTTTATTTAGTGCTACTATCCTTGGAATTTGAATGCTTACAGTTTATTACTACTTTATTTTCATGAGGGGGGAAAAATTCTAAAGGTTTAAAGGATTGATTATTGAGTGTCTAGCAAGTTAAGTTAATGCCTATTACGCCCGTTGGAATGTAGAACAGCAACGAAGGTTCTCCATTTTTGAGTGTCTAGCAAAAGGAAAGTATATTTATATTCATGGCCATTTCCTGTTTTTCATTAACTTCCAGGACCTACCCACTTTCACATCCATTTCCATATATTTAAAAAATGTCAGATCATATTGTTTCAAAATGGAAGAAAACCAGATACAGTTGAACAGATCTCGGGTGACATTGGAAACGTCCAGAAAACTAAGGGTTTTGATAATGGTGGAGCGGATTCAGTTGGCTTTAAATTCTGCACATGGGACCTCACTCTCACTCAGATGGATAGCTGGCTTCCTCACAGATGCTAGGTTCAATATAAGATAGTAGCAGCTGCTCTCCAGGATTTCAGTACATACATCTTTATGTGATGGCCAGACTTAATCATATAAATCTTTGTGCAGTGAAGTTTTAATGTCCTGAATCAGGCATAAAGGCCTCCATTTGTAACTCTGTGTGCACTTAGGCAGTGAAGCCAGACCAGTGCATAAAGAGTTATGTGCTGATGTCAAAACTTGGGTGAAATATTAGACCTTTGAATAACCAAATGTTTCAATTAATCAGGATGTGGGTAATTAAAGGTTTCACTATGTTGACCCATGTAAGATGTCCCTCAGTTGTATCAAAAATCACTAGGGACATGCTAAAAGTGTGATGTGACTACAGGTTCAGTTGAAAAAACCTGGCCACACCCTTATTTGAAAAATGTACATAACTCTAGAAATTTGAAAATGTAGTCATTCAAAGTATGGCTTACTTTTGAAAATATGAGATACTCCTAACTATATAATAACACAGATTGAATAGCAAGGGATCCAGAATAACACAACTGTTCATTCCTGGATTAACAGATCTACTTTAGCCGAATTTACTATCCAGTAGTAGCTCTTCAGTGTGGTCTTTGTGACATGAGTCTTTGTGATTTCAGTGTTTTTTCTGTACACAGCAATACCTATAAATAGGGCAGTTAGTCAAACTGTTCAGTTGACAAAATGAGAATTTAGTCTGCAGATGGATCAGGATCAGGGATTTTATTAGCTACTGGACTTGCTAGAGGCCAACAATGAATGGGTATGGAGACTGAAATAATAACTAATACCTAGCTCTTACATAGCTGAAAGTGCTATAAATCTCAGACTCTTATTTTTTTTAAAGTATTGTTCTCTTTTTTTTTATATAGCTACTGAAACTAAGACAACATCTACCCACTAGGAACTAGGGATATGATTCACAGTTTATTAGACTGTGCTGTCATCTGAGCAAGCATGGTAAAAGGATTAGTGTAGCCATGGTTAGACAGGCAGCTTCAGAAGCAGTACAGGCTAGCTTCTGAGCCCAAAAGTGCCTGAACCCCTTTAACAGTTACTCAGGAAAGCTCACCTGGGCTGCTCATGGAGCCACCCATGCTGTGATTGCTGTGCACATATTTTCAGTGTGCTGAGTCAGATGACTCAGGCATGATGGTTGTGTAAGATGGGAATCTCAGAGTAGATGTACTCTGGGATGAAGAGAGTGACTTGACCAAAGTTACCAGCAAGCCAATATAAAAACCACATCTAGGATTCAGGAGTGAAATCCTGACCCTCCTTAGCATCAATAGCAGAACTCCTATTTGATATCTGTAAGGCCAGATGTCATCCCTGGTCTGAGTCATAGTCCAGCCCCCTATCCATTGCGTTATGCTGCCTTCCACTCTTCCTTTAACCCAGTACCTTCTAGTCTTGTAAAAGTCAGGAGTGTAGCATATAACTATGGGAGATATGGGAGAAACTTAGCTTGCTGAAACTTGTTTTGTCTGTTCAGTTGCTAAATAATTACAGATTCCAAGGATGTTGGATTGATAACAAGGAAGAGGATAATGTTTCATTTAACCTCAGAAGAGTTAAGGCTCAAGGAATCCTTCAGACATTTTGTAATAAAATATATTTTTTAAGTCACCTCTACCTTAATATCCTGCATAGACTAGAAGGTCAGACACTTAAATATTTTGGTTGTCTGACCACTTCCTATCTTTTCATTTGAATATACTGATATAACAATCGGGAAGAATAGCCATCCAATCAAATAGCAGAACACTGAAAAAAATCAAAGTACAGTTTATGCCTTATTTTGCCTAATTTAAAATATTCATGACTTTCCTCAGGGGATTGATCATGAGCTATGCAAATCAATGCAAACTTTGCTGCCGACTTCAGTGGGTGCAGGATCAGACCATAAATGCCTGCATGAATCTGCCGTTAATTCAAATCCTTATAGAGCTTCTAGGCGGTGTTAATCTAAGTATCATGTCCTAGCTAAAGTAGGTAGCAAAATTTTTATGTCTCTGGTATTGCATTGTATTCTCTGTTTCCTAAATTAAGAGTAGGAAGTTTGTGTCCTCATCCAATGTAGAATTTACCATCACTAATAAAAACAGACAGTTACAAATATTGTGCCCTTGAATCATTAATATCTTTAGTCTTTTAACAAGATTGTCTGATGAGCAATAAAATTGTCCTTTTTTGTGCTAGGCTTGTTTTCCATAAATTGCCAGAAAACAATTTATTCAATCCGTCTTTCTTCCAGTAATTGATTATGCGGATATTATTTATCGTACTGCTGCAAGCACATCTTTGCATAAATTTGATGTGCCTTATCATTCTGTGTTACATTGTATTTACAAATGCCCCATTTTCTGCTCATCATTGATGACTTTATTGCATGGTAAACTGGTCTTCATTAGATAGTATTTTGCATTAGTATTCATTTTTCAGTGAGGGAATTTGGAGAAAAGCCCCACTATGTCTTCTGTCTTTATCAAATTCTTTTCCCCAACAAATGTGCTCTCAAATCCCCAGGCAGTCCTACATTTGTTTTTCCATTTATTATATTTTTTATGAAGAGAGAGCATAAATTTTCTTCTCCTTATCCCAACCCCTGAGAGATTTCTTTTAACTAGCATTAAAGTTTACAAGCTATTTTAGTTTTACTAATTAATATATAAGAACATAGTTTGTACAGTATATGGCTGCAGCCCGCTAGGCAATTTGTCTTGAGCCTGGATAACTGCCTTCATCAGGTTATCTTTGTTAAAGAGAAATGAAGTTCCCAGTGTAGCAATTTGCTTCCCTAAAGGAAGGGTTGATTGGGTATCTAAAATGTTTAGTCGTCTTTTGCTAGTCATGAATACAGACCACACAGGATGCATCAGAGTTTGGCTGAGTCTAGGGAGCACTGGTGTGAGAGTGTGAATCATTCTTGGACAGTAGAAAACCTTTTACTGCTTGCAGGCTTTTACTTTGTTGCTAGGAAAGCAGTATTTTGTCATAGCTTTAGTGGTATGTGAGTGCAATACCTCATCTATATTTGGAAAATGCCAGGTTTGAAAATCACATCTGTGATGGCATGGGAATAAATGTTGCATTAAAAGGTGGAACTTGGTTTAGTGTAAATGAGGGTTTGTCCCTGCAAACATTTCCTATGAGACACTGAGCATCTTTAACCCTCGTTGGAATAGGCCAATAATAGCGAAATCTTGCTCCTTCCTTCATGGTAATGGAAAGTCTTAGTGCAGGGCATCATCCTTTACTCTATCCCACTACACATATTTTCTGAGGAGGGTTGTTGTAGTCCTAAGGATTCGAGACTGGGTATGGGGTTGTTTACAGAGGAAATGTTTTTTCCCCCAGTGCCCTCACACCAAGTTTGACCATTCAACTGTGTGCTGTGTATGCTGAGTACATCTTCACTAGAAAAGATTGTACCCATACTACATAACAGCCAGAAACACAAAACCTGTGCCAGCACTAATGTATTAATATAGATAGTGCTCACATACTTTCCATGTCACAGTGGTAAAAGCACTTTACATAAATAGGAAAGACACAGTACCTTCCTGTAGCTCGCTATCCAAGGTAAACACAAGGCAGGGCACTTTATAATGGACAGTAGGCAAGGGATGAGGAGAGAGAGAGGAATTATGGGGAGGGAGAAACACCTGGACTCCCTCCCTCATAAGTGAGGATTCATAAATAAAGTTGCAATCTTGGTTATCCAAAAATATATGTATTTGCCATTGGTGACAATTGCAGAGATTCAGGAAGTTAGGATTTTAAAACTCTCTGGGTATGTCTACACTAGCCCCCTAGTTCGATCTAGGGAGGCTAATGAGGGCAACCAAAATCGCAAATGAAGCGCGGGATTTAAATATCCTGTGCTTCATTAGCATGTTCCAGACCGGTCGCCATTTTAGAAATTAACTTGCCCGAAGTAACTGCCCATGTCTACACTCATATGATACAATACAGAAACTCCTTTGGTCCTGGAGGATATTCCAGGTATGTGGAGACACATTCTGTGTAGTATGGGCAAACTCTTTCCAGACAGAGTGATTGGGAAAGAAATCTTCAGAGAGACTTGTTCCACCTTTTTGCAGGGTTCTCCATGGGAGGGGCAGTCTGACCTAGTGTTTTGCAAGATCTTGGGAATGATGGGTGATGTGAATGTTACAGAAGTCTGTATTGTTGGTCAGGAGGCAGGTGTGAGCTATATACAGCCTTCACAAATCATATTCTCCTAAAGCTTTATCTGTCTCTGCAGTAGCGGAATAAATATCAGAGAGATCAACCCAGTAGTGTTGAAGTCTCTTGAAAACCTGTTTGCAGTTACAATCCTTTTTTCTCCAGTGCCTTAAGAAATGGAAGTTCATGCTTGGAGAGAAAGGCCTTGACCTGAGTAGCAGCAAGTGACTCTGGCTTGACGTGATAACACATTGCTGTTGAATTTAAGATGGGGCCTTGGTCATATTTCAGCTTGAGTTCCTATTTCCAAACTGCGGTTAAGTAACAAACCCAAGTTTTGTGGGTTATTCACTTTGCACAGTGTCTGCCTCCAGTATTCCTTTTGCTAGCTAGTGCCTCCATGAACACTAAATTCAAACACACAGTTATAAATGCTCCAGAACTAAACCAGGGGAGATGGGATGATGTAATGGAAAGACCACCTTCATTCTCTCCTTTTTCCTTTTCATCTCCAGATCTAGAATTCAAGAAGAACAGGTATAGAAAGGGAGGATTCAAGGTGTGGCTTTTAATTTTGGGCCCAATATTGAACAGAGAGAGGCTTCGGCCTGCCTTGTGAGGAGACTGAATGTAGGCTTGTGCAGCACAGACTGAATCTCTGGTGAACAGCTTGCTGCAGTTATAATTTTAATGAAAATTGAAAGCTAGAGTGCCATCGTTTCCTATATTACTTTTACCCCTAAAATGATTTATTGGCCACTTATACATGATACATTCTCCTGTCAGGAATAACACACTATATATTTATTTTCATGAATAATGGCCACCATTTTAATTGATAGTTTCAGATAGAGTAGTAGATTTATTCCTACAAGGAATAAAGCTTCTCGCTATATACAGACTGTATAAATTATTTTAGCACTTATTCTAGTTTTCCCTTTGCAACCCAATATGCCCTTAATGTTAACTGAAATCAATCAAACAAGATCTAATATTTCACTATTCAGCAGCTTCTACAAAGTACACTCAAACATTTTTTTCTATAATGTTTTTGAAATGTGTTAAATGATGTTGCCAAAAGCTTTTGCTGAACCAAGAAGCTTTTGACTTGTCTGATGTATCTGTCTGTAAGATAGCTGTTTTATTTTCCTTTAGCTTATTTGTCTTTGCTTGGCATCCTACCTGTATATGTAAGACATCTCTTTTACTTTCATTTATTATACAGGCTTTCAGAAAAGCTTCCCATTAAAAACCTAAATGAAGCTTGTCCCACGTGGATTTTTAGAAAGAAAGTTATGATTCAACTGAGATGATAATCAAATATTGATTCCTGAAATGTAGAACCCTGCATGGACAGATGAGTTGTACATTCATTCTTGAGTGTGATACACCAAACACAATGAACCAAGTCTGTGAGGGCTTCTCTTAATGATAAAGATAATCATAGTTCAATACTAAAATTTCCATTTCTTGCAAATGAATTCATTCTGTAATTAATGTTTGAGGCTATATGTGATATGCTGGGTGCTCACAAATAAGCCCCCGTTGCATGCTGCAGTACAGCAGAACTATAAAAGAATGAAATTGCACACATTCCTCTGCATAATGTAAAATCATAGAGCTCAGAATGAATCATTTCAAAATGGAATTAAAATGCTATAGAGCATACAGGAAGAGATTTCATTAAAATACAAACAAACAAACACAAAGCTTCTTGAACAAATTGCATTGTGATGCATTGACCCAAGTATCATTACAATGTGTTCACCTACCAGTAATTTTAGAGATCTATTGTTTCTTTTTGAAGTGAGGAATAATAGTCTTTTCATCTCTTCTTCTTCAATAAAGTCTCTCTTAAATTGTATCAAGGTCAACATTATCTAACAGGGGAGTCTCAGGTTCAGCACTAAAATCCTAAAATACTTAGGCACTCAATTACATGTTTCTAAGAATCCATAGTTCCCAACTTTAATTGGAAAATTGTGACCCATATAGGAATAAAAATCTTTAATATTTTTATGAACCAACAGTTGACAACAGAACAACCTATAGAGGTATGATCGGTGAGGAGCTAAGGAGAATAAACAGCAGTGGGTTGCAAAGGAAATGATCCAATACCGATCCAAGAATATGTGTTAAAACATTATGGAGGTCTTGTCAAAGACAGAGTAGAAGGACTGAAAGCATGTTAGGTTAGAATTAAATATTCTTTGTTCTATTCTTGACTCTGATACTGAGTTTATGTATGGTGTTGGGCAAGTCACTTTACCATCTGGTTGCCTAACTTATAAACTAGCAATAATTCTTAAGGCAGTTCCTACTTTCTGTTGATGTTTGTAAAGTGCTTTGAGATGCTTGGATGAAAGATACTAGAACAATGCAGAATATTATTAGTACAGAGTGTCAAAGTATAGATGCAATCAGGTAAGCTACCACTTTCAAATAAGGCAATCACAGTAGATATATAGTACAGTAGATGTAATGCAATTTTGTGTGTATTATATTTAAAGTCTAACACTGCATTTGCTGCTATGTATATTATTTGGCTAAAGCTCTGTTATTTGAAAAAAAAAAGCAAGATGGTATAAGGATTTGAACTGCTTATTCCAGTATTTGTATATGTTTCTTTTCTTTTGTTCTAAATTATATAAGCAATTTCTATGAGAAAATGCAAACCATGTGATTGCCTATTCACTATAGTTTGTTACTAGCATTATGAAGTCAAGAGCTGTTTTAATAAAATACTTCAGTCAATTACATTCAGTTTCTAAAGAAGAGAAAGTAAAGACTGCTGAAAGTCGATCAAAAGACACCATTCACTGCAGGGGGGCAAGTTAAGCAGAGAAGAACTAGACCTAAAGCGATAGAGTTCTTTCTATTAGGCAGCAGCAAAGTCATTTACATTATTCATTGCACCCTGGAAAAAATAATTATGAATAGATTGAAAGGAATAGATGGAACCTAGCTGTCAAAGAATGCAGACATAAAGCAAGGGAAGGAATACAAAGCAAACGCAAAATGCAGTAATACTACCTAGGGGAGTCAAAAGAAATATGAAAGGGTTCTAGAAATACAGAGAGAATAGGAAATAAGAGGCCACTATAAAAAACAAGAAAAAAGAACATGCAAGTGAGGACTCCATGATGGCTGAAAAATATTAAACTAATTTTTGCACCATTTTCAATGTAAAGGAAAAATGAAGAAAGAGAATGCTGTGTGGGAGGCAATTAGCCAAGCTTAGTCTAACATGCATGTAACAAGTTTATTCTTCTCCCTTTCTTAAATGGAATAGTGCTTTATTTTGAGAGTCGCTCCACTGAAGTCAGTGGTTGAAGAGGACATGCTGGATGGCATAAGCTGGGCCTGTGGAATGGCTCACAGAGAACTATAAAGCAGGTGAAGTCAGACTTTTATGAGCAAGCCACAAAATCTATAGGCTAAAATATTGTGTGAATTCATTGAAATTAATAAAGATAAATGTCTGTGTAGCATTCTAAACATATATGAATTAAGATAAACGATAACTTGTGCATTACTTCTGTAGTCCACACGCTGAATTGGTCTAACATCAAGCCATTAGATGGTCTGTCTTTGTTTCCTAGATTAAAGGGATCTCTCTCATCAGAAAGCTCTTCCCCCATTGAAATGCTTATAGACTATGCAAGTCATCTCTGAAACTTTTATTTGTTAAGATTAATAGATTGAAATTCCTTAGTCTACCTCTGTAAAGTAGGTTTCCAGACCTAGGGTCATTCCTGAGGTGCTTTTTTAACCTTTTCCAGTTTGTCAATTTGCCTAATTGGCCTCCAGAGGAAACTGACTATGGAATTAGTACTAGTTAATAAATAGGGTAAATTAGATTTAAGAATTGAATGTCTGAACTGGGCCCCCAAAGAGGAGTTTGCAGTTTGAGGCTACTGTGTAAAAAGAAAATGCTATTCTCTGATTGATGTATTGGCCTGATTCAAAGCACACTAAAATCAATAAGAATCTTTCAGTAAATTTCAATAGGCATGTAAACATTCCAAGATAAAGGTCTGCTTTAGAAAGCTTTGGTGCTACCAGAACAAGAATACTATATGTAGTCTTGATTGGTGCTGCTCACACTGCAGGGAGGTGAGCATTTTGCAGAAGTCTTGAGGTTGGTCAGGTGCATGCAGCAGGGTAAGGGAAAACAAGATCTAGCCTCCTTCTCCTACCCTATACCCTGTTCATCATCTAGCTCCCGGCAACAAGCAGCATCTGTGCAACATAAAGTGCAGAGATGGCTACCCATTCACAACTCAAAATTTCTCTTCAGTAAAAAAAAAAAATGATATTTTGCACAAAATTTAGAACAAAAAATTTAAAATGTTTATAATTTTCAATGGAAGAGAAATTTTGAAGAAAAAACTGTTTAGAGAAAAAGATATAAGAAATAAATTAGAGCACCAGGTTGCCCCAATTCCTGCAGTGTCTTTAAACTGATGCAAATACCAAGGATTTCCCATGCTGCACCCAACTGTAAGGAATTCTTGGCTTACATCTAAGGGTATTCCAAAGAATCTCCCAGAGTCAAGAGCAGCCCAAGGGGTCTACTGGATCTGGAACTAACTCACTTTGCAGCCTACATGCTGTGAGAACCTTGTCTTCTCCTGGGGCTTCCATGAATTCCAGGTTCTGGCTGTGAGCCAATTTACATGGTGAGGCTGCTCCAGAGACTCTGGATCCCTGAGATCCCCATCTCTGAAGCAGCTTACATGGTGGAACTACTCAAGGGCCATGACCCCTGAAAATCTGGGCTCCCCAACTCTGAAACAGTCTGTATGGCAGATCTGCCTCAACTCCCCAGCAGCTCACAAAGCAAACTGGCAAGGGAAGAGGCAGGGTTCCATCAAAACTTTACCATTTTTTTAATGTAAGCTTGCTAGAACCATGCCATTTCTGTGAAACATCTCAATTTTTATGACTTGACATTTTCTGGTGGTGCTCAAAGCACAGCTGCATAAGAGTTAGGAAAAGTTTTGAGCTCCCACCTCTAACTGTGTGTCCCCAAGCCAGGCCCACTGAGATTTCAAGTAGTGATATTCCATGTTGACAGACTAAAAGCATACGTAAAATGGAAAGTGTAGAGAAGGAGAAATGAGTGAAGACAAGCATGTCTTGTTCATTAAAATAGAAGCATGAAACCTTAGATGGGACTGCCTGGTCTATAAGTCAGTTCAGAGTTCACTTCTTAACTCTGCTGCAGATTTTCTTTCTAATGAAAGATTTTCTCTTCCCAGCCATTCATCATAAAGCAAATGACATTACTGGAAGATGGATTGGCACTTATGTATACCTTTATTTTTTTTCTTATTACTAGTATGTACATCCCCTTGGTTTCTGGATACCTTATAGGATTTTCTCTTTTCAATTTCTTTTCTTCTAGGAAATAAAAGGCTGTTGATTAATCCTCCATGCCACTGAGCCCATTTCTAAGCTGACTCTTGTAGCAGAAAACAATGTAGCTATTTCACAATGTAAAGTAGCTTTATTTCCATAACACAATTATGCAAAATTAAGGTATGAGTGAATGTTGGGCTCACTTTTCATTGCAGTCCTCTCCATTTCTTTCACTTATTTCTTACAGTACAAAGATCCTTTCAAATCAAAGTTTCCAGGATGGGCTTTGAATTTTGTTTGGCTTTTCTTTTAGATTTTAAATGAGGAAAAAGATGTAATCTATTTCCAAGTTAGATGGTCAGGAAGAAGATTGGTAAAGATCACTCGACTCTGTTCTAGGCTCCTACAGACTTGGGGGGGGGGGGGGGGAAAATGGAGAAGGTGTTATCTGCTTAAATGAAGCACACAAGATCTTTTATAGGGGAAAAGGCAGTACGCTGCATTTATTGAGAATACTACAGTTGCATATGCTCTTCAATCACTCATACACACAAACAAAATACACACAAAGTCTCGCCAGATGATGTCATAGTTACCAGTCCCGAGTCTGTATCAATCTAATGGCCAGCTAGATTGAACACAGGGGAGAACAGGGCCTTTGTCAGTCGATTGATCCGATACTCTTCTGGATTTGTTGGCAAGATGAACCCAAAGTTCCATAGCAAAGCACCCTGCTTTTATAATCCTGTGTCATTCTGTGACTGGAGAATTATCTTTTGATGTCAGTGTTTCCAAAACATTCTCCAAGGCTCATCCTGTAATCAATCATCTTTTCCGGGTGCTCGCTTCGCTTTAAAGCCGTCAATCTGCCAATATCCAATCACCGTACTCATTTTTTACTCCAGTCCGTCTTGTCTTCGCCCACGCTTGCTCCCCCTCCTTCTTGGGCCATCTGGTTCTGAGAAATAACTTTGCACCTTATCTCGACACATTCATACCCCTTTCACACACGTAAGCAGTGTTACAAAGACTTTCAAGGCTATGTGGCACATCAACATCTGTATTGGTAAGACAAAGAGGTGTCATAAATCAAGCAATTAATGCCTCAGACTTTAACATTCCTTATAGTCTTCATTAACACAGACACAATATGAGATCCTGTCTCTTTACTTACTAAAACTTTAAAACAAGGAAATATAGGAGATATATATTTAACTAAAGGATTTGACTTACTACAATCTTAAATATGATTACATATTACCTTACATTACTACATTACTAAACCTGAGATAAAATATGAAAAGAATAAAACTTTCAGTTCCAACAAAGGGTCCCAATGGATTTTATAAGGTACTCTTGCAGCTTGGGAAAGCATTTTGCACACCTACTCATGGGGTGTATGGAAACGGGCCCTCACATATGGTGCTATGGAAGTAGCCCAACTTTAGCCATTCATGGTTCTATGCTCATTCACAGCAGCTGAAGAGCTGCCCCTCAGTTCTGCCCATTAGATGTAACCCTATTGAACAAGAAATATCTTTCAGTACTACCCTTACAACCACAAACTATATTTAGTGGATGTTGCAATTTCATATCATACTGAAAAAAATATAGATTAGTATTGCAGGGAGCCAGCACCTTACCCCTCTTCTCATAGCCCAGCTTAACTCTCTTTCAAGTGTGATGGATAATACAGTCTAAGCCATGGATTGGCTGTGGGACCTGGGTGAAAATGGAAGGCTGATAGAGGGCTAATGGGAGCCCTGAATAACGATTTGAATAAAAGTAGATTTGCCTGCGCTGTACACTTTAACTGCCGGATAGACCCAGACATGTATATAATAAAGTTGCAGCCTGATTAAAATCCGTATCTATTGTCTCTTTAGATATACCTAGACAATGGCTGATTTTGTCACCCATTTGTATGTTAATTTAATACTTGCATAAACTTGTAGATCTCTCTGCACTACTTTCCAACTATAAAATCAGCTGTTCAAAAATCTGAGCTGATATCAATAAACACTTATTCACCACAAGAACTACTCAACAACCTTCTATTTGCAAAAAAGCATCAAAGCCAGAATACCTCAGAGTAGATTATTTATGTGATCCTAATGCATCTGCCATATTCAATCAGGAGAAACTGATTCAAAATATTAAATGAACATCTGCAGACTGATTTCCCCTTTGAATGCCTCCCAGTGGCATAAACTGGCATCCATTAAATGATTGCTTCCCAGATACATTTTATAGTGAGAGCTGGATTTTTCCATTCTTTCTCATGTGGAATATTTTTTACTCTACAAGTAACACCATTCAAGTAAATGAATGAGGAACATGAGGAAAAGTGGCAGTTTTTGGCCCTAATTGTGATCTAATGGAATGAACCTTACATAAGCAGTTTATTAATTGAAATAATAAATGCTAAACATTTATTTGGCAAAATAAAATGTCTCAAATGTTATATTTAAACATAATGTTAAGTGGAATTCTCTAAACTATTAGCTATGATATACCCCAAATATTGTACATAATCATAGCAGAGGATCTAGGTGCATTTGGAATACTAACAAAAAGTATAATTTGACTCCAAGCTACTTTTACAACTACTTACCATTAAAATATTTCATTAAAATTTTCTGAGAGCACTTCAATAGCATTAAGTTTCACATCTAAGAAACTTTTGTAAGGCCTGAAAAAAGCAAGAAAATTCTCTAATATATCAATATTACAGAGACTAAATAATGTCTAAAAACCTGGCAAAAGTAACTGTAGAATTAGACTGTGAAGATAGGGAAATTTATTTGGGAAGATATATGCAATACCAATTTTTTTACACTATATTTCTTGTTGATTGTTGCCAATATGTGCTTCGATTTACATACAAATATTACAAATTCCCTATCACAGTATTGATGGTGTTTATATATTGCCATTCTTCTTCTAAACGAACGTTTGCAGAGCTGTTATGATAGGTCTCTCCACTCCATATTCAGTTTCCTGAAGGGAAAACCACATCTGTCAGTCAAGATGAACTGGGAGTGACCACACCCCTGAAAACTCTTCCTGTTTCATTCTGCTCACTACTTGGTCTTTCTATTTCATAGTTTAATTAGTAATATGGCTCCATGTTAGACTGCCCAGGGTCAGTCTCACAGTTCATATGTGTTGTCACCATACCCAGTATTGAAAAAAAAGTATGTTTATAGGGAAAAAAATCTTACATGAGAGAGTATAATGTTGTTTCTTGCAGTATCTCTCTTCATAGTTTTATATAAAAGTCCCAGCTCACAAATGATTTTAAAATGAAGGAAATAGTAAAGTAAAATATGAGATCATTTGCACATAGAAAAATTAAGTGTGAATAACTGGAGGTTCACTTTCAGGACTCACTAAAAGCAAGGCTGAATATTTTTGTGTGGTTTTAAATTATGAAAAAGCTGCATTACTGAAAGAAAAAAAGGAAACTTCACAAAAAAGAGATGGGATATTTTATTGAACACATTGAGTTAAATATTGATGATCTATAATGTGCCATGATAGGTTTCCAGGAATGGAGAATCAACTATCTGTACAGAAGCTCTTTGTCAGCATAAAACTTACTCTAATATATATGAGTGACCTACATCTCATTGCAACATTCCACTAATATTATCTACTTATCAGATGTTGACATACTGATAAAAGAAAGAGGGAAAACCCTATTCCTATAGTAATTTAAAACTGGACTATACAAAGTCTTAAGGGAACTTTGCGGGGTATGTGTGGAATGCTTACCTAACAGAGCCACATCCTCTTTCATTTTTATGTTTCATTAATACTTCGGAATGCTGTGGTATTCCATACAAGAAATGTTAAAATATTATGTAGGTGGTCAAGTCAAGAAATCAAAAATCTTGACATGCCAAATATATACTTAATTTCACCCTTCAGCACAGGTATCCATTCTGAGTACAGTCCCATGGAAAAAATAAGTGATTATTAAATATTAAGTGATTATATTAAGCAATTAAAATATCACAAAGTAGAGACACAAGGGAGCAGAATTAAGGCTGCACAACCAACTATAAATCTGTCATTTCTGAGCATGTGAGTGTTTTTTATTTTCTTTTAACATAATTTTATATGTAATATGCTGGGGAATAGGAGATATAGGAAAAAGGTGAAAACAAATTCTAGCATGTACAACAGTAGAAGCTCTCCAGTCATTATGGATCATGAGCAGGGACTGACCTTTAGTACAGCTTACGCTACAGATGAAAGCTGACAGCATGAGAAGGCTGCTATGAGAAAAGGGGAGATGGATTTCCAAGGTTCAATGCTGGCTCCTGAGGGTGGTTGGTGTGGGGCAGCCAACACAGGGTAGTGGGGAACTGCAGTCTGCGTGGTGCCTCATGAGAGGGAGCTGATGAGAAGTCAACTGTAGGGCCTGGGGTCTGAAAAACTCTTTCCTGGTTCTTGTCCTCATGTTGTGCCCAGAGAGGCTCACAAGCCCCTGGATCAGTGTTACATGGCAAGTGTAGCCAAAATGGAGTATTTTAGTGTTGGTATAAGAATATAAGTATAATATTAAATCCTATACAATGATTTCCTTGTCAGTTCTTTATGCTTCTGTTTGACCCTATCCTTCATTATTAGACAATGTTTGTTTGCTATAAGGTCTTGCTTCTTGTTAGTATTACACATTAAGTTGTGTCTTTTGTCTGCATTGCAAACTAAATTGTGTCTTTTAGTAACTATAGTCCTTTGTCTGAAATTCTCTGTAAAATTATTGATGTGAGTGAAGGATCTATGTGAAACCATTATGAATGTCCAGATGATCAAGAAGACATATGAAACTTGGAGATGATCATAGAGCATCCATTGTGCTCGATGCTAGAATTCTTTAGCAGAATTTATGAGTCTTGGAGATAAGCGGACACTCCCAAAAGGTGAGACGACAAACAGGAGATAACGATGAGAAGTTTGACCATAAATATAAAAGGATAACTGCAGGGAAAATACCCAAGATTAACACATCAGAGGTTGCTGCCTACCCATAAGTATCAAAGGATAACTGCAGGAAACTCCCAAGATTAACATGACAAAGATTGCAACTGATCTGACCCCAATTTACCTTTCACAGGTATGTAGGGCCAAAAAGACATAGAATAAGTACAGTTCTACTGCAAAGGTTGCCATGGAGAGAGAGAGAGAGCCCCCAAGCAAGTTGGCTTTTTTACTTCCTACACTGCAGAGTATTTCAATTGGGAACATCACACAGGTGGAAGTTGGAGTAAAGAGTTGCCCAGTGGGTCTATGAATGCAAAACCACTAATCAAAATTGGGAGAGGTTCCTCCCCCAAATCCTCATGGACTTCACCTTTAAAAAGGCAACTTATTTAGGCATTGTGCAGAGTGAGAGTATTAACGTTGAACTCATGTTTTCTGGTAGGTGGCACTTTCGTTAATTGCAGACATTTTATTTGCAGTTTATAATCAGATACTATGAGGAAATAAACATATATAATTAGATCAGAGAAATATTAAAACACACTGTAAGTACTAGTACAGGTTGAACCCCTGTAAACCAGTACTCTCTTGTTGGGCAACATCCATGGTCCAAGACGAACAGAGATGTTCCTCGACCAGAGAGTTCTGGTGGAGTGCTGCTGCCTAGAAGCCCTGTGGGTTGACAGGGCTCTGACTGCTGGCAGTGAACTGCCAACAGGGCCAGGAGCCCGGCTCCCAACAGCTGGGCTAGCAAATGCACCCCAGTGCCACAGTAGGGCAGCTCAGCTAGGCTGCCTAGTATGCCCGAGCTAGGATATTCTGTGGGGCCAGGAGCCTCAGCAGGGCTTGGAGCCCAGAGCATTCCAGCTGAGCTGCCTGGCATGGCAGACAAGGGAGAATGGGGACTGGCAGGACAGCTGGGCCTGTGTAGGATCCAGGGCTGAGGGACCAGTAGCAAGAGGGGCAGAAATGACCTTCCCTAGTTCAGCAAAGTCCCTCATTTGTGACTTGTCAGGTCCCAAGCATGCCAGACCAGAGAGGTCCAACCTGTTATCTCTGGTTTTGGCAAAGTTATAGCACTGTTGGTCTGAGGATATGCGAAATGCAAGATAGGTGAAGTAATGTTTTTAACTGAATCAAGGGACAAGTTTGCAGTGTTCAAGGAACACTTTCTTAAGTTACCATGTATGGTATCTAGCCTTTATTTTTCTTGGTTATGCTTCCTTAGTTTCACTGCAAATTATCACAATATAAGTTTTAATGAAATAAAATAGTTTCAGTATTTGATAACAAGCACATTGTCAGGCACCATCAAATATCTGAGATCAATGCTAATTCATAAGGAGAGGGGATGTTACCAGATGAATGCATCAATTAGTGACCCATGGCATATAATGCCTAATAGCTGTTTGAAGATATCAGTAACTAGACTGAGGCAGTCACCCTAAAGATGGTTGAACTACTCATACTGTGTTCATTAGGGAAACCACTCAGACCATTGTGTTTGGATTCACACCTGGTTCTGTGTCCAATTTGAGCATCTTTAGAAGCGCATAAGATCACAGGCTAGATTCATCAAAGCGAGAGATAAAAGAGAGATTTTCTTTTGTACAACTTGGTGATGGAGTAAGTTTAAATTAAACACAATTTTTACCCAAATTGGTTCTCAATTTATTAAAAGTTCTGAATTTTGAACTGGCCTGCTACTGAAGGAGGAAAGAATTCAGAAGAATGATATAAAAGTTCATATTGATTCATAATTTTAAATATTTTATACCATAATGTATGGATACAATTATATATGGTACACAGGGATGCCTAAAAACAGGACCTTGTCTTGCATGTGTATGTGTGATGGTTTTTTCTTGCATAAGAAATTCACTATGATTATGAAATAATTTTCACAAAGAGGAAAAACTCGAAGACTCTTAAATTAATAAGTCTTGTAGTAAGTGCTGACTTTAGAATAATGAAGCTTATGTCCATTGGTCCTCGTGGTCTGGAATAACTAAAATAGATGGAGAATGGTGAATTTTTCCCCCTTTTTATTTGTAATGTAGGTTTCTAGCCATTTTCCTTGCAAAGATCACCTGAGAAAAGTAAAACTGAAGGAGACTAGTTATTATGGCCATGACTAAACTACACCCCTCCATCAGCAGAGGTATGTAAATTAGACATTTCAAAAATGCAAATGAAGTGGGGATTTAAATATTCTGCACTTCATTTGCATAATCACATCCTGGCACTATTTCGAACAAGCGCCATTTTGAAACTGAAACCGTGGTTTAGACGCAGTTTTTCCAACAACGGGGCGATTTTTTGAAAGATCCTGTACTCCTCAAAATCACCCCATTGTCGGAAAAACCATGTCTAAACCGTGGTTTCAGTTTTGAAATGGCGGTTGTGTGAAACAGTGCCAGGACGCGATTATGCAAATGAAGCGCAGGATATTTAAATCCCCGCTTCATTTGCACTTTCAAAACATCTAATTTACATCCCTCTGATGACAGGGGGGTGTAATTTAGACATAGCTAAAATGAAATGAGTATGTAGGTGGTTCTAGAACAGGTAGGAGGACAGCTTATGGTTTCAAGATAAGCGAGACATGAGACTGTTAGGACCCACTGACACCTGGCACCATGTGGTGTAGAGTCTGTTAAATTCTTCCTTGGAATGCTTTAGCGAGATGGTGACTAGAGCTGTCTAGAAAATGATAAGTTTTCAGTGAAAAGTTGAAAAACTTTGATATTGATTATTTTGATTTGGTAACAACTCAGTGGAGTTGTTTGGATGCCTCAGATGTTCATTTTTGCCTATGGGCTATATTCTCCAGACTACCACTCATATAAGGCACTATGGTGGTCTTTTTTCTGATCGACTACAGTGCCTCTTTGGAGCTCAGGAAGATCATGGTTTTTCAAGCTCTGTGAGGGGAATGGGAGCATGACATAGCCAAACTACCACTCATATTAGATAGACATTATGTTGATATTTCTGTATCTTTTTGAGGACTGGGGATGAGGTGGGAGATTCTGACAAAAAGCAAAAAAAAGAGGGAGAGAGTTGACTGAAAACTTTTTTTTGTGGAAAGTAAATGTTTCCCCACAATTTAATTTTGTTGAAAACCCAGTTTTCTGTCAAGAAACTCTCAACAAAACCTTTTTATGAGCTCTAGTGATAGCAGCCCTTTGGTTTCCTTCAAGTCTTGAAAAAACCCCAAACTCATAATGGCACTGTTAGACTCTAAAGATAGGCAAAAATGAATTATATGAAAAGAAGTTTTCTTTATATGACTTCAGAACAGTCTATAATTCACCATATCTTTATGAACCAATGTGTACTCCCAACTTTACTGATGTTCAAATTACTGTGCAACATGTCAGTATCCTGAGTATCACATTAAAATTCCTACCTAAAGCTCAGTTAACAGACATCTAATCTAGATATTTTTCAGGTAAGTGCAACAAGTATCAGGGAGAACCAATTAATTGTAAATGCTTTTGGACAGATTGTTGCCACTGAAGATATTTGTGTTTTAGTTGACATGATCTTAGAGGCAAATGCTCACCCACATGCATCACTACCCATGAAATGATATAAATTATTCTATCACAACTCTGATAGTTAGGACTTTTGCACACAAAGACATCCCCCTAAAGTAAATACCTTCTAGCATTTTAAATAGAAAGGGACAGATTACCAGGTATACAATAGACTTTCAGAGGAAAACATTCCTGGGTGTTTATATTATTCTAATAGAGACAGAAAATAGAGGGAGAGCTTTTTTATGGAGGGAAGCTTGGAGGGCAGGATACAACTTCATTTAAAGATGCTTTGCATTCTATATCCTCCCAGGACCTAACTGCAAGCATTAATTTTGAAAGCATCTCTCTGTCTTAGTCTCTCTCTGAGCAGAATCTGAGATAAATTTTATAGATACAAAAATTGACATGAAGGACCATCTGATTTTAAAAAGACTAACACCAGAAGTCAGAAATAAGGAGATCACAAGAGTTTAATTACAAGTACTTGAATACACTTGGTGCCTGATTCACTGGCACAAAACTGGAGTGAGATAGTAAGAATCCAATACCTAGAAAGTTTAAGAGCCTTCCTTTGCCTGAGGCATTCAGTTTAAAGAAGCAAAACATATAATTTCCTAAGGTGTATACATTGAAGAAGGCTAGATTTTGCTTTCTTTCTCAGCAAAACTATCTAAACGAAAGGTAAGCAAATTGAAAACCCTGCTGTGTGGTAATAAGTAGCATTGATACATAGGGATTTGGGGGATGCATGGACAGCAGATGTTCATGGCTCCAATACCAACAAACACACCACCTGATTTTAGCTCCACTTTGCCTGTGTCTCCCACAATTATCTCCCATTATGGTTCAAACAATCTGCATTAAGCCATTTGTGTAATTGTAGCACTGGCGAGAGGAGGGCACCAGAGAGTTTCCTGTTATGGTATTTGTAACGTTGTAGATATTTTTGTTATGCTTTTTGTCACCTGGTAGCCAGTGTGAGAATAGATATTTACTGTTAGAAGCCCCAAGACTACTGATTTTGCTACAGAGTCTATGTATGATGAAGTTTTCCAAGATGGAAGCTGATTAGTTATCCATGTGAACCTGTAATGGCACAAAAGTTCTACTTTTTTCTGTTCAAATCTAGCTTGGATCTTTATGTATTTATTTTCTTAAAAATGAATCAGGGATACATTGACATGTGATTGGTGTGCCTGCCCTTAAGTAATCATTGGGGAAATCCATGTGCCTAATACTGATCCAGTTAGTTACCATGCTCCCTCTTTATCTTCTGCTGATGTCACCAATGGGAGAGAGAATTTTCATTTTAATAGTCACATTATTCTTCCCCAAATTAACTCAATGCCTTCTTCAATAGAATTATGTACAACTTGATTTCCATGTATGGCAATAAGGTGTGACAGTCACTAATTCCAAGGAGAGGGGCAAAAGCAAGTGGATAATACTAATAAAGTCAGCCCCAAAACAAAGACAAGTTGCCATAGTTGTAGAAATCAGGAGCTTGTGGAACCTCTTCAGGTCTGGAGAAAATGTGTGTTGAAGAGACATACTGAGATCTGTTTCTTACTTTGTATATGCTGTTGCAAATTGTGAGTAATTCTAAGGTAAGTAAATCAATGGAGTTACACAAGTGGAATCTAGTTTACATGACATCAGAATCAGACACTTAGTGAGTGTTTCCTTTTTAATATAATACCGGCAATTGTAGGATATAGTTGAAATGTTATACTTATTATAGGTAACAGTGGTAGTGCCACCTATTATTAAGATTGACTGACTGATATTTCCCATTATCTGAGCCTTATTCAGTGGTTTATAACATTTTCAAATGTTTCAGGTTGACATTTTCCATTCTGTATGCTTGCTCCAGGCTGACTTTAAAAGTAAAATCCGGCCAAAACTGTTCAGCTGTTTCAGAGAATGAGACTAAAACAAAATATATTGTTTTGCCCACAGGCTGGGTGGGACTGGTCATGGAAAGGGGAAGAAAACTGAAAACACAAGCGGATATAGGGACTCAGCCAGCCTGGAAGAAGGCTAGGAATGTCTGGGGAAGGATATTCAGATACAACTGATGACTTTATCATAATGCGTATGCACAAGAGGGCTGGATTAAGATTTCATGGGCCACCTTAATTCTACTTTTTAGTGCTTGATTCTGCAACCTTAATACTCTTTTAATATAATTTTGTGTGTCATTTAATGTATAATGTACTGTATGGTTACAGCCATTTTTATGCCACAAATTATCTGGTATAATTCAAGAACTAAATCCTTTGTAGAAAAGTGTTTTGTTATACATAGCTAATCAGCTGACAAGTGGAGGGAAAATGCCCAAGTCTTGAGGGGAAAATTCTCCTCCCTAGTCTATGCTGCTGATCTCTGATCCATGCTGTAGATCTCAGTACTATTGTGTGCTAGCCATTCTCGATTTAGTCCTGAGTGGAGCACAGGATCAGGTCCAGGAAATAACT
>JANRFK010001234.1:39447229-39460289 GCA_030068395.1 Apalone spinifera
GGAGAGGGGAGGAGGTCTGGGAATTTAAAAGGGCCCAAAGCCCTAGGGCCTTTAAATCACCTTTGGAACTCTGCATGGCACAGTTTCAATGGCATTATGGGCTGGATAGAGGTGGCGCTCTATGGTTCAGGTGGTTCTGAGGGTAAGCTTCCCCTAGCCCTACCTCTTCTGCCTGAATCCCACCCCCGTCGAGAGACTTGGGGATGAGGACCCCCACATTGCCTAGAGCCCACCGAAATCTGTCACCAGCCTTGATGCTTACAGTTACATTAAGAAGGTGCTCATAAACCCAATCCATGACAAAGCTTCACCCAGCCCACAATTGTGTATTGCAAATGCACCCCATTGCTACCACTACTGAAGCTTCATCACAGCAATGGTGTCTGAAGCTATCTGGTCAGCTCTGTGTCAGATTAGTATATTTGCATGGTTATGGAGCCACTGTATAGAAGTATCTTCTAAATCACTTAGTATACATCTACACAGCAGGGCTAAAGTCAAAATAAGCTACTCAATTTTGCCTATGTCAATTGCGTAGCTTAAGTTGAAATAGCTTAACTCAGTTTTCGGCACTGTCTACAGAGCAGGAAGTTGAAGGAAGAACACTCTTTGACTTCCCTTACTCATCGTGAAATGAGAGTTACAGGAGTCGGAGAACGAAGTCCTCCAGCTCAACATTATTTTGAAATAAAGTCTTGTAGTGTAGATGCACTCTTTGTTATTTCAAAATAACGTCAGTTATTCCAAAATAATGCTGCTGTGTAGATGTTTCCTTAGGCTTGCTGTAGGTGGGACTGTTGAGCTGTACTCATGCAGAAGATATGTTGTCCTCTTGCAGAGTTTCTCTGTGATTTTTTTTCCCCCTTCTACTTTAGTAGAACTCAATTAGTGTTCCCTGACATATACAGTAGATTTGCTTTTTCAGTCACATGGTCCAAAGTCAACTGACGTCAGTGGAAAATCCAGTGGTCTTTGTATCTGGCTGAAAGACAGACAGAGAAAGAGAGAAAGAAATCCCTCCTGGAAGATGGTAAATCTGCTGCATTGAAAAAATGATCAAGTGTTCAGCCCCTTGACTCTCAAAGATTTCTGATCAGAAGACTTGAGAATGAACTGAAGAAACGGTGAGAAAACTAAAAGCCACAGAGCTACTGAAGCAGCATATTCTACTGTGTACATTTATGGCACTATATCAATAAAGTAATAACCAAGGAGGAGTTGTCTTCCATTTGCAAGAAATATATAGGCAATGTTCTAAAGAGACTTCTGTGTGCAATAAAAGCTAATGCCTGATGGCACACAATATATTGAATAGAAAAACTGAAAATAAATCCCAGTATCTTTATTTTCCAGAATGCCTATGTATACTTCTGTGGATATATTAAAGTCAGGTGTCTTGCTTCACAAATTCTTTACAAGTCTAATGAAATTAGTAATTAAATGAATCCCCCATGCTTTTAATTCCTAACTCTTAGTACAAAACAATAATACAATAACAAGATGTGGGTGTGCTTGGGCCATGAGCAGTGCCTAATATAATGACTCTTGGATTCTGGACCTTGGCCTTTAGGCACTAACAAAATACACTTAATAATAGCTTAGCAACAAGAAGACACCACCGCAGAACCTCATTTTCAGCCTGCTTCACACTGACACCGAGTTTTGTGTTCCCTGAGAGAGTGATTTAATGTTGAGAGTACAGCAGTTTTGCCTAGGAGACCTGAGCATGAATCCACTAGAGCAGTAGTATAGGGCTCAGGGCTGAGGCAGGGGCTGGAGCACAAGCTTACTTCCAGCAGCTCCTGGTCAGCTGCAGGAGTGCTAAGGCAGGTTTCCTGCTTCTCTTTGCACCACAAACCATACTGTACCCCAGAAGCAGCCAGGAGCACGTTCAGCTCCTAGGCAGTGGAGTGAAAGCATCTATGTGTGCTGTTCTTGCCAGCAGGCACTGCCCCCTTCCCAGCTCCCATTGGTCAGCAACCAGCCAACAGAAGTGGGGAGCTGGTGCTCAGGAAAGGGATCTCCAGAGTTCCACCCCCACCCCATCTAGGAGATAGACTTGTTTCTGTCCACTTTCAGGGCACAGCACGGTCATCTTACAGAAAAGTGACCCAGTGCCTGACTCTCTGGGACCCAATGCTGAGTCATCACCTGTGCATTGAAAACCACTGCTTGAGCATGCAGGGGCTGCTCTGTGCATATTCACATCTGAGTGATCCTTGATTGCAACTGAGGAGCTGAGCAAGATGCATATCTGTTACTGGATTTCTCTGGGGGGCGGGGAGCAATAACTACTCTTCCTAGGAGTTTTGAATGACAAGTGCTTTCAGATCCTAGTATGAAAAGACTTCACCTCAAGATTCTGTTGTCAGTAAGTAGGGGTCTGAAGCTTTGCATGTCAGGAGGAGCCCAACAAGAACTTGCTTGGGCCACTATTACTTTTGTGCTTTCGCCCTTCTCCAAAGGGGAGGTAATTTATTGCAGCCACAAATGATTCAGCTTAAATCCCTTTCTTACTTCCAGACAGCTCTGTTAGATGGTGCACTTGCGAGAGTATGGGTGTTGGCCTTCACTGCTTCTCAGACCTTTTCTTTATCTATTGGCCTAAAGGTGAGCAGCAACAGCTGTTCTGGGGCTCTGCTCTCAACAGAACTTGAAACTGTAACATGACTTATCATAATTGGAGTTGGCCAGAAAACAAGAACTCCATTTTGTGACAAATGTTGAATGTTCAACATGTGAGCTCTTTGGACCTCAGAAAACACGCAGTATTTTTTGAAATTCGTTTTGGGGGGAGGGGGGGAAACCAACTTCTCTGTCCCGCAATAGTCAATATCCTCACTCAGTATTGGGACACTCATCTTGAACGAAATCCAGGTTCAGGTCTTTGCTCTGCCTGATTTGGAGGAGAGGACTTGAACATGGATATCTCACACCCAAGAGGAATGCCGTAGACATGTGTCCAGAAATTCCATTCTGGACATGAGCAATATGACTGTTTTCATTGAATCTGACATCTGAATGTATTTTCATTTTTGGTTAAAAAACATTTTTTGACAGAAATAGATGTGGGCTTTAATCTCCTACATTGCCACATTAGGTTTGTTCTGGGCCTATCCATTTAGATGTCCCAAGTATTCTTCAGAGAGAGCCAGACAAGAGAAAGAATGTTCAGTAATTAGTCTGAAAAAAATCACAGAATTCATCAAATACATTAATTGTCAAATATTATTCAGCTGGCACCAGTAGACTCTACATTTTTCCTCTTTGTTTGTAGATGAACTGGTAGTACATCAACCAAAACCATCCCTTACTAAGAGAGCTAACATAGGCTCAAGGTCAAATATAATGATCTAACTATTAAGTTTTGGAGCCAACTATTTTGTTTTTTGTTTATAAACTGCCTTATTAGCTAAGAAGCACCATCCCAAAATATAAGATACTTGTATTTATTTGAAGGAGAAACTCTTTAAATTTGCCATGTCATCCTCACAAATTCTTGTCTAATGGAGACTATATTTCTTATGGTACTGATTGATATGGTTATACTGGATCTGACAAATTTACTAAAAGTTAATTTTTCCATTTATATTTTAATGGCAAAATACCACTTTAAATTATAGTTAGGGAAGAATCTATATTTATTCATTCTTATCTGTCTCTTCCAAAGAAAGAACAAGAATAGAACTATAGTCACTCCTGGGCTTTTTCTTTTTCGGATAAACATTTGCAGTCTTTTTTCCCCTTCCTCATCTTTATTCTCTGAATAACAGAAAAGATCTGATCTTCACATCCCAGAGTCCCTTTCCCAGCTTGTTTGTGTCTTCCAGGGTTGTAGAGGATTTTTTGGTTGTTGTTTCAGATTGATTTACAAGTACTAGTGTGTTAAGCCTTGAATTCAAAACTCCTTCCAATTTATGACAAACAGAAATCTCTGTAAACCTTTTCACCAGTATTTTTGCCAGTGTTTTCCCCAGTCTCTTACTGCAAGATAATTAGGAAATGCCACAGCTCTATTTTATTTATAATATTGTTACTATTTTTTTTTTACAGTTTGTCACCATACCTCCTCAAATGTGGGTTTTCTCAATAGTCAAGGAGTTTGTAAGCTATAAATATCCCCACTGTGTTTAGGAAGAATTGATCATACTGGATTTTGTAGAGAAATAATTTAGACACTTTCATGTGTATAAATGTAACATGACAGTGTATGAACTGTCACATAAAAAGTCGTATGTGAGGCCTGCAGCTCAGCAGGCTAGGATGGAAGTTTCCATCCCTGCAGTATACAGCTTAGCATAGCTTGGGATCCTGCAAGCACAAACTGCAGCTGGGCTTTATCAGGTTTAACCCATGCCTTGAGCTGGGAAACTACTAAGCGGTAAACAAGGTTGACCTCGGTTCCCAGCCCCATGGGAACACTGAGAGTGGTGTTGGGCCGGCTCGTGGACACTCGGTAAACAACTGTAGTATATTAGTGTAGAGAGTCTCTTGCCCAGTGAGTCTCATCAGGGACCTAGACCTTGGAGGATGCCCTGGATTTCCTCAGCTGGAGCACGTCCACTGAAGCCTGGTGCAAGGTGACAGGAACGGGACTCCCCACAGACTGAGGGGGCGTAAGCATTTCTAAGTGCCTGTTGCTCTCTTATGTATTGTTTATGCTTATTGACGTGTCACTTTGCAGTAGCTGGTAACCATCAGGCAGTATTAAGCCTGTAATAGTAGTGATGAAGTGAGATTAATAAAAGCAACTATCCCTAATCGACCCAGTCCTAGTATTCTATGATTCTATGACTCTGTTGTGAGGTGAATCCAAAATCCTGTTTGGCCAAGGCCCCCTGAGTTGACAGAAATTGTTAAATAACAAGCCTTAGGAAGAATCTAACCAAAAAAAAAAAAAAATCTGGGTGGCCTTTTAAATGTTTATGTAAAAAGTAATCTGAAAATATCTTGTGCGAAGAGTTTTTTTCCTCTCTGTGCTTCCCAAATTTAAAAAAAAAATCACTTTTTTGGGCCAGAATCTTAGTTTACTAATATTTGTTTAAATTCAGGATTACATTACTGAGATCGGACAGTTATCACAGATTCTGAAGAGGGCAAATGCACGTTGGCTTTAATAACACCCAGCTCTGCTATAATAGTTTTCCCCAATTTACAGTCATCGAGAAGTGAAGTGACCTGCTCGTTGTCACCGAGCAGGTAGTGGCAGATGCAAGTTATTTTAACATCTAGCCTGTTGCCCTGGTCATTGGATCATGCTTCAGCTCAGGTTTGCATAGAAGTACCACTTTTGAAGACTTAAAGGATATGACAGCTGTGATGGGGCATGTAACCCCTGACCCTGACTGGAAAGGATTAACCAGCAATTTGAGGCTTAATTAGCTATACCCAATTACATTTGGTTGGGTGACAAGTTTGAAATAAGAGTTTAGAAAGAGGGAAGCAGAATATATGTAGCCTGTCTTGTGGTTGGCAAGGAACCTAGCTGGGGACAACAGATAATCAGGGAACTGCAGCCTTTCTAAAACTGTGTAAGGGGAAAATGTTCCACTAGGCAGTAAAGTTAAACCCTGGACTCTGGGTTGGCTTTTTTGGTCATTTTTTGCAGCAGGAGTTTTCCTGCAAAGGAGGAAGCTAACAGCTGAGTCAAGCGGGTCTGAAAATTGGGAGGCTTTGATATTTTCCCTAGGACATTCATTAACTGAACAATTCTGAGGGCCTGAAAGCGGCTGACCTCAGTTTACATAGCTTGGCTGGAACTCAGGCCAGTTGCTATGGCCAGAAAAGGCAGATAAGAAAGTAAGGCAGACTGTAGACTTTGCTTTATACTAATTTAAGTCTATCAGCTCCTATAAGTGCTTGTATTGTTTTAAAAACAGTAGCAGTTTTTCCTTGTCATTAAGAGTTGTAGTTATGCCTTACAACCTAAAATATAACAACAAATACAGGGAAAGAATAGAATATAGACTGCTCGGTTGTGCCTCTTACAGTTAAGGTTAGAAAACACCTTTAGTTATGATCCCATTTTCCCAGGCTTATAACATTATGAAATACTCACTTTCGAAGCTCAAAACTTCCACATTTTGTCTCTACCTTAGGATGATATTTTTTAAATTTGTGCAAAATATCTCCAGTTATTTTTGATCTTGCAGAGGATCAGCAAAAAAGAACTTTTTTTCCTTTTGCCTTTATATTCTAACCACAGGGTCTGCGTTTCTTCACCAGCTGGTTAACTCAGGAGTCAGTGGAGTGACACCGATGTATAAATGGTGTAAATTAACAAAGAACACATCACAGATAGTAGGGGCCAGCTTCCAATGCTTACATTGACATAAACTCCTGTACTGAAAACAGTGAAAGTTTCTGTGGAATAAAAGTATATCAGAATTTGGCTTATTGAAAACAAGCAGTGGAACTTGGCCATACACACTGAACTTATGTCAAGACAGGAAACATTAGTTTTATTTTGTTTCACAATATTTCTTTATCATTCGCTACTCAGAGTGCTCTGGATTTATGCAGAAGCTAAGTAAACTACTGCTTAGAGCCTCAGTTTATGAGTATCAATAAAAAAATATTACTAGTTTTTAGTTGCATCCTTGCCTATGTACCACTATATATACACAAATATAAAACTTTAATATTCCTATTTTCATTGTCCTTTCAATTAGCATTAACAAAATTGTATATTATTCTATGGGGCCTCTTAAACTTCTCGTATCTTAGGATCTCAGCCTTAATCTGGCCATGTATCCAGATCCCAGTATGACATCTTTATCCCTATCTCAACTGACAAATATTTTTTTCTAACTTGAATTAACAAGGACCTGGGTGCAGCATAGCACAAAAGAACATCCTTAAGCCTGACTGAAATCATATGCTTAAACCTAAGAGTGTGCTTAAGTGCTGCCTTGAACAGGGAAACAGTGTTGAACGAGGGCTATACAGAGAGGTAAATGCACATTTTTGGGGGGCAAAACCTAGATTAGGACGCAAATCAGAAATTGTGCATGCAGCTACCACTAATATGTGCAAATAAATAGCCACTAAAGGTTGGACCTCCCTTGTTTGGCACCCTTGGGACCTGACCCATACAGAATGAGGGAATTTGCTGGATCAGAGGAGATGCCCTGCCACCGGCCTCCCAGAACGCTCCCTCTCCCTGTGGCTGGCTGTGCACTGGCCCCACTGTTACTGGGCTCCAGCCTGCAGACTCAGACTTGGGTTCCAGCTTCCTGTGTCTCCCCAGCCACTGGCCCCAATTCTCCCTGCCTGACTGGGAATTCTTGGGGACAGGGCTTGCCAGGTGCCACACTTCTGCTGCACTCCATCAGGAACCCCAGGGACAGGTTCAAAGGCTGCCCTGCTTTTGCCGCACTCTGCTGGGGATCTCCAGGGACATGGCTTGCTGGCTGCCCCGCTTCTGCCACACTCCACTGGAGGTCCCTACAGACAGGGCTTGCCTGTCACCAGCTTTTGCTTTTGGCTGTCCTGCTGCTGCCCCACCTGGCCAGGGTTCTCCAGGGACAGGGCTTGCTGGTCCTGCTGGCCAGTTTACACTCTAGCTGGTTTGCTCTCCCACAGATGTTGCTGGACCAGAGAGTCCTGGATTTCAGAGGTTCAACCTGTAATAAAATAACACTTTTGCATATGGAATTCTGAGAGTGCAAGTTTAGAAGATACTTTTGAAAATTGTCTATATGCTATAAACAAACATGGCATTAAAACTGAGACAGACGGCAGAAAACTTATTTTTCAGACACCAGGTTGAGATAGTTTTGTCAGTTACCAAAAAAAAAAAAAAAAAAAAAAATCTTGTTTTGACTTGTAAAGTGAGAACACTTCTATGGATGTCATTGGAATAGAATAAATATAGAACACCAAGATGTCATTTATACATTGTCACTTTTCTGACCATCATCACACATTAAAATGAGATTTCAAAATAAAGAACATTCAACAAATTACATGAAGTAAAACATCTATTAAAGAGTACATGGCAAAAGTTGACTTTATTGGAAAGAGGTGCTGTCTGATTAGTGTTAATGAACTGTACGTGAAAGCTATAGATTTCAAAGAAATGATGAAAATCACAGTGCTGGACAAATATAAGAAAGTGTCAGACTTTCTGCCATGCAACTCACTTAAACAGAAAATGAATGCTTCTGTGGCTAGAAACTACTGGTTTTAAGATTATTTTTGAGACGCTATTAACTATTTTTATAGTTACTTTAATGTGCACATGAAACAACACCTCTCCCTTCTGTCTCTCTACATATATATGCATTGATGAGTTCTTAAAGCTGCCCTCTGTACAATTAGTATAGCATTCAAAGGGCCAAGTTAAAAAAAAAAAGGCTTCCTACTCACTCATACCAGCTGAGCAGTCAGATTACAGAACAGTCAAATGCTCTCTAGACCAATATAGTGTTCAAAAATGAAATAAGAATTTTGCGTATATTGGGCCAGTTTTCCTCCCTAAGGGAACAAGTGTGGGTGGTGCAATTTTGCAGCGAGAGTATTCATCCATTAGAAGGGCAAGCCATAGAGACTAATTGTAAATCCATTTGGAGTTCTATCACAGTGTGGGCTGCCTGTTTCAAGATCTCCAGGGGAAGATTAGTTCTATTATTCTATTATTCCCTTTCTTACTTGTTGCAGGACCAGATGATATCCCTCTGCCTCCCAATTTCTGTCAACTAGCTTTTCTCCTTCCCAAAACTTTCCAGTTTTCATTGATGGAGCCTGGAAGTCTCCCAGAGTTATCTGGGCTAGTCACAAATCCACAATCCCATGAGACAGGGGTGTACAACACAGATGCTAATGCTGGTGAATTTGGGAGATTGAGCCAACCAGCTTGTATTAAATGAAGTGGGATGGAGAGCTGGCTAGTTGCTTGTTCCCTGAATTTGTGGGAAGGAGTGTTTATAATTTGAGGGAACTGCACCTATTTCCCCTCTGACATTCAGCAAAGGCACCTACTCAGGGTTCCACCTACCCCAAACTGTTGCTTTTCTGGGTGGACACCCACATCACTCCCTTGTGACAGGTTATTATCAGGCTGTACAGTTCTCTACCTTCACTCTGTATTTCCCAGTAAAGGCAGTCTGTCTAAACAGGCCTGCTTGCTTTCTCTTCAGAGACTGATAACAGAATGATTTCTATAGATATATTACCACACAGTTCTTTCTAACCAAGCCAACTTTATTTTTATAATACAAAACATTATAGCTTGGGTCTCAAATTTACAGATCAGACCCAATTGTAGCGATTGTGCAATCCAGCCCAAAACTCCCATTACCTGTGCCCAAGCTCCAGTCCTCTCCCTAATCGCCTCATCTTCTCTGCCCCAAGGCATGGCATTGGGGCTGGCTCACTGTGGGGGCCTGACATTACACAGCTGCAGTGTTTGTGCCCCCCCCAGCATATTCATTTCCCTTCACTCATGGCTCCTGCTGCCACAGGGAGTGTGTGTGTGGAGATGTGGCCACTGCTGCCACACAGTACTAGACCCCCTTCAATGATCTCCAAAACTATGTGCTCTGAAGTTGGGATACCATGATAGGGGGGAGAGGAATGATGACAGGAAAGAACTGGGCTTGAGAGCCTGTAACAGACAAGTCTCATGGGCCACTGGAAGTCCTGGGTGGATTGTACACTTGCTCCAGCTGGGGTTGACCTGCAGAATGGCTGTTTTAGACCCATGCATTACAGAGAGAACATTTTTTCTGTGCCAGGAAAGATAATGGAGCAAATAATTAAGGAATTCGTCTTTGCAAACATCTAGAAGATAATAAGGTGATAGGTAACTGCCAGCATGAATTTGTAAAGAATGAATAATGTCAAATGAATCTGATAGCTTTGTTTGATAGAATAACAAGCCTTTTGAATAAGAGGGAAGTGGCAGTCATGGTAAATCTAAACTTTAGTAAAGCTTTTGATATGGTCATGCATGACTTTATCAATAAACTAGGGAAAATGCAATCTAGATGCAACTGCTATATGGCAGGTGCATAACTAGTTGGATAATCATTCTTAGAGAATAGTTATCAATGGTCCACAGTCATGCTGGAAGGGTATAACAAGTGGGGTTCTGCAGGGGTCAGTTTTGGGATAAGTTCTGTTCAATATCTTCATCGACAATTTAGCTAATGGCATAGAAAGTTTGCTTATAAAGTTTGCAGATGATAACAAGCTGGGATGGGTTGCAAGTGCTTCGTAGGAAAAGGTCATAATTCAAAATGATCTGGACAAACTGAAGAAATAGTCTGAAATAAATAGGATGAAGTGTAATAAAGACAAATACAAAATACTCCACTTAGGGAGGAACAATCAGTTTCACACACACACAAAATGGGAAGTGACTATCTAGGAAGGAGTAGTGCAGAAAGTGATCTAGGGGTCATAATGGGCCACAGCTAAATATGAGTCAACAGTGTGACACTACTGCAAAAAAAGCAAACATGATTTTGGGATATATTAAGAGGACTATTGTGAGAAAGACACAAGAAGTCACTCTTCTGCTAGACTCTGCCCTGATGAGGCCTCAATTGGAGTATTGTGTTCAGTTCTGGGCACCACATTTCAAGAAAGATGTGGAGAAACTGGAGAGGAGCCACACAAAAGCAACAAAAATGATTAAAGGTCTATGACCTTTGAAGGAAGACTGAAAGAATTGGGTTTGTTTAAGTTTGGAAAAGAGAAGACTGAGAGGGGACAGAATAGAAGTTTTCAAGTACCCAAAAGGGTGTCACAAGGAGGAGGGAGAAAAAAAGGACAAGAAGAAATGGGCTTAAATTGCAGCAAGGGAGATTTAGGTTGGACATTAGGAAAATCTTCCAGACTACTAGGGTAGTTAAACACTGGAATAAATTACCTAGGGAGATTGTGGAATCTCCATCACTGGAGATATTTAATAGCAGGTTAGACAAACATCTATTAGGAATGATCTAGATGGTGCTTTGTCCTACCGTGAGGGCAAGGGACTGGACTTGATGAACTATTATTCTATGAAAAGAAAAGAATTATGCATGCTAATAATTTAGTGGGTATTGTCCTCACTCTACAGTTTTCTTTGCAGTTACAAGTTCATTAGAACTTCAGCTCAGACCAAATACCATCTTTTTGGGGCCTAGTAGGCCAATTCTTTTCAGTCATCTTCTAAGGATTGAGGCCTTCTGTGGACCAGGGATCCTATCCATTTACTAGATCATCAGAAAGAAGGCCCTGAGTGAGTTTAAAGACAGGATTTTTGTCTAGAACTGTTTCCTTCTCCTTTGGTATCTGGAGAACCCAATTTGAACTAGTATAGGCGTATTTCCCTATAAGAGATGCATCAAAATCTCATAACGGAGAAAATTCATGGGCATTCTTACCATCACCATCTAGAAAAGTACAAACACATACACAATTGCATTCTCAATACAAGTTGCCCCAAAGGTATTAACCTGATTCAATAAAGTTTCTTAATTCCATAAAATTTGCTCAGGATATTGTCATTCTATTACAAGAAATACTTAGAGGGGCCCTTGAAGAACTGGGCTTCATGATCAGGAGCCAAGAATTTGATTTCTAATAATGAAGTCCTTTCCTCTTTACTTAATCTACACAATTCAGGCTTCCAAGTAACAGTTAATCCACAAATATTTTCACAACTTGAAGTTTGCTCATATCCACATAAAATAAGTAGGAGAATATTGTCAGTCATTTGGAAAGTTCCATCTTCATTTTTCCTTCCAACTATTCAAGATATTCAGAATGACTATGATTATTATTTATTCTTTTCTTGAAAGAGTTGTTTGTTTTAACTTTCCCATTACTTGTCAAATTCAGGTGGGTTTTGATCCGTTTCTTCAACAATTTTACCATATTTAAACAAACCTTCATAAGGATTTTCCTTTGGCCTCAGTAAAATTGCAATTTAGAAAGCTCATGGGTATGGTCCTACCATATCAAATTTATAATGGGACTGGCTGTAATGTAACAGACACTTACAAGGTAACTAGGATAATCTCTAAAATGGACATCTGAAAAAGAAAAATGAATGAGAAGCCTATTTCTTTTTCTTTTAAAAGATGTATGTAGCCATTAGACTACTCAACAGAATTCCATATCATGAGCTTGAAAACGTGCAGTTTGGAGCCCTTTTTTTTTAAAAAAAAAAGTCACCCACAACTTTGTCAAGTCTCCGGGGAATAATTAGCATAAGTGAAGATGCTGACCTGCTTTAGATAGCATGATCTTAGCCATCTACCTCTATCCATGATTTTGCAGGAGAGGAGAATTTTAAACTGGACCATTTTATAAGATATTTATCATCATTTTCTATATTTTAGATGGTAGACTGGGAGATACCGATTTTATAAGATAAAACAATGGTCTTTTAACTTGAGCAGGAGAAATAGCTCTTGCTACTTATCTGTGTAAATGATTCTCACAGCAGGAATCAAAGAGCACTGAAACCTTAGGCTCAGCTACCACAGTTTTTTCTGCTATGTACAGTAGAATTCACAGGCCTGTCATTTTTAATTGGTTGGTGCAGGCCACTCAGACACACTGAGTAGTGAAAAGAAAATATCCGCACCATTCATCAGCTCTGTTATAGAAGAATGCATATATTTCTGCTGATCTTTTTTTTTACTGCCCTCAGTTAATTATGACGAGAGTGCTTTACATCCAGTAAGCTAGTCTGCAGAAGACGTAGGCTCCACTTACACTAGGTGATTACCGTAAACTGTAGCGGGTAACCTGCTCTTTCATCTTAGCACACTTACCCTTTAACTCTGTTTTCTATTGTGCACTCTGTAGTATATAAGAGAAAAGAGAAGTCATTTAGATTATTGGGCAATATAGAGAATAAGGACAAACTTTTCAAATGGTATGCCTCAAGTTAGGCACATAAATTTAGGGCCAGTTAAAAAAAAACCAACTATCAATGTATCTGCTGTTGTAAGATGGTCTGCAGATCATAGCTGCACCATCCATGCTACTACTGTTTGTTGTGCATAGTCATAAGAACATAAGAATGGCTGTACTGGGTCAGACCAAAGGTCCATCTAGC
>JANRFK010001234.1:39460389-39475088 GCA_030068395.1 Apalone spinifera
TCTTTTCTAAACTGAAAAGTCCCAGTCGCTTTAATCTCTCTTCATATGGGACCTATTCCAAACCCCTAAAGGCTCATTTTTGCAGAGAGTGAGCTAGTTTGTTCAGAAAGAACTCTATGGAAAAGATAGTACCATCTAGGAGCTAGGGTTCCTCTGGATCTACCACAGCCTTTGTTACAGATCCATTGCAGGTTATATCCTTACTTCTATTTAGAAGAAATCTTAATTTCCTGGTCCCTAGCTGCACACACATGCCACAAGAACAGTCACATTTGTTTGTGATGCATCCAGACAGTAGTTTGTGTAAAACAAACATGCATCACCCTTATTTGTAGGCCCACAACTAGCATGCTGCATAATCATGCTTTTATATATATATATATATATATATATATATATACCTTCTGTGAAGATCTCGGTGGTTACCTTAAATACTAAATTATTCATATTAAACTACTGGAGCTAAAACTGAAGACAGTATATATAACCTGTAAAAAAGGAAATCTTAATCAGAATCATTAAACAGATTAACTTTATCATGTTAATTTAAGTGCTTAATCAAACTTTGTTTTAAACTAAAATATTAATTTATGTCCAAAACAAAAGGTTTTGAATGTTGTCTTTATTTAGTAGGGGTGAGAACTTTTTTTGCTCAGGGACCACTGATCCATAGAAAAATCAGTCAAGGGCCACACGAAAGTGAGGCAAAATGATCCCCCAAACACAAAACAACCACCCCAACCCTCACTGAGGTGAACCCCAACTGAGACACCTCACTACCCTAGTGCTCCAGCCCCACAGGTGTGTGTGAGGGGAGAGGAAGAAACAGGCAGGAAAGACCCCGGTTCAAGGCTTCCCATGGTCCAGATTAAATTTTCTGGAGTCTCAGGGTTAGATTGTGAGGTGGCCCTAGGTTCTAGGATAAGGCCAAAAATTAGAGGTTTGGTGTGCAGGAGGAGGCTGCCATGGAGTGGGGTAGGAGCGGGTGACAGTGGGGTGTCTGGTAAGGGTTCAGGAGCAAGGGAGGGTGTAGAAGTGGTCTGGGGATAGGCTGTCTGGCCAGGAGAGAGAGTGCAGGAATGAGGGAGAGTGTGAGATATCAGTGGGGGGAGGTGAATGAGGGGAATGAGGTGCAGGGTCTGGATACAAGAGGGATGCGGGGGTGGGGGGGAGACTTACTTGGCTTCATGCCCCTTACCGTTCCTAGGCGCCTGTCATAAATAGGAGCTGCTGAGGAGTCTGACTTACCTGAAGAGTGAGGAAAGTGTTAGGAAACTGGAGATGCACCTAGGGAGGGAGTTAGGGGAGTCAGACAATAAAAATGCAGATAGGAATTTCAAACTGGAAAAGGGGTGTTTCTCTCTTCTTTGGTTGAGATCAGAGCAGTTTTCTCCCTCAGCACCTGGGAGAAGTGATACAATCTCTCTCTCCAAGAACTGACTTCTTGAAATGTATAAGTTGGGAAAAGTTTAGATAGGGTTTATTGTTTTCCTTGTTTGGGGGGTTTGGAAATCATGTCTGAACTGGCTAATTGTTTTTCTCTTTTGTAACTAAGGATGACAGCCCAGGGACTTTCCCTGAGTCTGTGTCATTTCATGGCTATTTACTTCATGGCTTCACTTCACGGCTAGTCAATTTACTATGCTTACAACAGTAGTTTTGTTTTGATAATAAAAGAGTTTTCCTTTTATTTTGATTAACCGGTATTGGTTGATTGTTGTGTCCTTAAGGTTACGTGCCTAGTTCCTTAGACAAAATCCATTCTTCTCTGTGGATTCCCTCCATTTGTTTCCCCAACTCCAAGCAAAACAGAGGTTGTGACAGGGGGGAGAGCCTTGCCTTAGGGAGGGGATTCCCAAGTGATCTCTTCGCTGGAAAAAGGTTTATTTTATATCTTTTTAAGTACACTTGGGTGATGGCAGAGAATTTTTATTTATCTTTTTTTCTTGGATCTCAGGGAGACTGAGACTGGATAAGCTTGTCTCTGGGAGTGCCAGATTTTACAGAGTTAATTCTGCTAGCCGGCCCCCTATCTCTGCACACAAAGTGTCAGGTTGGGGGATTGAGCCATGACAGCACAACTCCTATTGGGATACCGGTCAATGGGAGCCGTGGGGAAAGCCTCCAGGCAAAGTGTTCATGCACTGCCATTCCCACTGTGGCAGTGCACAGAGCTGTTTGTTCCCCCCACAAGGCTCAGAGCTCCCCCTCCCCTCCCCTCCCCTTCCCCCCGCCACCAGCAGGAAGCCGCTCCTGACGCTCCAACCTCATGGGAGTGGGGGCACAAGGTTGGAGCACCAGAAGTGTCTCCCTGCTGCAGTGGGATGGGGGGAGGGAGACTGAGCTCAAGCCGTAGCCCACCTGCAAGGTGGCTGTGGACCACTAGTGATCCACAGACTGCAGTTTGAGAACCACTGATTTACATGGACAAGAAGAAATGATTCCTTTAATGGGTTCACCTTCTTTTGTGAGCACTCCTTTCAACTGAGGGCATACGTCTACATGCTTGTACTCCTCCTGATTCCAGGAGCAGATGGTGTCCCAGATACTCCACTACAGGCTTCTTTCTCCCACTCCAGTAGTTACTGAGGTTTGGGGGGATCCAGCTCCACCCACTCCACTGGGTCCTGACCTAGAGACCCTGTAGATAGCAGCAGTCCATTAAGTCCTGGTCTTTGAGATTTCCTGACTATTCCCCCTCCCTGGTCCACTTCCCCATGGGTCTGCACCCTCAGGGCTTTGTCTCAAAGTCACAGCAGCACCCTGTCCAGGGTTCTGTAACTCTTCCTGCTAGCCACACCTAGTCTTCAGAAGCAGACCTTGGACTTCAACCCAGTTGGCAATTAGTTCCCCATAATGAGCTGGCAGCAGATGCTTTCTCATTTTGCCAGACCCTCACTCTCCATACCTTGAGCTTCAAAGAGGATCTGACTGCTGCCTGGACTTGCAACTTCTTTATACTGGCTTGCTGGGCCCTAATTAGCTGCTTCTGCTGCAACCACTCTAGCTTGCCTGGAGGACTTCTTTCTTGCTCTTTTTCTGGGACAGAGTGTGGCAATGTCAGAAGCTTATAGCAGGCAGTTTGGAGCTGTGATTGATAGGAAGAATGCTGGCCAGCATTTGGTGACTAAAGGGTTAAGCTCAGGTAGCTAGTTGGGGTGTTGACAGGGAGCCAGGAGAACCAAGGGCTACAGTGCTGAGATTTGAATTGAAAAGATATACCTGGCTGCTATGTTTTTGTGTGAACTCTAAGCTAGGAGCTGTGGGAAACAAGATGAATTAAACCGTGACTACAAGAAATACTGCGCATGGAAACGAACTAGACCTTTAAGTGTATCATGAGTAAATAAGAGAAAATGTATACAGTAGAGTCCCGATTAGCCGACCTAAACGGGACCAACAGGCAGTCGGATTAACAAAAATGTCGGATAATAAGAAAACAGCCTGGGATGTGAACAAATTCTTTGCTGTATTGTGAAGGGGGTCTAGACAGCTTCAGACAGCCCTCCTTAACCACCCCCCACACCAGTTGTGCCCCGTGAGCGGCCCAGGGGGCTCCCACCCCACTGCGGGCTGCCAGTGCGCTGCACCCTAAACAGCTCGGAGACAAAGCATCCAACAATGGCCGTGGTTTGGCCCCCTTCCCTGCCTCCTGGCAGCAGCACCAGCCTGTGCCCCTTGGCCCCACACACGCCCCGCGGCTGGATCTCATGCACCGGTCCCCCCTGCTTGCTGGAGTCAGGGCTGGGTTTGAAAGGCCCACTGCTGCCTGGCCTAGTCCCTGCCATGCAAAGGGAAGAGCAGGAGCAGGAGCAGGAAGCGGCGGCCGGGCGGCCCTGGAACAAGGCTGCACCAATTCGTGGGCAGGGCGAAGGCTTCATGTGTCACCCCCAAGCAAGCGTCGCTAGCGTGGCTGGGGCAGGTGTGGCCTGGCTGCAGGAGGAGCCCCTGGAGAGTGGCTCAGGCTGAGCACAGAGCAGCCTACATTGCTTCTCCTGTGTCACTCCCCCTTGCACCCTTTTCCGCAACTGCCACCCCCAAAAGGCCTCGTGCCAAGAGGAAGGCCCCCAACTCCCTCCAGCACTCATCACCATGACAGGCAATGGAGTGGCCCGGTCACAGTGGGCTGGGACCAGGGCACACTGACAGACAAAGCAGCAGTGGTATGGCTATGTCAGATAAAGCGGAAGGTCGGATAAGTCAAGGTCGGATAATCGGGACTCTACTGTATTTGTCACGATCAGTTATTTTCTTTGTTTTGTTGTTTGGGTAAGCTTCTCTGTGCTAAGTCCATGTGCCTCCCCCCCACCATTCACTGTACCCAGGTTGCACCTAAAGATAATAGTTTTCTCTGTGTTTTAATCTGTTCTTTTCTCAGTTGCTCTGTAACACCTAGCAACTAAATATGTCTTATCAAGGATACATTTTTGTTTTGTTAATAAAATCTCCTTTTTTTAAGGTGATGATTTGATTCTTGTGTCTTGGCAGGTAGCAGGAGGTCTGTGTATGCATGCCTAGACTGAAGGATCAGCTACCAAGGATTACAGTTTGTTTTTTCTTTTTTGTTCTTCAAGCTGTCTTTTGGTAAAAGAGCTTGGGGGTACTTCTTTGGAAAGAGTTCAAGTGCTTCTTCCTGGATCTAAACAGAACAGGTTTTTTTTACACTTGATGGTGGCAACCTATCTCCCAAGGCCAGGGAATCTGTAACCTTGGGGAGTTTTTTTTGTAAGCAGAGCCTATAGAGGCAAGGTATTGAAAATCTCTTGCAGGCCCTCACCTTCTGCACTCAGAGTGCCAGAGTGGGGAAAAGCCATGACAGGGGCCTAGTCTACCCCATCATAATTCTACATAACTGAAGCCAGTGGGAGCTGTTCAGATCTCAGCACTTATTAAAATCAGGTAACTTTTTTGGGTACCTAAAGGTGGATTTAGGAGCATGACTCTCGGGGCCAATTTTTTAAAACGTTGGCCTGGCTGTACTCTGATATTCCTCTCGAGCATCAAGATTTTTTGGTTTCTGAAAGCAAGATATTACATGAGGTGAATAAATTGTTTGATTTTTATTTTAAAAAATCCCATGACCCTAGTAATTTTTAATAAAAAAGAAAGAATTAAAGAATTATCTCAACATTCTTAAAAAAGTAAGAGGCAACAGCCTCATTAACTGCACAACTATGCTTCATTCTCTGCACGCCATTCATGCTGTGCATTGAATGAGAAATGTGATCCTATATTTAAAGACAGTACAATAATGCATATGTATTGGCGGGAGGGGGTTAAATTTAATATTGTACACACAATTTTATTTGTGTTATTTCTCAATGTTTGTGTAATTGATTTTGCTACCTTAATGTCCTTTTGTGAAATTTTCTGTATTAATGAAGAAAATGTAAACTAGTTATTGTTTTTAAAGTTAATGAGCTATAGGTAGGACTTGATCCTAAAATGAACAGAAGTTTTGTCATTGACCTCAGTGGCCTCCATGAAATTTTGGTAGCATAAATAGATATGCATTGCAAGGAATTAATAACAACATACTAACTCTACTTTAATAGTGCAGAGGGATAATTTTTAAAGAAAAAGGTGGCTGTGCTTAGTATTCCATCATCTTTTGCAATGCCCATTATACTCTTCTATCCAACTACCCTTTCATGTTGATTAAGTGCCTAAGCTACTTGACATGCCATGGTGGCTTAGAATAATATGATAGAAGTAATGTATGGGAATTGGATTTGTTTGAAATTAATATAGGAGTCCACCATACATCTTGCATTCTTTGATTTTGTTCAGATAATGAGCATATAGTAGATGTTAAAACTTCTGAGTTAATTTGACTGAGTAGGAACAATTGAATGACTTTGACTTTGTGAGTGACATTAAACTACTTACCAGCAACTCTTGTAAACTATAAAGTGAATGATTAAATGGGAAGCTGGAAATATCTATGGTGTCAGTAATATAAATCAGTGCTCTGTGCATGTGAAAGTGTGTTTAACTTTCATCGTGTAGTTCTTAATTGGGCATAACCTCCACTGATTTGAATGGGAGATTTGTCTGAGTAAGGGCCACTGGATGTAGATTTCTTCTATCAAGCTGTTTTGCAGTGACTCAAAAGCATGAGAATCAAACTCAGGAGAGGCAGTTAATAAGAAGGGTACAAACCACAAATTAGTTGTGAGTTCTACCCAACCATTTATTAAATGTAAGCTCCTCAAGCACAGTAAACAACCTTAACAGAGAGTCGCTGACTGTCCCCTTTGGGTACGATAATCTATCTTTCTTTGTGGTACATGGTTCCTTTCATCAAAGATCACAGCAATATTCAGGTTAATCCCAGTCTCAAAGGACAAGTCACTCTAGGTCAATTACACCTTAGATCTCATGCCTAAGACAGTGGTTATAATTTATTCTAGGATGGCCATGTAAAGATTTATTAACTAGGAAAAGAGATGAGATTTATTTACATTCTTAAAGCAGGGAAACATATACACAAGTGAATTGTAATAATAAGTTTCAAAAAGTAATAGAGGATTTTATAATAAGTAAACTATATACATTCTTTTGGGTTAACCCACTCTAAGCAGTGAGGATCTCTTGGTTATTTCTGGAAATCTTGCTCCTCTACAGTCCAAGCAGCAAAGAAATACCTTTCCACCTTGTTAGGGCTTTTTATTCCTTCCCTGCTTCTGCTTTGAGTTGCAGATTCAGCTGTTGGGAGGCAATCATTTGCATGTCTTTTCTTCCAGGATGTGTGGAGAGGAGAGCAATCGGCACTCATTAGTCCTCTGATGTTCCACAATAGTTCATCTGGTGTTGAGAGAGACTTCTTTTCTTTGGGGCAGGAGATAATGCCTTCTGGTGGAAACTAATCTTACACACACATTAATATTTCAGTCCTGTGTGGTGATTTATAGTTATAGAGAAAACAAATACTCCCTTATCACATGGGATACAGATATTACAAGTGAGTCTAATTCATGCAGCAAGTGGTAGGGGTGGAAAAAGAGACAGCTATTTATTATATATTTGAGAGACTGTTTGTTTGTGTGTTTGCCTGTCAGTGTGTCTGTCTGTCCCCCAGCTGAGGAGGACATGAAGCTCTCCTCCAGCTGTGCCGGCCTCAGCTGCAGTAGCCATGGACAGGCATTTCTTATCTGGCCCAAAGCTATTGTTGTAAGAGAAGGCTGAAGTTGTCCTCTCTTCCCAGAGCAGCTGGCATACTGAACCCCTCATCTCCAGCCCATCTCACAATCATTTAAATGAAGAAAAACAAACATTATTTGAGTTCAGGACCCGAGCAATTCCAGGTAAATTCTTTAATTGTAAATATATGCTTAATTCCCTTTGACTTTAATGGACCTTGAGCACAGGCTTATGTCTTTCCTGAATAGGAAACTTGCCACATGACAGCTCACTGGGCACTTGATTCTCCCACCCTTTCATTGGTTCCTTTTTTAATGTGAAAAGTCCCAGGACTTCAGTACAGGTTGGACCTCTCTGGTCCGGAATCCTCAGTACCTGACTGGTCCCGAAGGAGGAAGTGTGCCGGACCAGGGGAGTTTGGCCTCTCTGTGGACAGGCTCTGGGATCTGTGAACAAATCACCAGGCTTCCCTGCCCCTGGGCCACTGGGCTTCTAAAATCCTCAGCCAGCCTCAGGGTTTCTGGGGCTCCATTGGCCCAAGGCTACCAGACTCCACTGCTCCGGGGCCACTGGGGCTCTTCTTTGTTGGGCCACCAGCACTCTGCTGATCCGAGGCTACCCCAGAGCTCCAGAAATCTGCTTCCCCGAGCCAGGGCTCTCTGGTCCAGGGACTCTCTGGCCAGCAACATTCATGGTCCTGCTTAACCACAGATGTTACCAGACCAGAGAGTCCTGGACCAGAGAGGTTCAACCTATATAACTATTTATGTAGATGAAAACCACCCAATCTGAAGTTGTCACAACTGGGCCCAAAATGATGATTGTGTTTCATGTGCTCACCCCAAAGTAACTATCCACCATAAGGAGATCAAGGTCGGGGGGGAAAAATATTATTTCAGCTTCAAATTATAGCTTTTCTTGATAGCTAATTTTAGCCTACTACTTTATTACTGCTTTTAACATTGGTCAAGGAGACCTTCTATTAAAATACTATAAATTGATATTAGCAATATTAATGAATAGAAACAACTATAGAGAGAAACAGTACCTTGTCTGACATAAATTCTGAGTAAAATATCAATACTGCAAATGTAAAAGTATAGTTCTTTCTATATTCAATGCTACATTCAAAGAATGTGCATTATCTAATTCAGGGAAGAAACTAGATGAATGTGGCTTCCAAATTCTAATTGTATCTTTTTTTACAGTAGGAAATGGTAATAGAAAGTCCTTCGAGAAATATTTATCTGAATATAGTGCATAAATTTTTAACAATATAAAACGATCCACACTAGGAGCAGTTATCCAATCAATCCTAAGAATATTATAACAACCTCCTGCCACTATTTGAAAATGAAAGGCTACGAATACACTACAAGGTTTTTGCACAAAAACCTGCGGAGCGTCCACACATCAAATGAGCTCTTGCGCAATTAAATGGGCAGTTAAATGGCAGAAGAGAAGGCTTTTTCTACTATAGGTAAATCTCCTTTTCTGAGACATTTTGTGCTACAGCTATTGCACAATAAGGCAAATGTGGACGCTCCAGAGGGGTTTCTTGTGCATGGGAAAAAGCACAGGTGCTCTGATGGCCATTCTGCGAATGGCCATCAGCGCTTTCTTGCACAAGAGCATCCATGCAGTGTGGACGCTCTCTTGCACAAAAGCACATGGCTTTTGCAATGTGGTTTGAGGTGTGGAAGTGCTCTTGCGCAAGAAGGTTTTGCACAAAAAAATCTAGCGCAAAAGGCTTCTTGCGCAAGAAGCCTATAGTGTAGACGTAGCCTAATAATTCTTCAGGGTTTTGCCCCCATATTCTAGGAACTGCTGTAATGAATGGGACATACCCTTAGCTGGTAAAAAAATGTCGTAACTTCACTCACTTCAATAGAAATTGAACAAAAGTGCTCCGTGTGTTTAAATCATCATTGTAATCTATGTAATATGCCACCCCCAATTTGTTCACATCTGCCATTTTTTGCAACTACATTTAGAATACAAAATTCCATTCTGTTTCCATTATTTATGTTGCTGAAAAACTGAAAAATTTAGGTTCTGCAAAAAAAAAAAAATTATGTTTCTTTAATGAATACGTCGCCAAGACATATATTATGAATGGCATGCTAGAAATACAAATACCTTCTGCATTCAGTGGTTTAACCTTTATTATAATTTAATTTTCACTTTAAAATAATGTCCACAGATTCCCAATAGGCTGAAGCTGTCCTGAGAGAGATGTTGTATAAATACATAGTCCGAATATATAGCCTAAAAAGCTTATAGTTAGTGCTGGGCAATATTTTTCTGGGGAAAAAAAGGCTAATTTGCTCAAATACGCAGTTTGGGTTAACTCCAAACTATCTGTGAATTTGACATAAATTTGCTGAATAGTTTGGCCAGAGAATGAAACCCTATTGCAGGGTGCGGAACCTACTGACTATAGGCTGGTTCTGGTCCCCTGCTTACTTAGATCCAACCTGTGGCAAGGCTCAGAATTTCTCCCCCACAGCAGGGCAAGCTAGCTATTGCCTCACGGCAAGTCCCTGAGTGCTGGTGCCCTCATTGCAGAGCTGGAGCATGAGCTTCAGCTCACCTTATTGCCAGGAAAGCCCCAAGGTTTTTGGGAGCCAGGCCAGTAAGGTTAGTTTTTTGCTGTTGTTATTTGTTTTGCATGTTGGGAGCCAGGTCAATGAACTGGGGTTTGTTTGGGTTTTTTTAGTGGGGTTTTTTGCTTTTCCCTTAGGTGTAGCTCCAGTCTGATTTTCTGTTGGACAGTGGCCCTGACTGAAGAAAAAAAAAAGATTCCCCACACCTGCCCTACATCATGAAGAAACAGGAAGTAAAACGCAACAGTGCCATCTATTTCCTGAGTAATTGCAAGAAACAATTCTTGGAAGTTGGTTAATAATGTTACCTCACATACCTTTTCTCCAGATTTCTAAAGGTAGTTAGGTATTACTACACTCAATGCTGCCATGCCTGACTTGTCTCAGTTTCAAGTTCCTTTCACTGGCTCACTGAACAGCCAAAATCTTATGGACAGTTAGTAGGACTTAGGTTCTTAAGTGCCTACATATCTTCTGAAAATGAGAGAGGCTCCCACATCAATTAGGTGTTGCACAACAATGCCCAAATACCTTTAAAAATCTGAGCCTATTTACAAAGTCCTAAATGGCTCGGAGCAGTAGCTCTACTCTCTCTTTCTCTCTGTCGTGTCCCACAGTCTGTACTCAAAAAGTGCACTTCAGCAAATTTTCCCAAGGACAAAATTGTTGAAACTCATGGTGGTAAGTCACTGCCTTTGGACTTGTTTTCACCAGAATTCACATATGCCCAAGCTTTGCTGCCCTCAAAAATGCTATTCAGTACAGCTACATGATTTGGCAGTCCCTCTCTACGCCACCTATTTGATCAGGCCTTTCCATATATTCAGGGTCACTTTCTCCTTCCCTTGTTAGTCATGGCAGATACCTGCAGTCATACTTTTGTCATGGATAAAAATACAGAACTCAGTTATTTTTTAAACATACAAAAGTATGACATTGTAAAATGAAATAATTCATTTTAAAATGCAAACTTCTTGTAGTGCTCATGATCATATAATTGATCAGTCAATAATAGTTTCAAAGCACTTAGAGACATCAAAACAAAAAAAAATACAAAAGTCTGGGAACGTAAAACAATAGCAACTGGCTAGTATTTCTTGTTTTGATAAACATGTTGTTCTTGCCTAAATTACATGGTTTTATAGATCTCCTGTCTCCCTCAAGCACATCTTTATACAAAAGAAAGAAAACTTCCTCAGAAGCACTGTTAATAGAGAAATGGATTTTAAATGCATCTCCCTGAGTGTTTCTTTCGTCTTCCAACACTGGAACTGACTTTTTTTTTTAAGGTCTATTCTCATCTGTGACAGGTAAGGCTAAGGTTTTATTAGGATATGTTTAGTAAAAGACATGGGCAGTTATGGACAATAAACAAAATTCATGGAAGTCCATAAGCTGTTCCTGATTTTAACTAAAAATATCCCTGACAAAATGATGAAGGGAGGTTCGGGACCTACTGCTGTTGGGGTTTCTGATTCCCTGACTGTTGCAGTCAGTAAGAACTCCAAAGTCCCCACTGCCAGGCCCGCCGATGGGATGGTGGGGGGCAAAAGGGACAACTGATTCAGGACCTGGTGATACAAAAGATTCTAGAGTTCCCGGCCACTGCTACTGTAGTGGCGGCTGCAGCCCTGGGCCCTTTAAATCACTGCTGGAGTGCTAGACAGCTAAAACAGCTCTAAGGGATGCCTCGCCCCAGCCCTTCCATTCCACTGAGGCCCCAACCCTTCTGTGATAAAATATCTGGCCTCTCCCACCTTGCCCAGAGGCCCTACAAAGCTGTTGGTACTGCTGCCCACTGCAGGAGGGTTGGGGCTGTGGGCTCCTCCTTCTCACAGGATTGGGCTGCTGTAGGGTCATCCTGTGTAGATAAATCTCTGTATTAAGCCTTTTCATATAACGTATAACTTTTTATTATGTCTTTCCATATATAGTTTTTATATAGAAACTTTGTATGATGTTATAGTCCCTAAGAAAAATTAATGTAAAGAAAATGTCTTTTATTAGGAGTAGAATAGATCTCTCCCCTTTGACCTGAATGTGCCCCTGTTGAATGAACGAGGCGTGAATGAATGAGGTGTGGGAGGCAAGTACCTCCAAACAGCTGCAACAGTTTTGGAGAGGGGGATAGGAACCAAGCCCAAGGATACTAAGACATGTCAAGTGGGCTGATTGAGAAAAGATCAGACATATTGACAGCTTTTGAAGATGAATGTGGGAGCATTGAGGACAACACCCAGAAGAAAGTGCCACAAATGACTAACTGCTCAAGTGTACAGATCTGCATGAGATGACTAAATGATACAGCTAAAGTGTATAGATTTGCATGAGAGGGAAGCAACTATAAATGTACGATGTCTTTCTGGGGACCCTGGGTCTCGTCCTGTCAACATTGGAGCATCGATCCCGATTGGCAGAAGCCTGGCTCCTCCCCTCCCCCATCTATCTGACCAGTGAAGTTAGGGGGAACAACTAGTTGGTAACAAGAAGACAGAGTGTGCTTATGTGTGTGCATGAGTGCAATATATCATATGCATATGATAGTGTTGATTGATCTACCTATTACCAATAAATGTGGTGTTTTGCCTTATCTGCTGAAAAAGATCCCATGCAGTTCTTTAAGCACAACACTTGCCCTGAGACAGCTGGATGATCATGGGGCTCCCCTCCTTGGGTAGGCAGATCTGGATTCCCTCCCCACTCTCTTGTCTACACACAATTTTTATTTTGGGAGAAGGATGCAAATAAAAAATACAAAAATACCAGGAGGGGAGCCCCATGATCATCCAGCTGTCTCAGGGCAAGTGTTTAAAGAACTGCACATTAAAGTGCTTAAAGAACTGCACATTTGCATACTTTCTCTGGGTTTTTTTCGGAAGACGCTTTTCTGGTATTTACCTGCATTCACATGCAGCCAAATTTTGAAATCAACCCCTATTTCGAAAGACCCCTTATTCCTCCTACAATGCGGTTTACAGGGAATTATGCAAATGTACAGTGCTATTTGCATCCTTCTCCCAAAATAAAAATTGTGTGTAGACATAGTCTGTGGCAGGCAGGTGCAGAGATCCCCTCCCCATCCACTGTTATTGGGCAGGAAGTCCCTTCTGCCTGCCATCCACCATGGCTGGGCAGCTGCAGAATCATGCACTTATTTACAATATGTGAAAGTTAGGGAGAAGAATCGAGAAGGGCTAGTGAAGCAGCCTGGAAGAGTCCATGCTGTAGTAAAACCACATGCTTTATACTGCATTGTTTGATTGTTAATTTTTTTTAATTTAATTTTTTTAAGGTCCACAATAAGGAAGAGAAACAGTGGAGGGTGGACTTTTTTTTTAATCAGAAGTGCAGAGAGCAGCGCAAGCAACTCAGCTAAAATGGCCCAGAAATATCCATTAAAAAGGTGTGGCAATTGCTAGATATGCTCAGCAGTGGTTTTGGAAGCTATATAGGACATTTCCTTTGGGGCAAGCAGCCTTAGAGGCCCCATATGTATGGATTATCTGGTAACTGAACTGATCAGAGCTCAAGAGGAGAAAGATTATAAATATAGTCATTAAAACAAACTAGTGGATTCTGTGTCTGATGGATTCAGAACCAAGAACTGTTTCTGTTGTAAGAATTTGGTCCCAATACCTGTGTTTCTTTAGACACTGGCTGCAAGTTTGCTTTCTCTACAGGAAATTGGAAAAAAAAGTCAGCATTAACTCAAGGATTAGAATGCTACAACTATAAGGATGCTCAGATTTTGGTTTGCTGACAAGACTCAAGTGTCTGAAGGGACAAAAATAAAGAACTGAGCTGCTGTTATTCTTTATAAATTCTGAAGAGAAACTAAGTTGTAAGCACCACTAGAGAAACTAAGACCAGGTGTATACTACAGACCTATCGGTATAATTACCTCATACAAGAGTTTGAAAAATTCATATCTCTGAGTAATATATTTATAACTACCTAACTTCCTGTAGACAGCATTATGTCACTGGGGCTATATCTACACTACTGAGGTTTTTTTTGAAAAATACTGTTTTTATGAAAAAAAATCACTTATGTCCACACTGCAATTGCATTCTTTAAATTTTTTTTGAAAGAACAGAGATTTTCTTCTGACATTAGTAAACCTCTTTCTACGAGGAAGAAGCCTTTTTCCAAAAGAGCGTTTTTGGGAAAAGGCGTGTGTGGACGGGGAGGAGGGAGTTCTTTTGAAAGAAGAGGAAAGAGGAAAAAGCACAGGTGCTCTGGTAGCCATTCTGTCCATAGTAATCACAGCTTACATGTGAGATAGCATCCATTCAGTGTAGATGCTACGTTCTGAAAAAGCAGATAGCTTTTTCGATGCGCTTTGGCAGTGTGGTTATGCTCTTTCAGAAGAAGTTTTTCTGGAAGATCTCTTCTGGAAAAGCTTCTTCCAAAAGAAGCCGGCAGTCTAGACATATCTTGGGAGAGCTCCTCTTGGGGAATGAGAAAACTATGCTGACAGTAACAGCTCTCCAATCAGTGTAGGAGTGTCTTCACTTACTCAGCACTACTGCATTTTAAATGTAGACTTGCCCTTAGGCTTGCCAGATGGTCTCCCAAAAAATACTGAACACATGGGCTACTGTGTGGCTACTACCAAGAGCCACCAAGCTGGGAACAAAGGGGGAAGCAACAGAGTCTGCTCTGCAAAGCAGCCGCCATCTACCCAAAGCAGAGAGAGGCAGACCCAGGGGCAACACAATGGCGGAGGGTTTTGGGGGGCGACCATGGGTAGGAAGGTGACTCCCCCATAGCCAGGTCTTTGGTTATCCCAGTGGAAAGAAGCAGAAATTCCACCTCAGTGGGTGTTGGCTGAGAGCCCATGGAAGGCACCTAAATGCAACTACAAAGCACCTGCGGTGTTCTCTCCTGGACTATGGCACCACAACGTGCTTGAACAGTGCTCAGGAGCAGGGACAGGGCTTCTCCTCC
>JANRFK010001234.1:39486267-39496308 GCA_030068395.1 Apalone spinifera
TGATGACCTTTCAAGGTCCCTTCCAGTTCTAGGAGATAGGCAATCTCCATAATTCTAATTCTAAAATGGCTGAACTATCCAGGCTGGATTCTGGTTCTGAATCTGAGACACTAATGATCTTGTAACTGTGTGTGTGTGGAGACTTGTTTGTGGGTTTAACTGTGGTGTCCAACCAGTTCTGCAGCAGTGGTTCTGCTACAGCAAACTAGCCACACTCAACTGGCTAAATAGCCACATGTGGCTAGCTTTTGGACATCACAGGTTTAGAAGGACTGATTCCCATTAGAACTCACGCCCTTTTACCATGTGTGCAGGTTCTTTTATTGTTTAATATCTTTGCTCTGTAATGCTTTCACCTTAGGAGTAAATGTAGTTGCTAAGAAAAGGTTATGATATTACTTAGAACTGCTGGCTAATAAATTGCTGGTAATATCTGGAGAGAAGGTAAAGCATAAAAACTGTATTTTAGGCAACCAGGATTGCTGGGGATAATAGAGTATTCAGGGAACTGTGCAGCCTTAAAGACCAGTGATGGGAGAGAGAGAGAAAGCGGTGCCTATCCAAGAGAGGTGAAAGCTGGAAACCTATAAGTGGCTTCCTTCGGGGGAGGAGGGGAAAGGGAGAGAAGGACTATGGAGGAGGTACACAGGTGTTGACACAAAGATGATGGTAATTTGTCTAGGAGATATAGCAGAGTAATTTACCATAAGCGCCAACAGCACTGAAAAGGAAGTATTATAGCAGAGAAAAACTAGACAAAGTCTCAGTCTTTTGGGGCACAGGACTAGCAGAGAGAGACATGGGGAAATGAGTCATGAGCAGCTGAAGAAAGACTAGTTGAGATATTCAGAGAAGAGCAGATCATGTTGGTGGTATTCTGATGACCAGAAGAGGGATGATAGGTTTGCCCAGAGAGCCTAGACTATCTTGTTAGCAGAGATCCAGCAGGCAGAAGTCTTGGCGTTGATTCCCTGGAGAGAGCCCAGAAAGTGGTTGATAGTCAGCAAACGTCGATTCATCATGATCTAATTGTCAGTTTGTCCACTGCAACAAGAACGGTGGACAGACTGACAATTAGAACATAGAGCAGAAGAAACAGCAGCTGGAAAGCAACATTGTGTCTGAAAACCCAACAGTTTACAGATGGGGGAGGCAATGCCAGCATGGGGGCAGGGAGGGAAGAACAAATGCCCGCAGAAACAGAGGAAGACCAATATGTGGCATACGAGCAGAAGGAAAGAGGCAAGCACAGCAAACATCAGTATCAGCTTGACGTGGTGAGGGAGACTGCACCAGCAAAAATTTAATCCAGTAGGGGAAGACACAGACCCCATGTTGTGTGTGAGTGGCATAGATTCCAAATTGCTTTTGTACTTTGGGGAGAGGGATGACAGGGATGCATTTATAAATGCTTTTGAAATGGGATGTATATTGAACTGGGACATTGCCACTCTTATGGACAAAGGACTCTAAAGTGATGGACTATGTAAACAAGCTTTGTTAATAGTTTAAATTGACCCCTAAAGCATATAAGTGACAAAGGGGACATGACCTATCTTGAGGTATCAGCTCAAATTAGGGCTTGTGTGAGAAAATCTGTCTGACACAATACCAAAGTGATGAGGCCAACAAATTAATAGGGATAGTACAATACTCTGTCACCCCAACCTAAAATCATGCTTAATAAACAGAGCATAGAGATGTTGCTATAACAGGGAAACTGGCAGCCCATTATGTAGGCTGGGTTTGAGAGAGAGCCTAATAGAGATGGAACAGGATTAGAGCACAAGGATCAGGCCAAAGCTAAGAGACTGATCTGAGGGGGAAGGCAAACCACTTCCAAGAAGCCACAGGATGGGTGGAGGAAAGCGTAGTGCCATATGTGCACAAATCTTTTTAGAGATTAAGAGCAGGTTAGACACAATTTATCAGGGATCTTCTGGATCCTGCCATGAATGCAGGGGACCGGTCTTGATGACTTTTAAGGTTCCTTCCAGTTCTATGATTCCATTATATGTGGCGAGCAGATCACTTTGCCCAGGAAAGCCCACTAAGGATCAACGTAGTGTAGAAAAGGCTATCTGCACCCCAATTCAGAGTTAACTGTGTGACTGAATCTATGAAAAGAGGGAGTCACACAACTAGTCTGCCAGTTGCATATAATAGTCATGCATTGATACCCCAAACCAGTGTGCCCCTCCAGTTCATATACATTGGTTGTCCAGTGGGAGTGGAAGGTAATAGTTAGTGGAGAGACTTTCATTTGATGAAGAGATAATGGAGCTGCTAAGACTATAATTTAGTTCCATGTAGTGAAAACCATAAAATGCTCCAACTGTGTGAAATGTGGATTAAAGTTCCTGCTGTAAAAGACATTCTTATGCCTAAAGCACAGATTTTTTTTTTTTTATATACCCAGGAATTCTCAGTTATACTAGCAGTTGCAGGAGTATTGTCAACCATTCCCTATTCCTTGTTTTGTGGAAACATATTATGTCCTTAAAGGCAGATAACCCTATGGTTGCCCCAGACCGGCAAGGCACTGTGTTAGCCAAAATGAGCCAACATGCGAATGGAGTAGGTGACAGGAAGGTGTGGGGTGAATTTCCCCTTGCCTCTATCCAAAAGAAATATCCAATACCTCAAGATACCTTCATAAGAGTACACCAATAAATACTTGAGAGAGGTGTGTGACACAGTTTTCCACTTCAGGAGAGAAAGGAGACTTACTGACTTGAAGGAAAATTAATTCCTAAACCACTAGGCTGAGGATATAAGCTTTGTGTCTACTTTTACCAGAGGCAACACACCGAGCATTTTGATGTCAATATGTCCAGCCAAAAGTAGGGACATGGAAGTAATTATGGTGCATTGAAAACCTTACATCCAACAGTGGTGGGAAATGCCCAAATAATGGATGATTGCTACCAGGAAGAAGGGGAACTTCTCCCTGACTGCCTGATGGTTTGTGAACACGTGAACAACCCAGAGACTTGTGGGTGGAAAAAGAAATGATGCTCACCTCATCTCTGTATGTGGAGATTAAAGAAGTACTGTAGTGCGATCAATACTCCTCCTCTAAGAGAAACTGAGGTTAGAGCACCACGGTCCCCAGACCCCATCTTCTGAGGAGATGGGCAGAGAAAAGAATTTAGACTATAATGGTGGTTTGAAGACAGTATTTGCCTGACTTCTCTGCTGTTAAAAATAGTGCTGAGGGACTTCTCAAGGTGAAGTCTGCCTTAATTTTCCCTTGAGTCCAAAGAGTCACTGCTGTTAATACTCCTGAGGAATGGGTAATCGCAAACCACCACCGAGGCAGCCAATACTGTGAAGGACAAGGAGATAAAATGACACTCCTTGAATGGGAATTGGGAGGGGAAGACCTGCTCTGAAGTTCACACCCATAGGTTTGTTCTTTTAACCTAGAAAATACTAGTAGCAGCTATAATAGAGAAAAATGGGTCTTGGTGAGAAATTGTGTATCATAATTCTCTACTGAACGCAGAGATACTGATGTATGGAGAGACAATTCCCACTCTCTCAAACACCGCCATGCAAGCATATGCTGGAAAATATTAAATATTTTCACACTGCAGCATCCATGTACAGCAACTGGCAAGAATTGACTGTTCTGTGTGCTAGGGGCCAGATTTTCAGAAAAGATGCACCAAATTGGCATCCAACATACTCGCTTTTCTGAAAAATCTAGTCACTTACTTTAACACCTACAGGAGAGCTGTGCTTCTAAAAATCTGGGCCAAGATAAACAGTCCTCTAATGGATTAGGGTTGCTATGTAGTAATCAAATAGCAAATAAGAACATAAATATATTTTGTAGAGAACTGAAAGGTTGCACCCTGTTACCATACCAACAGGGTCAAAGAAGCAAGAATTTTACTAATTGCTTCAGCCCAGAAATATTCACAAGCTGTTTAAAGATAGGCATTAAATGGAAATGCTTCCCAGTTAAGTACTTCTAAAATATCCTTAAAAAGGACATTGATTTTGGATCTGCAAAAGGCTTATTATCTGTTTGAAACAAATTGATTTCCAAATTTGTTCTGTTAGTGGACACTGCAAAGAGGAAAAAGTTGCTGTTTTGTTGTCAGATTAAATTGTTTTACTATTTTGTGTGGTGTTCTCCATAAGCCCTTCAAATGCACATCAGTATGGAATACAGAAAAGCAGAAATGAACAAAGGAGTAAGATTCCCCCCCCCCCCATTTGCTTCAATCAGAAGATCCACTGTCTATCTTAGTCTTACTTTCGTTTGTGTAAATCCAGAATTTGGTCATAAAGGCCCTGATCCAAGGTTCATTGAATTCAGTGAGTCTTTCCAACATGTATTAAGGATGTGACGGATTAGTTGACTATCCGATAAGCAAATGCTTATCGGATAGTCATTAGGATAGTTGACTAGTCGCTTCCTCCCCCTTGCTATCTATCAGATAAAAGCAGCAAGGCAGGCAAGAAGGGGGGTACTTTAGAGACGCAGTGCCTCTTGAAGCCTGGGGCCAGACTCTGGGCTCACCTGGTGCTGACACTTTGAAATGCTGCAGGGAGTCAGGCTCCTTGGGGTGTTTCAAAGAGGCAGTACTCTGTGGAGCCCGGGATCAGTCCCTAGGAGGTCCCCTATCAACTAATCAAATAGTCGATGCAAAATACATCGACTATTTGATTAGTCAATTAGTTGATAATTAACATTCTTAGCATGCACAGGAATTGTGTTTCTAGCCTCTGTGGCACTGGAAGCTGGGAATGGGCGACGGGGGATGGATCACTTGATTGCATGTTTTGTTTGTTGTTCCTGGGATGGCTGGCATTGGCCACTGTTGAAAGAGAGGTTACTAGGCTAAATGGATCTCTGGTCTGACCAAGTATACCCATTCTTATGACTTCGTAGACGTTTGATCAGGACCAGAAAAATGTAAATGGGCCTTTTGTCTTTTCATACTTTGAAGATGGGTTGGGGCAGAGTCTGAAAATATACTCTATTCGCTAGTGCTGTAGAATTCCTCTTTTACCCACCCAGGGGAAATATAATCATGCAGCCTTGGGATACTTGGGGATGAGGGAAAGAGCTTGCTTTTGAACATTCATGTACTTAAAGGGAGAGCTTATGTTCTGGAAGGTGTGCTATCATCTGGAAATGGAGCAATCATCCATGTAATCACTGGTGGAATTATTCACCTTTATAACAGCAGTGATCATGAAAAAAGGTCTAGTTACTAGAATTGTCCCAAACTAAAACCCCCAAATCCTGAATTCAAACAAATGAAGAAATTGTCAAAATTAGGGGATTAAGGGAAAATAGTGCAACTTTAACTTTGGAGACCTCACCCATTAATTGCCTGTTCCTGTTCTCAATGAATTGGTGCATCTGGTTTTAGATCAGACTCCAACTACTTCACCACTGCATTAACCAGAGGTCTTTAGATCTTGCTGATTATTCTTAGCTGCCACTAGAGGTAACCTTATGATTTACTCATCTGAGAAAATCAGTTTAAAAAAAATAGTATTTCTAGACTGGTACAAACTGAGGACTGGGAAACTTGTCTGTCGACTACTTGTTCTCTTCAACTTCTCTGATAAACTGGCTTCAAAATGGGATCTCTCTGAAACTGACATGTTGTATCAGAGAAGAACTTTCCTGATTACATTATTATTTGGAAGGGTTTTATTTAAAAACAAAGACAGACTTCATTGAACTTTAGCTTTTAATTACTTTTTCCATAAAGATCTCTTACAATCTAAGTATTATTTTAAAGATAGCACCATGAAAAAAGGCTGTTTTTAGCAAGTCACATTAATTGCCTGAAGTAATTCTGCTGGTCTAATGAGTAAAATAACCTAATAACTAATTGAAACATCATTGAAATAAAAAGTCATTAGGCAAGTAGTATCATATCTAAGTAAATTAACTCAATTTTCTATCCTGAATTATCTGGCTGTTGTGCTTTGATCACAGCTGAATTGGATCATTAACTAATTAAAAGTGAAGCCAATTAAAATTGCGAAGTCTTATGTAAAGATACTGTATTTCTCTTTCACAAAGACATTTTAATAAGTCTTGTAAGTTTTCCTCTGAAAGTGCTTAGGAACGTAACTATACTAGATCACACCAGGGGTCCATCAGCACGAATATTCTGCCACTGAGTGTTTCTTACTCTTTCTTCTGAAGCCCTACAGTAGGTTGATATAGAGTAATCTGCCCCCAAAGAAGTGTCGTCCTAGCCTCCTGAGTACAGATGTACTTCAGTACATCTTGCTAATATATATTAAGATTTAGCGTACTCACAGTCATTGTATTGGACTCACAGAAAGGAAGTCAAGAGACAAGGGGTGTGTTTAATTAGCTGCAGCTTTAACTCATCTGGGAGATGCCCTGCAATAATTCATTCAATGCAGGCCATTGTTCCATATCTAATCATTTCCAACTAGTGGATGGCTGCCATCAAACCCCACTACCCCTTCTGCTGGTCCCATCCTATTGCTGGAATCACATTGTGTTCCTATATTGTGGTCAAGGGACTGGGGAAAGAGGGATGTTTTACTTTAAGAGCTTCTGCTCCATTCCCCAGCATCTTTAGGGCATACCTTTCTGCTGTATCCCCATTTCCAACTCTTGTTTTTTCAGAGAATCAGACCATCTATAAAATGAGAGCTGCCACTGGACAGCTGACACAGAGAGCACTGGCAATTAGTTTAACTCAGGGTGAAGGGACAGAGTTCATGCACAGTTCGTTGGGTACACAGGTTAACCTGAACCTACTAGTCTACCTTCCAGTGTGAGGCCATTCTCCTTTCCCAACACCTGAACAAAGATGGGAGCCTATAAAGGTTCCACTGTGTTTATTTTCCAGTGATGCAGACAAATACCCCTAAAAGTCCTGCTCACAGCAGTTTGTTCTGGTCTTGGAATCTGTGAATATATTTATTGGATTGCATTAAGATTAATTTCTGGTCCTTGTTCTCAAATGCCATATGTCAATGAACAGGGAGTAGAGCACTAACTAAATGTAACATTGCTTCCAAAATACCAATTTACAAACAACAAGAACTTGGCTATGATTTTAAACACAAATTTTAAGTGTGTTTCATGATATTATTTAACATAATGTAAAGCATACACATTACTAAATCAAGCTACCATACAATCTTACTTCTGTAACCCTTCATTGAAGACCAGTTGTTGCCTCTTGTTTTTTGGGGCAGGGGGAAGAGGACAACAGGGGTTGCACACTGTTCCTGCTGGATAAATAGGCATGCTTAGATGACCTCTGAGGGAGAACACTACTTACTAGTTATTCACTAGCACACATCTACACCAGTGATTTCATCACTGGACCCAACCACATTAGCCACCCAATCAGAGGCTCATTTAACTGTACATTCACTAATGTGATCTATTCCAGCAAAGCCCCACTGCAATGTATATTGGCCAGACTGGACACTCTCTACGGGAAAAATTAATGGACACAAATTAGATATCTAAAATGGCAATACACAAAACCTGTTGGAGAACACTTTAATCTTCCTAGACACTCCCTAATGGACCTCCAAGTTGGTGTTTTGTTTCAGACCAATTCCACAAGCAACATATACAGAGAAGGGTTGGAACTTAATTCACAAGTTTAATTCTTATGCAAATGGTATGAACTGGGATATCGTCTGGCTCGCACACTATCGTCTACATCTTAACCAAACAATGAAGGTGCTAATGATTCTTATCAGCCTCTTGTAACTATTTACTCTTAAGGTGCTATTAAACCATTTGTTGTTTTTAAGTTTTTCTTGTTAGACTAACTCAGCTACCTGATGAAGCTACTAGTTATTAGAACTTTAAAATTTACATTATCTGCATTCTATTCAAAACTATAGATGAAGTAGTTCTCAAGATTTGTTCAGTTTCCTATTTACAATTCTGTGAGTTTTAAACATTGTTTCCTAGTCTCTGTTTAGCTTGTAATGTTTGTTGTTATGGTTATTAGTAACAGGTATGCAGGGGACCTGCTGGGCCAGGCTGTGAGCAGTACCACTGGATAACTGGTAAGTATCACCAATAAGAGTGATGCTAATTGGTTTACCACTGACCTCCCTAATTACTGCAGAATTTTTTTAGGGTTTTTGAAATTTTCTTTATACTTATTTAGTAGTTATTCAGTTTACTATAGGATTTTGGCTTGGATAAGGAGGCAGAAATGCTAAACGCTTCTGAAAAAACAGCAATAATTTGGTAATAAAATACATATTTTAATTTTTTTTGGTTTTTTGTTTTTTGCATCTGAGTGGTGTTGCCCAATGGAATTTCATATATTGGAATTCACCTAAAGTGAATCAGTTGTCTAAGGGTGAAGACGTATACAAATGTTTTGGGATCATGCATACAAGTAAACTCTTCCAGAAATTCTATTATAATTTAGTGTATAAGTCTTGTTTTTTACAAGATTTGTGTCTATTACATGCAGTGTCAAAACTTCAAGATTGAGCACAAAATATTACTTGAATTCTTGTCAGCTTGTTAGTGGACAGACCTATGTTATGACATTAGAAAGCTAGAAAACCACCCACTAAACATCACACTAACAGATCCACAGTATATAACCTAATGGATAGGAAAGTTTTGAGCCCTTACTGGATACCTTGGAAATACCCTAAATGAGGTCTACTCAACACACAGCATGCGGCCCGTTTATTTGTGGCCTCTGGGTGGGAGCTAAAACAAAAAAAGTAATCAATATAATGGTCTTCTATTGATATGTGGTTTAGTAGTTAAATTCCTGGACTGTCATTACTCATTAAGAGTTCTGTCATACGGGTGGGAATCAGGTAAATATTGCATTTTGTTAATATCAGCAGAACTGACTTAAATGGGGCCTGCATGTTGTGTACTCTTGCCTTAATCTTTGTATTCATGTCTGTCCATGTCAAAAGCTATTTGCATATATTTTTGCATGTATATGCAACCACACTTAAGTTGTGGCCCTTGGAGTATAATTATGGCCCCCGGGGCTTCCAAAGTTGACTTGCCCTGCTCTAAATGTTAAGATGAAGACTGAGTCACTCTCTTCATAGAAAGCTCAGTTTCCGATCATTTCTAGTTTATTAGTGGGAAAGTTGAGCAGTTTTACTTTAATCAAATGTGTGATAAATGTTTTCCCTCCAAAAAAGAATAAAGGGGTGGTGGATGGATTTCTACCATTCCTTATTGAACACTTGGATAAACCATAGAAAAATATGCTTGTGTTAGTGTTACTCTACTTTCTCTCCTCCCACTGCCCATTAAAAGCAAGAAGTAACAGGTGGCTGAAACAGAGGCCCTAATTTTACAAGCCTAATTCAAGTCAGCACAACTTGGGCAAATATATGGTCTTGTCCAGCACACTGTGGGAATGGAGCCTAAAGCAGTGAACTTGTTTACTGTATGCATAGCTCTTGTCAAAATGAGACCATCTCACATGGAGCACCTTGAAGCTACTGTAATAATATACATATTATGTAATATTTAATACATTTATTATGTATAAATATGACCTGGGATTATGTTCAGGCCCAAAAGCTAATGGCAAGGAATAATGCACCAAAACCACTGCAAATATTGCCTCACTAAAATGAGACAATCAATATACAAGTTGAACAACTTTGGTCCAGCAGGACCAACGATGTTGCTTGACCAGACAGTCCAGTGGCTCTGGGCCCAACCTTGATCAGGGAGCCTGGAGGAGGCCTGGGGGCAAGGAGTACACCGGAGTCTGCAGAGGGACCCCAGGAGTCCATCAGCAGAGGGTCTGGTATTGACCTCCCCTTGTCTGTCAAACTGGAAGTCCAACCTGTACCACATACTATTGCTGAATTAGTACTTAAATGGGATTTTACCTGTTCGAAAGCTTGTACAAATATTAAACTGAATGATATTAAGGACTAAAACAAGACAGAAAAAACTTATTCTTTGAGAACTAACCCCCTGTCACGATCATGAGGGTTAGCCAGCTGGCTGGGGACTAAGGGTTAACTATGTCCCTTACCTAGCCAGGTGGA
>JANRFK010001234.1:39524372-39559193 GCA_030068395.1 Apalone spinifera
TCTCTCTCTCTCTCTCTCTCTGTCTGTTGGGTGTATATAAAAGAAACAAAATATATATTTTAAAACTTGCAAACGCCCTGGCATCTATTATTTAGGCTTGGGCCAAATCCAGAAGAGAATTCTAGGACTTTTTTCTCAAGGGAGAAAATGAGCAGGAATTACTGGGGTTACAAGTGTTGTGAGCATATGCAATAAAAAATGAATCTTTTGAGCCTCTTCAGCAATTAAAGTCCTCCCACTTTTTACATTTGGTTCTGAAAGATTGGTTTACATTGGGCTTAGCACATTCCTCTCACTGAAGTTAGTTTATTAATACTGGTACTGTACATTCTTTATGACACTTTTAAATATTTGTTTCACATATTTGGTTATAACCAATGCATGAACTTGACAGTTCATCAACACCACGTTTCAAACCATTTCATAGTCTTATTTTATATGACACTGGTGGATTCCACTAAGATTTGCCCATACATTAGTTACTAAGGAAACAGTTGTATTTCAAAGAGAGAGAGCAGATTAGACTAAAATATAAGGAAATAGGTGGCATAAACAAAACATATGATGATGAGAAATGCTATAACATTTTATTCATATTAGTTTGGGAAAACATGCCACTTGTGAGTAATGCACTGATTTCAAAGGCATGACACAATAAAATGGGTTTGTTGTATAAACAGTGATCAGCTTGGAAAGAAAGAGAAACAAAATCTGTACTATTGTATGATCCAAGCCTGTATGCGGGGGAAGAATGTTATCAAAGGATATATTGTTTAGTCAATGATATTTTTATATCTATTAATAAATTCCCCAGAGATTGTTACAATTAGTGTTAGAATACCTTTTTTTAAAATGTGCTTAAGTCCTTCGGAGCACGTCAGGCAGAATTCTGGTCCCATTTAAGTCTATTGCAAAGCTTCCACTGACTACAGTGGGTCAAGGCTTTTACTTGTGGCTGTAGTTTGTGGAAGTGGCTGTCCCCAATTGATCTGCACAGTAGGCTATTGTCCATCTGTATTGAATGAAGGACAGGAGATATTTAATATGAATTTGATCTGGTCAGAACTTGATTAGTGGATGTCTGGGACCATCCAGTAGATAAGTGTACAATGCAGGCAAATCCATGAAGGGAGGATTTCATACACTTAAACTCTGATTTACTATCCAGGCTTCACTGGGATTTGGGAAACCAAGTTTGGATACATGGACTGGAACACAAACACAGGACTAAAATGAACCAGTACAGGAGATAAGGCTTTCTCTGAGGCCCTTCCTAGACCATGTGACACACTCACAGAAAATAAGGAACATCAGAAACCTCACTGCCTTCTGCTCCAAATGTAAGATGCACCCCTCTAATATGAACACACTGGTATTAACATTTTTTAAATGACCACAAAACTTTACAAAAATAAAACACACAGATCTTCCCGAGAGAGAGGAACTCCACATGACAGATGTTGGTCCTGCTGTGTAGAGCAGGAATGAAAATTGAAATATTTTTGAATTAAGCATTTTCTTTTTGGAAAATTGTGTTTTTTTTTATCTGAATCAAAGTTTTGCAATCTAATGCTCAGATTTCACAGTGATGAGGGCAGTATAAGAGAGCCTATAACATAGGATAGAGCAGCCAAATTCCTGATGCTGAAAGAAGAGTTGTTAATTGTAGCTAAATGATTTAACTAAATATTAATATTCCATTAGGAGCCCTATTAGTTTGGCTAGGGAGGAAACCCTGATGAGCATGCAAAACTCCTTTCTTTCACTGAACCCAGGGAAAATGGATGAGAGTGCAGACCTACTGGTCATAATAGGAGCAGTAGATTTGTCATTGGTTCTGTTTCTGGACAAGTAATCCAAGTACAGATGCTTTGTACTAGAAAGGTGATTTTAATTCTGAATGTTGTTGACTTTGTCTTCCAAATAAAGTCCCTGCAACCTCTGATGTATGATTTGTTACACCTTTTCCATCTAGAAAGCAGAAGTTTGTGAGTCTTCTCTTGAAATGTTGTAATTGGGAGAGACTCCTTGAGAGGAAACAATCAATAGAGATCCATGACTCCTTCATTCTCCGGCTATGTCTACACTTGTGGCTTCTTGCATGAGTAATATGCAAAGGAGGCTAAGCATGGAATATTGCTGAGCCTCATTTGCATACCTAATGAGCCACCATTTTTTTTTTTCAGAAGAGGCTCTTGCGCAAGAAGGAGCGTCTACACTGCCCCTTCTTGGGCATGGAAAAACCCTCTTGTGCAAAGATGTTACACCTATTACTTTTCAGTAAGAACATCATTGTGCAAGAGGGTTTTTCTTGTGCAAGAAGGGGCAGTGTAGATGCTCCTTCTTGCACAAGAGCCTCTTCTAGAAAAAAATGGTGGCTCATTAGGTATGCAAATGAGGCTCAGCAATATTCCACGCTTAGCCTCATTTGCATATTACTCGTGCAAGAAGCTGCGAGTGTAGACATAGCCTCCCTGTATATTGTTTCACACTATTCAGATTTCTTAAGATTTACAAGGAAGTCAAACACACATTGAAGACAGTGACACCATGGCCTAAATGTCTAGTGTGGTTAAAATAAATAACAAGGCCAGTCCATTACCTGCATGTAATATATGCATTAGCAAAGAGTATGGAGGTAGAGGTAAAGTAGAATCCTGCAAAGTGGCTTAAGAGTGCACCCTTCTTTACTGCAGCTTTGCAGGAGAATGTTATGAACCCAGAAGGTTGGGAAATGAGTGAACATTGGATTAGGTGCACAATCCCAGTGCACATTGCTGAATAGGCACGTTATTCTGATTTGGGGCCATAAAGAGTACTTGGTGCCTTGGCATAATATTGAGATTTTTATAGCAATCTTGGTCTTCTCTGATTATTTTAAACACCTATTGGGCTTCTAGAGCACAGTCATCCTGGAATCTAAAGGAGTTTTTCCTTCTTGTCTTGAGACATCTGTACTTAGATTTCCTAGGATTAGCAAATGTAGAATTGTTAGGGGCTTTCACAGCATTATGTTCCTCCTCTGCACGTGGGGCACTTTGTGACAAAGTTTGTTTGTTGTATGAAGACATAAGCATTGGAAAGAGCAAGGCTACAAGAGTATGGCTGCTACTAGAGCAACACATTTTTGGTCGTCTTTTGCTTGTGGTCGCACTGATGCTTTCCCCAAAAGTATTTAAATTTACTTTAAGAAGACCAAATCCGTATGCTCATGTACGCATCCAAATATTGTCATTTACACGGGGTTTATCTTTGCAGACGTAACAAAAATAATGCTGCAAAATGTGAAATTCCATGTTAATATCACTTTTCACAGACCCTTTAACTACTGGGGAGGCTTTGAAAAGTGATATCTGCTGTGAAAAAGTGACACTTGTATTTTTGTTAATATAACTTTTCTCAGCAAGTCCCAGGACAAATTAAGCATAGGATAGGGTGAAGAGGAAAGCAGCAGAGGCCAGAGGTTGATGGTAGAATGGATGTGGAGGCAGTGGGAGCTAGGGACAATAGAGCCTCACCATCTTGCAGCCAAAGCCAGGGGTTGGCATCCTCTGCTGCATAGCCAGTGCCCATATTCAGAGCCAGAGGCAGCTTCACAACCATAGTTGAAAATTGGAGCCTGCTGCTACATGGCCATAGCTGTGAGTAAGCAGCCAGGGCCTGGAACTGGGTACTGAAATTTAAGGCTGCATAGTTGGAGTGGGGGTGGAGGGCAGTGCCTGGCATTTGTTGGTGAGTGGCCAGTGGTTTGCATCCAGGGCTAGTTCCTGCGAGGGAGGTGACAGACTAGTCCATTATCCGATAAGCAAATGCTTATCGGCTAGCTGACAGGCTAGTCCACTAGTCATTCCACCCCTTGCTGCCTTTATCAGGAAGGGGGGAGGAAAGGAAGGGGTATTTCAAAGCAGCCACGCCATGTAGAGCCTGGGGCCATTTGGCATTTCAAAGTGGCAGTGCTGAGTGGAGTCCACAATCACCCAGGATCAGCGGAGGAATCCCCAGCTATTTCAAAGCGACAGTGCTGAGAGGAGCCCAGGGTCAGTGGGAGAGTCCCCAGCGGATCCTGGGTTCCACCTCTTTGAAATGCCAAGAGGAGCCTGACCCCAGGATCTCCGTGGTGTGTTAAAGTTGCAGCGTTGCATCGAGGCTTGGGTCAGCAAGGAAGTCCCTAGCTGATTCTGAAATTAACGTAGAGCTTTCATCTTTGAAGTGTAGCCCTAGGGCTGATGCTACACTTCAAAGGTGGAGGTGCCCCATTGACTAATCGAATAGTTGATGCAAAATGCATCGGCTATTCAATTTAGTCAATTGCTCGATATTTAATAGCCCTAGTACATGAGTCCTGAACCCCTGAACAGTGCAGGGCTCATTAAGCAGCTGCATAGCTTGGAGGGAACACTGATCCATGGCTAGAGCCCAATGCCCTGACAAGCTTCCAAAGTCCCACTGTCCAGCTACTCCAGATCTGAAACCTGGGCCCTCTCTAAAATGGATCAAGAACTCACCTCACTCCTGCAGCACTGGAATGTGCCTACCTGCCTCCAGGAACAGTAGAGGGCAATACATCTAGGAGCAACAGGGAGGGATGGACAATGCTTTGTTGTCTCCCCAAGCCTCCCCATCACTGTCCAAGAGACTGTTGTGGCTGCACAAAAAGCCCCCTCATGGCAGTATTTGAGAAACGCACTAGAGCAGTGTTTCTTAAACTCTTTAAGACTGAGGAACACCCCCCCCCCCAAAAAAATTATGGGGAACACCAAGGATTTTTTGTTGGGGGAGGGAGAGAGGGGAAGTGTTGGAGGGAAGTTACTGAGCCAAAAAAAAAAGGGTCGGTGGAAATTTGAGCAAAAAAGTCACCTGCCCCTTTAAGGGTAGCCATTTTGAATTCTGTTCTCCGTGGCACACCAGTGTGCCACAGAACACAGTTTAAGAAACATTGCACTAGAGACTACTGTGGCATGGCTAAATTGCTTTGGTGACAAAAGTAGCAGATACTACCTCTTGAAATGTTTGTTGATTCTCTGTTGACTAAAAAAGTAAATCTCTAGAACTGAGGGAAGAGGTTGAAATACATACTGAGAAATGTAAAGCCTTTCTGTAGCTGTGCTATGTGCAAGATACAGAGCTTTAGATTTAGCAGCCCTTCGGCACAGGACAAACATCATAAACCTCCAGTGGAATAATTTCCCTTTCCAGGAGAATCGTAGGAATGCATTTGTAGAACAGATGCACTAGAATACTGATGAAGGTTTAATTTAGGTTTCTTTATGAGAAAATTCCTTTGTTTATGGTCATTTTAAAATCTTCCTTACTGCCTAAACAGAATGGCTATTTGCTCTAAAATAAATGTATAAATTAGGGAACTCAGAGTTTTGATAGTTGCCTCATTTAGTGCAGCAGGGCATGTATCATGTTTATGAGCCTTGTCTTTTACATCTCAAATCAAACTGCCTGAAGGCACAGTATGCAATGCAGCATTTTTAAATACAATATAGACTTTTTTTAAAAATTTCAACAGGTTATACCTCCCTGACCCTCAGGCCCGAACTAGTCCCGAACTAGGGAATTTGCTGGAGCAGAGATCATCAGCTGCAGGACTCTACTTTGGCAGGAGGAGATGGATCAGCATTGACAAGGGTTGGGACTAGGTAGGGTGGCTATGGAGTCCTCCCCTCCCCCTCTGTGAGCACTCCTGGCCCCAGCTGCAGGGCTCCATGGCCACCCTGCCTCTTCCTCTGAGCATCCTCCACTCCTTTCCTGAGCTGGAGCACTGCAAACAAACTATCTGTGGTGCTCCAGAAGCTCTCAGAAGACTCAAGAGCAGCCATGGGGATGCTGGACCATGATGTTGCCAAATAATAGAAGTCTGGACTTTAGATGTCCAACTTGTACTACTTAAAAGTACTCAGGAGCAGCATCCCCATGGCTGCTCCTGAGTCTTCTCAGAGCTTCTGGAGCACCACAAATAGTTTGTTTGCAGTGCTCCAGCTCTCAAAAAAGGCCATATAAAGAGTGTCAATAATTAAAATGCCACTTCCTAAAACCATATATAATTACAAAGTTGATATTTTACAGAGGATAAGATGGAATTTATACACCACTGAGAAACTGCAGTCCAGTGGAAAGATTTTTCTTTTAAAAACACATTATTCAGTAAATAATGTAATTTGAACAATCATTCGTTTTATGGAAATGAAACCATGCATCAATTGTGAAACCATAACAAGAATTTTATAAGTATGTTATGTTCAACCTGCTTTGTTGAAACTTATTTTTTTAAGACCTCAGGATGAAAATGTAACGTTTTTTCTTCCTGCACAGAATGGAATTTTGGCCATTTCTATTGGATATAGAATATTAAATAATACTTCTGTCAACCCCCTTAAAAAGAACTGATTTTAAATTGAGTCACTCAGTTAAGTTTGTGATAAGTAAATTTGGGTCAAAACTATCTATAATAACAAAGGGTAAGGTAACATAAATGCTGAATCAAGAAAATTAATTTGTATTTGAAGATTACACGATTGATAAACAACATTTGCATCTCTTTAAGCTTCTGCCTTTGTTAGTTTGTGTTTGTGTTTTTGTTGCATGTTTTAAAAGACTTATTCACGTATCTGAGACTTAGCTGACTGGGAGCCTGTATCATCTGTCATCCTTTTTAATCTCTAATTCCTTAAACATCATGATCCTCTCTGTCTACCCTTTTTCCTTCTTAGTTTAAAGCTTGTGAATTACAGATGAATTCAGGTTAGTTCATGAATGACAGTTTTCAGAACTAATACAGAAATATTAGGAACATTTGTTAATATATGTAATGATTATGTTCTAACAAATTAATTTTATTCTCCTTTGTATTTTTTTTCCCCTACAATGTTGACCATTTTAAAAAGTCAGCATTTACAACTGCTGTGAAGTAAGTCACATGCCTTGGTTATTTTCTATTAGATTGTAGCAGTCCTTCCTTTGGGAAGCCAGTATAAAGCAAAGTGACCCAAGGGTTTTTTCTGGGGCCGGTTTTTTCAACATTTTTATTAATGACCTAAATGAGGGGATGGATTGCACCCTCAGCAAGTTTGCAGTTGACATTAAGGTAGGCAGAGAGGTAAATATGCTGGGAAGTAGAGACAGGGTCCAGAGTGACCTAGACAAATTAAAAAGGCTGAAAGAAATCTGAGGTTCAACAAGGACAAGTGCAGTTCTACACTTGGGGAGGAGGAATCCCTAGCACTGTTACAGGCTGTGGACTGACAGTTAAGCAGCAGTTCTTCAGAAAAAAGACTTGGGGATTACAGTGGATAAGAAGCTGAGAATCAATGGTGTGCCCTTGTAGCTAAGAAGGCTAGCAGCATATTGGGCTGCATTAGTAGGAGCGCTGCCAGCAGATCTTGGGAAGTAGTTATTCCCCTTTATTAGGTGCTTTATTAGGCACATCTGGAGTATTGTCTGATTCTGGGCCCACCCATTACAGAAAGGATGTGGATGTATTGGCAAAAGTACAGTGGAGGGCAACAAAAATGATTAAGTGGTTGGAAGAAAAGAAGCTGAGAGACTTGGGCTTATTTAGTTTACAGAAGAGAAGAATGAGGGGGGAATTGGATAACAGCCTTCTGCTGCTTGAAGGGGGTCTCAAAGAGGGTGGGGAGAGGCTGTTTTCAGATGTGATAGGTGATAGAATGAGGAGTAATGGTCTCAAGTTGCAGTGGGGGAGGTCTAGGGAGGTTGTACAATCTCCATCCCTTAAATCCCATCTAGACAAAGCCCCAGCTTTGATTTATTTGGAATTGGTCCTGCTTTGGTCAGCAGGTTGGACTCGACCTCCTGAGGACTCTTCCAGCCCTATGATTCTATGAAGTCATAGCTATCATTGTTGGTAACTGCTGTAGACAAACTCACATTCAGTGGAATTTTTGGTTTCGTTGTTTTAATAAATAACAGCATCCTGTGATCAATGAAGGGATAAGTTTAATGTAATCACAATCACTTATGTGGTTTTCAGGGTCCTAGCAATATTGCTTTTGATTTTTTCAGTGTATGGAAAATAGAATGGAATAATTTTTCCTATCACTTAATATTCTCTGAAGCTGGACAGGTAATGAAGAAAGCATTGGTGAAAGTAAAGTTCAAGTTGCCATCTCAGTGAAAACAGTATTCTTATAATTTCATCAATTCCAAGGAAAGAACAGATGATTTTGATCATCCAGTCATACCTCATTTATGAAACAAGCCAAAGAACTTCTACAAAATAATTCTTACTGAATATGATGTTTCCAAACCTGCCCTCCCTCCTCCTGATTTGCTCTTCTTACTGTTGGGGGAAGGCATACTCTCATAGGCTTGATCCTCTTTTGTGGCATTAAGGAAAAGGAGGACTTTCTACTCCTATCTCAGTACCTGGCCTGCAGGATAATTTGGCACCTGCTCTTTGAGTTGCTGTAGGTTAAAACTTACTTGAAATGGCCCATTAAACTAATCCTACATTACCAGAACACAGCATGCTCCTGTCACTTTCCTACTCTTTCTGCCATATCCTTAAATGAAAATTGATGTGGAACTGTCCAATAATAATCCTTATTATTCTTAAGGATGCTTACAAACTGGGAGATACTCCATTGCTCTCATAAAGCCACTTAAAAAAATCCCCCTTTTGGAGTAGCACAAAAGGAGCAAGGGCCTGTCCCATCTGATATGTTTTATTAGATTGCTACACATATGCTTATTGTTTGTTGTACTCAAATTTTATACCCTGTCTTATGTCATATACCACAATATATTTCTGAATGTATCTAAGTGCAAATCAGATCTCTAAAATACAAATCTGTTCTCTTCCCAAAAAACCCAGTGGGGATTAAATCACAGTAAAAAAAATCACGTGTGCCCTGAAGGTGTTCATGTAAATAGCTTAGATTTGGGATTGGAAAAATCCATAATTTTAGCAATATATTAGTAAGTCTCTGTGTGAGTACAAACTACATTTTATTTAATCCTCTCTGATTGTAGATACATTATTACCAATGAGGGAGTGAAAGAGTTAAAAACAGTTTTCCATTTATCTTGCCTCTAATAAAAAAATGGAGTGAATGTTTTTATGACTTCTCCACTTAGGAATCTAGCAGATTTCTTTTAAAAAGTAGTTTTATGTTTTAAAAATGCCAAACAGCACACAGACAATAGTTTATCAAATATAGTAAAAGACTCAAACGTTAAGGCATTAGGATCTGACAGCATGGGTATCTGCACCCATGCAGAGTCATAGTGAAATCGATAGGATTCTGCCTGGGCACAAGAATCAACTCTCGTACACCCCAAAGCAAGATTCATGCCTCTAGCTGTCTGATTTTATTGTGAACAAGCCTCCCAGATCAATTTTATGAGTAATAAAGAGTGTGGAGTGAAAGGAATCCATTTTTTCCCAGCTGCTTTAGTGCTGTATCCTTTCCACAGGAGTGATACCTGGAAATAATTTTTTTCATGACCAGGAAAACCTCTGTGCTGCATAGATAGATAGATGCTTGAATGAAATAAGTTATGGGAAAGTTCTACTTGTACTTGTGATGTATAGCAGAGATTTCCCTGGGATTCATAGGTTCCAAGGCTGGAAGGGATCACTATAATTAACCAGTCTGACAACCTGTATAATAGAGACCATAGAATTCACCCCCACCTCTGCCAGAACCCCTAAGGGGTGCATCTACACCGCACCTTTAGCCCCAAATAAGCTATGCAATTTGTGCTATGCAAATTGTGTAGCTTATTTCAAGTGTATTTGGAAATACGGTGCCAAATTTCGAAAGAAACCACTATTCCAACGTGTCCCTTAATTCTTATGGAACGAGGTTTACAGTGACGTCGGAATAGCATTCCTCTTATTTTGAAAGTTATTTTGAAATAATGGGCACGTTGTCAAGATGTGGAATAGCTATTTCGGGATACTTCCAGTATCCTGCAATAGCGCTGTAGTGTAGACATGCCCTAAAGAATACCTTTTAGAAAAAGAAATCCAATCTTGATTTGAAAATGGTCCAACACAGCCCTTTGTTAAATGATTAATTATGTGCTCTCAAAAATTTATGCCTTATTTCCAGTCTGACTTAGTCTAGCTTCAGCTTCCAATGTTTGGATTGTTATATCTTTCTCTGCCAAATTGAATGTCTTTTATTAAATATTTTTCCCCAGGTAGATACTGGAATATTGTAATTGTTGCCTCTTAACCTTCATTTTAAGTGAGCTCTTTGAGTCTAAAACTATAAGGTGTGTTTTCTAATCCTTTAATCATTCTTGTGACTCTTCTCTGAACCATCACCCATTTATCAACATCAATCCTAAATTGTGCAAAAGAAGAAATAAACAATGTTTTCCAACTGTCTCACCAGCACCAAATACATAGGTAATGTGTATCTACTCCTTCTTAAGCTTCTTTTTTATATACCTCCCAGAGTCTTACTATCTTTTTAGACTGCAGCATCACACTTGGACATGATATTTAGCTGATTATTCTCCACAATCTATCCTGGTCCACAAATTTTGTTTTCTAGATGTATGCCCTTATGTTTAACTTTGTTAAAATGCACATTTTTGTAGTTGAAACCAGTTATCAAACGATCACAATCACTGAGTCTGTAACGTGTTACAAATTAGGATTGGATCCGGGATTTGCTTAACTTCATGAGACTATTCTCAGTAAGGCTGAGCATATACATAAGCATTGGCAGAATCTGACTCCAATTTTTCATTAAATCGAGTTTCTGATCCTACACTGTGGTCTGTGCAGGTGAATAGCTGAATCTGCACAGAGGATTACTCTCTCCAGTAGGGCCTGTGCAAGTGCCTTAGTCCACCATTGTGTGTCACTGTGCAGGACTGAGGCCCAGATAATTGATATTTTGGTAAATATATCAATACAGAAGCTTTTTGGAATATAAATGTAATTAGTTTCTGAGATCTGCATTGGCAGCAAAAACCAAAGCTACTCTAGTGTCATGATATATTTTGCAAAAATTCAGTGTCATTCATGACTGCATGACCCAAATAAGTTTTTTTTTTTAAAGTTCCTCAACCATCAAATTCACATCCAATGCACTTCATTTTCAAAAATTTTCAAATATTTTATGTAAATCAACTTTTGCACAAATAATCTTTTTAAAATGTTCACATGGACTCAACTTGTCTTTAAGTGAAATATGATGGTAGCAACGAGTGTTGCGCCACAGTTAAATAATCAAAATTAAAAAAAATCCTCTGTTTTCAAATATTATTTTTTTGTTTAGCATTTTTCACACCATGAGTACCTTCTCATCCTGTGAAGCTAAAAAGACACCTGATATAGATCAGATTAATTTTCTGTTGTAGAAAAAAATGATTACTTACAAAAGGTTTAAGAAATACATGTATGTACATACAGGTGTGGCATGCCACTCAGTTTGGTATCTTCTGTCAGAAATGGATCTCCTTGGGCTTGTTCTCTTACATATCACTGTGTCTTTAAATTACATCACCCATGCTTCAAGGTGTTAAGTCTTGCTCCTTGTCTTGAGTTCTTTTTTACTTTTTACCTCTTCATTTCTTGTACATGAGCAGAGGGGAACAACAGATTGGCTTACTGTCATACATCATCTCTTGCCCCCTGAGAAGGTGATGAGTTCTTAGGCATTGAAGCTTTTGTAACAGATATTTCTAGGTTTGATTTTTAAATCTAACTTTGGCTCAGTTAGCAGTCATCTCTGTATGACAGTTTCATTTACTTCACATGCTAATCTGTCACTTAACATGGCATCTCTCCCTGTCCCCAAATTCATAGCATTCATTTATTAGCTTTGCATTTCCAACAAATGCGAAAAGAGATCCACCTTAATGCTGAATCCTACCATTACATTTGAATCTCTTTATGATTGCTGATAGCTAGGGGGTGATAGTGGTCTTTTATAAGGTTTATAATATCTAGAAGTAATTATCATTTTGTGATTTAGTGACAATTTATCTGAATGTTTCACTTTCTCAAATGATTAATACAATGATATTTTGCTTTTGCCATATCCATATTATAATTTTCAAGACTCCCTCCCACCCCCAACATCCAAGTATCTTTGTGAAGCTTTCTCACTCTTTATGTCTTTCTCTTTTCCCATTTTGTGTCATGGAAACCTACTTATATGACATTTGCAAGATTCATCTCAGCAGAATTTTAACATTAGGCACATGATTATAATACCTAATTCTTATAAAGCACTTATGAGTTTCGAAGCACTTTACAAAGAAGGAAAATGTTAATTGGTCACATTCTGTTTGTTTTGCTGCAAAATGTAGTTTCTATAAAAAAATTTTTTTTCCTTTTTTTTCTATTTTGATTTTGCTAAACTCTGATTTTTTTTTTCTAACGGGAAAATGTAAATTAAATATTTCATTTTGAGTTAGATGATTCCCAGATTGAAACATTTGTTTTCCAAACCAAATCAACATGTTTTATCTGCAGTGGAGTTAGTACTGACCTGCAGTATTGCCTTGGTGGCTGTGCTGCATTACGGAAGTCATATATCCACAGTGTGTCAGAGTTTTAACCATCCTGGGAGCCTAGCCCAAATAGTCACATGATGCACTATCACAGCTCAGAGGAACACAGTTCAGTGGTGAACCAGACTAAAAGTAAACATGTCGGTGAATCTCAAAGTTTGGATTGAAAATATTGAAATGAAACTTTTAGAGATTTCTAACTACATTTTTGACACTTTTTTGTTCAATGAAAATATTCAATAGTTTGACACTCCAGGTCAAAAATTAATTTTGTGCAGGATGGAAAGTCTACATTTCCACTGCTATATATCATCATCCCTATGTGAGGAAATCAAGTCTCAGAACTGCAAAGTGACCCATTCTTACCTGGCCAGAAATAGAGCGAGGAGTCTAATTCACCTCTCCTAAGTTAGGACTCTTGTCATTAGACTCCACTTTTGCTCTTCAAAGAGTGACACACATTTTTGTAGATTTTCACTGGGAGCACCAACCGACTACATCAGAAGCAAACATACATTTTAAAAAAATCCTGTTCCTCTTTCTCTCAATCTAAAAAGTAGGATGTATGCAATGTTTGAGGAATAACTAATATAGGTAATATTTTGCCTACTGATACCTAAAGAGATGTGTGCCATGCATTTAGGGGAGAGCCGCCCAGCTGCAGCAGACAGACTCTCACTAACTCAACTCCAACAAAAAGTAGCTGTATGTGTGTTCTGGCTCAGGTGGAAGCTCAGATAGCTAGCCCACTCTTATCATTTTTAGTGTGCTACCCGGGGCCCTGCTAGCACTACTCCATGCAGCTGAGCAGGGAGGCTTCCTTCCAACTGCAGAGCAGAGGTACCTTAATATGTTAACCTACTACCTCTTAGCAGTGAATACGCTAGAAATCAGTTTGCTTAGTGCTACAGCAAATGTGAGTCAATGAGTTGTCTATAAAACTACTGCTTTTATCAATGATTAGTTAACAATTAAAGATTGTGTGAAGCAACTGCTTCTATTACTTTTGCACCATCTCCGGAATCTGTGCTTTTAGTTATAATTTTTCTATCGACGACTTGGCTGAAGACAGAATAGATTTGGCATTATTGGTGATTTTTGTGGAGGGCATTTGTTCTCCTATTGTCACTGGCCATCAGCAGTATCAGGAAGGAGGAACAAGAGCGCTGATGAGAATTGCAGGCAGGAATGAAACTCAGATGCTTCTCTGATGGATTGTTTTCCAGAAGGCAGTCCAACCCAAGTTCTGACTTACTGAAGGACAATCTCCACTCATTGATGTATTTGTGTTCCACTATGTAGGGGGTTAATTGCGGAAGAACTCTGTACCTGTGAAGTATGGGGGTGGTGAGGCCTGCATTTCCCCTCCTCCTCCTTCCCTTCTACTGATGAGCCAGAAGCAAGGCTCTAGGAACATACACCATTGTAGCAAGAACTAATTGTAGATAAGGATGGGAACATAACAATCCTGTTTACCCAGATGTACTGATCATGTAAACAAAGTCGAAGGACAAGCAGTACAGCTGAGCCATACTGTAACAAGCGACGAGTAACTCCTGGAAATTTCCAAACTGCTAAACAAGGTAGAGAAACTGCATGTGAGCTGCACAACAGTATGCCAATTTGGACCTCACCGATGGGCTTTGGTATCAGTGCCTTGGAAGCCTAGATGATCTCCCGCTTTGTCTGCTGAAACAGGGTCCCCAGCTTGCAGAAGGGATGTAAGCCATCACTTTTCCTATCATGTTGCTCTTTAGTTAAGGGACACAGCTGATAGCTATCAGAAAATAAACTGCTTGCGTTTGACAGATACCTGTGCAGCGTATTTTTGTACTTTGAGAACCCAGAGTCAGACCTGAGACTTACTCTTGCCTGCAACACCCTACCAACTCACTTTAAAATTTTCCCTGAATGATGTGCTCAAAGCATGACACCCAATGTACAATTTTTCTCAACCTGTGTGCTGTATGCACTTTTTTACCCTCAATACATTTTTTTTAACTCTTGGGATTGTGTGTGGCTTGCCAGTGCAAATGGCTACCAGTGTTTGATTACCCTGGGATCAGTTGGCTTCAGGGAGCCTTAGGAGAAACCTGGCTCCCTGACTGGCTCCCTGAGAAACTAGCCAGTAGGGAAAGGCAGGTGCTAGCAGGGATTGGGAAGAGCTTCTGATCTGCAGCCCAAAAAAAGCCCCCAAACCAGTCACCTCCAAGTGACTGGCCAACTGTGGATACTGCTGGTGAAGGTGAGACATCACCCACTGGGATACCTGCTGATAGTTTTATGTTTCAGCCCATGAGGAAGTAAGGCCTCGTGAGTGAGTGTTTTTAATTTGCCCCACTCGGGCCTGAGCCTGATTAATTTTTGCAAAAGGATAGCACCAACAAAACAGTTATAGCTGCACTAAAATACAAGGCATGTAAAGAAAGCATGAAGGCAGGGCATGGTATAAAACAGGGCTACTCAACTTTGGGAGCCCTGGGGGCCACAATGATTGATACTCTCAGCATGTGCCAAGAGCCTTAACTTAAGTTTGGCTGGCTTCTTTCACAGCCATGATGCCAGACCCAAATGTGGCCAGCATGAGCCGGTCAGCACCTCTCAGGCTTTGCCCACAAGGCTAAGCAGTCAGTACTTCCCACGATGCCTGAGCACTTCCTGGGGGCTAGAAACGCCGACATCCTGTACTCCTCTATTCCAGGCAGCCTGTCTGCTTGCGTCTTTCAATGCTCACCCCACCAGGGAGATGCCGCGCCATTGGGGAGTGTGTTCCTAGAGGAGGCCATATTCAAAAGATCCCACCTGCGGTCCACGCGTTGAGCTCCATGTAAACCGAACCACACTCTGGTCCGCAAACAAACAGGCCTAGCCCTAGTATAGAAGTTGTACTGGCAAATATATTAACTGGGTATAACTCGAATTGTTGCTTCACCATTTGTGAGAAAAACAGTCATTTAAAGACAGCGTGACACAACCATTTTAACAAAGTTCTACCCAATCTTCACTATACATTCAATTGTATGAGCTAAACCATTTCTTTGAGGGGGAAAGTATTTTATAAAACATTTATTTCTATAATGTGGGGGGGCTCTTAGAGTCAATATGTGTATTGCCTCTGTAGTACATGTGCATATTTTGGATTCATAGAATACACTGAACTTCCCTCTGCAATCTCTGACTTCAGGTACTGGATCAGCATTTAGCCTGTGAAAACATGACCAACCTGGTGTGATATTTCCAAACTGGGGTTTCTCTTCGCTAGCAATATTTTTTCAAGTGAATAAGCAGTTTCCTTAGCACAATTATATTTTTTTCAGTTCACCAGAAAAATACAACACACGATACTATTTTATATACTCATATTCATAATCAGGGTTCTTTTCTAGGCACTTTACAAAAGCTTACTATTTAGAATTGACCCACTCCCTACTCTACAGAGCTTACAGTCTAGACAAAAGGTAAAAAGTACAGTAAGGTCAGAAAGAGTCACAGGAAAATCCAGGAGTATATCTAGAGCTCCTAACTCTGTCTAATGCCATCACTACTGAAGTGTTCTTCAGGCGATTTCATTTAATCTTTCTGTTAAAACTGGGAGGAGATACATCATTGGTTTTACCTGCAAAGCTTTTTGAACAGCTTCGTTGCTAATCATGGTAAACCCTTAAGATATTTCACTTCCTATAGGAAGTGCCTCTTTTTTTTTTAATCTGAAATGAAAAACTCATCTATAATACTCGTTGTAGAATTCAGTAGTTATGGCATTCAAGAGTAGAAATATGGATATTCCCTTGCTGCTTACAGCTATAATTGAGAATTAGAAATTTCACTCTGTCTGCAAAACTTTTCACTCTGTTGCTCTTATGTATTTATCTATGATAAAAGGCTGATCAGGTATCATAGAGCTGTAATTTAAAATTATTTATGTGTATTGCTTTAGTCTAACTTTGAACAGAATCAGGTCCAACAACAGGGAATGCGGGGAGCAACTGTCCTTCTGCCCTGAAATCCAAAAGGGCCAAGTACTCCCATCAGCTGCTGCAGCCCTAGGCAATACACTGTGGGAAGCACTAAGGATGGGCAGGGAGAGGCACAGCATGCTCTTGTTGGCACTAAGGGTTGGCTGCTCCCAGTTTTGCCCCTTCTGCCCCTACCCCACTCGTTCTGTGAGCATGGATCTATTGCCCTCCCCACCACATCTTGCCCAGGGGCCTGGCAATTAGTTGGCACCCCTGAACATAATGATAGAGGATGAAACTGGAAAGTATAGTAGTATGTTGACACCTTTGCCACATATAATGTCTTAGAGTTTGAGTAAAAAGTGAATCTGATTCTAGCCTTGTATCAGTTTTAAAGTGATGCGACTATGTGGCCTTAATTGGATTTATCCACTGTTTCCCGTGCTGGGTATAAGAACAATGAGTTCCACTGTGCACATAGATTGGGTTAGGCAGGATTGCTATCACATATTAAGATCATGGGGGTATTGTACACTTTCTGTTTCATCATTGAAAGGTCTTGGTGAAGATAGTAAACAATCCTCACTTTGTTTTTTGTTTTTGTTTTTTTATTTTGTATATGGAAACTACCTAACAATTCAATGACAGAACTAGCATTACCATTCAACATAAAGAACATAAGAACGGCCATACTGGATCAGACCAAAGGTCCATCTAGCCCAGTATCCTGTCTGCTGACAGTGGCCAATACCAGATGCCCCAGAGGGAGGGAACACAACAGGTAATCCTCATGTGATCTCTCTCCTGTCACCCATTTACAGACAAACAAAGGCTAGGGACACCAGTCTTACCCATCCCGGTAAAAGCCATTGATGGACCAAACCTCCATGAATCTATCTAGCTCTTTTCTGAACCCTGTTAAAAGTCTTAGCCTTCACCACATCCTCTGGCAAGGAGTCCTACAGGTTGACTGCGTGCTGTGTAAAGAAAAAACTTCCTTTTGTTTGTTTTAAACCTGCTGCCTATTAATTTCATTTGGTGACACCCCACAGTTCTTATATTGTGGGAATGAGTAAATAACTTTCTCTTATTCATTTTTCACACCAGTCATGATTTTATAGACCTCTATCAATCCTCTATCCCCTTAGTCTCCTCTATTCTAAGCTGAAAAGTCCAAGTCTTTTTAATCTCTCTTCATATGGGACCCATTCCAAACCCCTAATCATTTTTGTTGCCCTTTTCTGAACCTTTTCCTATGCCAATATATCTTTTTTGAGACAAAGCAACCACCTCTGTATGCAGTATTCAAGATGTGGGTGTACCATGGTTTTATATAGAGGCAATAAGATATTCTCTGTCTTACTCTATCCCTTTTTTAATGATTCCTAACATTCTATTTGCTTTTTTGACTACCACTGCACACTGAGTGGATATTTTCAGTGAACTGTCCACAATGACTCCAAGAAGTCTCTTGATTAGTTGTAGCTAAATCAGTCCCTGTCATATTGTATGTAAAGCTGGGTTTATCTTTTTCTATGTGCATTACCTGACACATATCAACATTAAATTTCATTTGACATTTTGTTGCCCAATCACCTAGCTTGGTGAGATCTTTTTGAAACTCTTCACAATCTGTTTTGGTCTTTGCTATCTTAAGCAGTTTGGTATCATCTACAAATTTTGTCACCACTGTTTTGCCACCATTTTGCCATCACTGTTTACCCCTTTCTCTAGACCATTTATAAATAGAATAGGATTTGGTCCCAGGACAGACCTTTGGGGAACCCCACTAGTTAACCTCTCTCCACTCTGAAAACTTACCATTTATTCCTATCCTTTGTTTCCTGTTTTTTAACCAGTTATCAAGTATACTATATCCACTAGATTCCTCTTGTTCACATGTTTGTTGACCCTCTCTAGTAGAACTCTAGTAAGACATGATTGCCCTTTACAGAAGCCGTGTTGACTTCCCCCCCAACAAATTATGTTCATATAAGTGTTTGACAATTTTATTTTTACTATAGTTTCAACTAATTTGCCTGGTACTGACATTAGACTTACTGGTCTGTAATTGCCAGGATCACTTCTAGAGCCCTTTAAAAATAGTGACATCATGTTAGTCATTAGGTGTGGAAGCTGATTTAAGGGATAGGTTATAAACCACAGTTAATAGTTCTGCAATTTCAGAGTTCTTTCAGAACTCTTGGGTGAATGCCATCTGGTCCCGGTGACTTGTTACTGTTAAGTTTTTCAGTTTGTTCCAAAACCACCTCTAATGATACCTCAATCTGGGACAGTTACTCAGATTTGATACCTAAAAAGAATATCTAAGGTTTGGGAATCTAACCAACATCCTCAGTTGTGAAGAATGAAGAAAAGAATTCATTTAGCTTTTTTGCAATGACTTTATCACCTTTGTGTGGTCCTTTAGCATCTTGATCATCCAAGGGCCCCAGTGGTTATTTAGGAGGCTTTCTGCTTCTGATGTACTTAAAAAAAACATTTTGCTATTACTTTGAGGTTTTGGCTAGCTGTTCTTCAAACTCCTTTTTGGGTTTTCTTATATTTTTACATTTAATTTGTCAAAGTTTATGCTCCTTTCTATTTTCCTCCTTTCTATTTTCCTTTTAACTTCCTATTTTTAAAAGATGCCTTTTTATCTGTCTCTTTTTAAACTTGGTTGTTAAGCCACAGTGGCACTTTGGTTCTCTTACTGTGATTTTTTTTTTTAAATTTGGAATATACATTTAAGTTGATCCTCTAGTATGATGTCTTGGAAAAGTTTCCATGCAGCTTGCAGAGATTTTACTTTTGTCATTGTACTTTTCAAATTTAAATCCAAATTGCTAGAAAGGCTAGAATGAAATTAAATAAAGAATAGCCGCTCCTCTTGCGGGTTCAAGAAGCAGTCATTTAAGGTAACTAGAAATGTTAAGGGATTCAAGGAATTCTATCTTAAACTCCATACATTAGACCATGTAATCTCAAGAGCAAAAAGACACATCCAGATTGCCAAACAATTGTAGAATGAAGCAGTGAATAAACTAATGAACCCTATCACAATATCTTTTTGTAACATACATTGCTAAACGAGACTAACACCATATGAACAGCATAATATAAAGAAAGCTGAGTCATAGTATTTTTTACTGGATTTTAAAAAAAAGTTCAGATATTGCTTGAACTTATCCTTAGTATCTATTTCAAAGAAGTTATTCCATTATAGCCTTTCTAGCAATTTGGACTGCCTATATAGTACTATCCATCCAGTTGAACTTAAGTGAATCATTTTGGAGCCTAAAATTACTGTCCATGGGGATACTAAGAATGAGTTTTCAGTATCTTCCACTCTGCCATTAGCCACAATAATGCAATCTGTGAAAAGGAGACTTTCTACTGCCCACTGCTCTTGATTTTGTTCATGAGGCTGGAATTTCCCATTGGGAGAGCAGTGTAATGACATTATATACTACTGGGCCCCCTAATGTCTTTATTTTGTTTGTTTGTTACCTAGCAATCTTATCAGAAAGGGGTTAAGGGAAAGTCTGCAACACATGTATACTTTTGCTATTTAAAATACAATCGACCATATTGATGTAGACATTGAATTCTGCTCTGTAGAAATATTTTATTTTTACCAGGTCTATTTTGTCTTATAACAGTTGATCAGTAATGATAACTTTGCATAGTCTTGGTAATTTTATATTTATATATAATAAATGTGTAGATTTCCAATGAATGAAATTACCAATAAATCAGGTGCCTGGGAAGCAGTATTACTTTAATTTATAAAACAACAGATAATAAAAGATTATATCTTTGTCTTTGAAAACAATGTTAATATTGACATCACTATTCTTACCTTTGAGGCACATAACTGTTGTATAATGTCACTTTAAAATTTTCTTTTCTCAATTCACAAATATGTAAGAAAATATCTGACTGGATGACCTTTCCATTGGCATTTATTCCTGAATTAAGATGTGGGAAGATTATAATTAAGACTTGCCATCTAGGAAACTGTTCCTGCATTCTCCACTTCAAATTGTCTTTATTCCATTGTTCTTTATTAGTATACCTCAGATGACAATTGCAATGGGTTTCTTTTTCACAATAATAACTAGATCTGAAATCATGACCAGAAGTATGAAAAGATGTTATCCATTTTAAAAAGGAGTCAACAGAAATCACTGTTGTTCTTTCCGCATAATGGAAAAAAGGAGATTAAATGTTGTGAAAAATGTTAGTTATAAGAATAGATATCAATGGATTAATGAGCTATGGGTATTTGTGTAATCATCTTCATTAACAGTATTGAAGCTTAGATTGGACAGGGTCTACTAGATGCAATTTGGAATTATTTGAATTAATCCTACCACAACTATGGATTGCATGGAAATACCTGAGATAACGCACTTCAGAATATTCCTTGCTGGCCCATCTGATTCTACCATTCTTTCATATTGTGGTTTGTGAAGTTACACAAGTTATGATGTTGATTTATTGCCTAGTGAAGAAGAGAATTAAAGATAGATTTTTTTCAACTGAACTGTGTGCCCATAGAGAATAAATCATAGTGAGATTACTCCCACTTGTCTGCATAGGCCACCCAAACCTTGGATATCATGAGCAGAACTATAGGGCATTGCACATTTAAAAGGGAGTGGGAAGGAAAAGGAAAGGGATTGGAATATGGATGAATGGAGCCTTGGACCCCATCCCATGCAATATGCCAGTCAGCGTAGCTGAGTCACTGCATAGGGAATAGCAGTTGTTGCTAGCACGGCCTGCTAGTACATTATTATCCTTCCATGGACAAAGTAGTGAGAGGAGAGAATTTTCTCTGATCCACCATTCTCTGACTGCATGACACAGTGGGTGATAAAACTAATGCCACTCCTTACTAAGGACTTTTCTTAGGCACACAGTCTAGCTGTTAAACACAAAACATTTTACTACATTTGTTCATTCAGTGTCTGGCCTCAGCCTGCATACTACCATAGTGTATTCTAGCTGCGTAACTGCTAACTGAATAATAATCTGCTATACTTTGGAGTGTATTGGAAACATTTGGGGAAGATGCTGTAAAGGATAGGAAAAAAAGTATTCAAAATGTTGCAACCTTAAAATTATATCACAGTATACTGCAAACACAGACTACAGTGACTCACTTAGACTTAATATGTTGTTCTATAGTAACAGTACATCTTCCATCCTGGTAATCTGTATTGATTAAGTAATATAATATCTCTAGCGAGCTCCAGGGGAAATTTGTCTAATAAAATGCAAGCAAGAATATATTATCCAGCTGGTTTTTAGTTGAGGGGTCCTTGATATTCAATAGTGAGAGATTTTATACAGTCTATATTAGAAGAATTACAGGCTCCAGGTAAATAAATTAAGTGCCTAAAGGAGAATCACTTTATAATGGGGAACAGATTGGAAAAAAAATTCTAAGAAATAGTCAGCGTCACTTGGGGCCTGGTCACGAAACACCTGCAGTTGCTCTAATCTTGCATTCTTTGTAACACCCCAACTTGCACTGATTTCCCAGAGAATTTTGAGTGCACAAAGACGTTAGTGTTTGGTCCAGTCACTTGAATCCCAGTGCTCAGAATTCACAAAAATGGAAAGAAGATGATTGCTGTACCTTCAAGGAGCCTCCTTTAATTTCAGCATGGAACATAAAAGATGGGATTTGAACATTTGTGCAGATCAGAAGAACATGGAATTTTTCAGTATGCCTAAAATTTGAAAGATACTAGTGAGCCATAGAACTTGCTGTCCGCGCCCCTCCCCCCCCCCCAAATGTACATTCAATTCTCTAGTTAGAGACCACAGTAACAGTAGGGTTATCTTACATGTCTTTCTTTTCATTTTCTTCTCTGGTTTAATAAATCAGGCTTTGTTTTGAATTCCTGAGATTGTGGTTACAGGTTGATCAATGCAAATTTTATAAGCATCTGCCAAACTCTTTTCAAAATAATGCCTCAGTGTTGGAGCTGCTTGTTGTTCAGGGCTATGCAATAACTTGATTAGTTAGAGGTGAGCAAGAAGGATTAAAAGGGAATTTTTAATGTTTTCCTGTTTAAAAAAAAAATTGAATCCTAGCTCTGACTTCTTGAATTGGAGCAGGGATGAACATCTCCTAAAGTGGGTGTTCAGGATGTGTGGCAAAGAGAGATTTTATTTACCTTTTTAATTTGTGTATTTTCAACTATGGAAGTTGTGTGGGGAAATTCGATATGGATGAGCAACTGGGGGGAGATGTGTTAGAGAATGGTTGCTAGGGATTTTGGAAAATATTTGAAAGCTATTTGTGAATGATGGTTATGAGCTATACCTGGATGGGCCAGACAAAGGAATGTGAAATTAGTGTCAACAACATGTTATCAATGCTTAAAATTATCAGGAGGTTGATTCCTTTCTGCACAATCCATGTGATCTTGGACACAAATAGGCCCATGGCAAGGGGAGTACATCATCTCTACATCATCTGATTCCATGGAACTGGCAGAGGAAAGAGTGGGGTAGCATGTAAATCAGGTTCCCATTTGCTTTCCAGTTTCTCTCTTTTCCTCCATATGGGGCTGTTATCTTTACCACAATAGTCACGTGGAGTAGGAGAATGAAGAAACTCACTAACCTCTGGATTAGCTATAGAGGAGCTGACTTTGTGGGTCTCTGGGCTAGGGGTAGCCAATCCTCCATGTTGCCCTGAGCATGGCATGCCTTCCTCCATGGAGCATGCAACGTGGTGCTCTGGAGATTTTTAAAGGGTCCAGGTCTCTGGCTGCTGCTACTGCTGCAGTAGTGACACTGGCTAGGAGCTTCAAGCCCCTTTGAATCACCAGGGCAATGTCCCATTTCCCTGCTCCTTCTCAACTTCCTGTTGGTTGGCCTGGGTGACTGGGTAGGGATACGACCCTGTCCTTCAGCAGGTTCAAGTATAAACTGACTGGTTGCTCAAGAAGGAGGCTAGCAAATACTTCTCAGAGATTGAGTATTTTAATGTTCTCTTGTCACTAGCATCAAGTACATTGCTGGCCCTGTACTGTTGGCTTCCAAAGAATGAAGATGTTAATGAGAATAGCTGGGTCAGGCAGCAAACAATTTTGTTGCATAACACTGTAAAGAAAAGCAGTGACATGAAAACTTATTTTCTTAGTTCTCAAGATATTCAACACTAGTATTCTATTCTCTTCTTCTAGGGTGCATCTACACTGCAGGGCTTAACTCGAAATAAGCTATGAAAATTGAGCTATGTCAATTGCGTAGCTTATTTTGAAATAGAGAGCATCTACACAGCACTTATTTTGAAATAGAGCACTTTTCCTCTGACTTCCCTTATTCCTTGTACAATGAGGGTTACAGGAGTCAGAATAAGAAGTCTTCAAGCTTGACGGTATTTTGACACAATTTCAAAATAACTGCCTGATGTGTAGATGCGGACTAAGTTATTTCGGAATAGCGCTAGTTATTTCAAAATAGAGTTGTAGTGTAGATACACTCCCAGAGACTGCATTCCGTAGATACAGTCACTGACTTAAGGGGCTTACTATAGAGAATTTTGCCAGAGCTTAAGGAAGTCCATGGCAGCATTCACTCAGCTCTTAAAATTCACACATCTCCAGTGGATGTGACTGAACACTTAAAGCTCAGTTTATATTTATACGCTGACTTTTATCTTTTGGAAAATGTATTTTTAAAGACATTTTGGAGGGTCCTAGATGAACTCTTAAACTGCTGCTGGGTTTCTTTCCTCATTATTATGCACCATCATATTCCACATTTAAGCCAGCAAAGATGTCAAATTATTTTGTCTACCTTGCTGTTGCATAATGTATTGTGTATATTTTGCTGATGTCTGATTTGTTTCTTGGGGAAAAATAAATGCAACCTGTTTTAAATCTTTCTATTTGGCACAGGTGTACAATAACAGTAAAAATGTTGCACCTTACATAATTGTACCCTTCAATAGCGCTCTACTGAGACTTAAATCTACATGCAACATTTCTGTAGCATGTAAAAGCTTTAATGAGAGAGTCAATGAGCCTTGTGTACCTTTTATAAAACATGACATAAGGCAATATAATTAAAACTAAACTTATTTCCTGTGGTGAAATTAACTTACAGAAATGAAGGTGTTTATTTATTAAATAGGATGTCTGGAGCTCTTGCCTTATTCTTTCCCCTCCTGGGAAGGTTTTGATTGTTTGTTTCCTTTCTTTGGCGTGCTTGCTATGTAATTTAAAACTGATACCTTCCTCTGGGAAACAAAATTTGATCGGAGAACAGCCTGCATCAACAGCTAAATGAATTACCAATGTTTTACTTACTTTTCTTCCCCAATTCTTTTTTTAAAACATCAGATGAAATGTGTGCAGAGGTTTACAAGTAGTGGAGTATAGTTCAGATTGAATTTGCAGCAACAAGAATGTATTGCTCTCTTTTTTGAATAGGTAGATACTTGATGGTTTTGAGATTAAAAAAAAAAAGATTGTTTGGGAAAATTTAATAAGCTAGTGATTTGCATTTAAAGACAACAAAGCAATCCATGGCTTGGACAAACCTGGAACCTCAAATCCAAACATTTCTGAACTTTGAGGAAGTTTAGGTGTGTTTCATAATGTGGCTTAATGTGCATGGTATTAGTATTCTTCATTTATTATCAAGGAATTCAACCATCCTCTCCTAAAATGATTCTGACTAATTAAGAAGTTGAAACTATACTTTCAATTTAGTTTTACTTGAAGAAATTGTGACGAATGTTTTCTTTTGTTTCCATGAAATTTTCATGCAATGATTGACTATTACTGTGAAAGGGTGGACCAGGCCCTAAGGCCCCCTGCCAGAGACCCTGTGATCTTGACACACCACACTCCCAGAGAGAGTATAGAAAAGTCCTCCAAGCAGGCTAGAGAGGTAGCAGAGAAAGCAGCCAATCGAGGGTCAGGGATGCCCTATAAAAGGAGCGCAATGCAGAGCAGCAGTTAGCTGAAGTGTGGAAATCAAGCAATGCAAACTGGGTGAGGGGCTGGCTAAGTGAGCTGCAGCACCACAGATGGCTCCCTGTGAGGAGCTTATTTGAGACTAGCGTTTCTCAATCTTTTTTTATAAAGTACCCTTTTAAAAAAAAGTACCCCCCAGCTGCCCTCACTCTAACCCAATGCACCCACACCTCCCCCAGAGCCAGGCACCGGACATATGGTAACCCTACCTTTGAAGTGCCTGCTCCCACTACCCGGCCCTGCGTTGGTGGCTTGTTTGCAGAGAGCAAGTGGCCCGACAGCACTGGGAACATTGCATGGGGCTGTGCATTCCCATCTCAGCCCAGCGCTCCCCTAGCATGGTGCTTGGGGGCAACTGCTCCCTGTCATTATGCCACAGGTGTGGGGGGGAGGGAGGGGGAGAAGCAAAGCTTATTGTACCTTTTAGCTTCTTTCTGCAGCACCGTGGGGAAGAGGCTATGGAGATGAGTTGTACTGAGGTGCTGGTGTGGGTGGGGGTAATGCGTGTCTCCAGATTCAGCCACTCTTCCTACTGGAGCACTTTGGGGAGGCGCCCGGAGAGGAGTCTGTGGAAGTGATATTTTTTCTCCTCATCCGAACCCATCCCCAACTTGGAAGACCTCCCCAGGAAGGGAAGCCTTAGGTGCACCATTCTACTTCAGAGTCAGGAATGGACTTGGAGGGATGTCACAGATGGCACTGAGATGGGCCCTTCTTAGATGTGAGACTCAGCCCTAGGGCTGAGTTGTGGGAGAGGGTTCAAATGAAGAGAGTGCAGGTACACCAAGTTGGCCAAAAGGGGGTGCTCCTGAGATGAATGCTGTCCTGTTAAAATTATATTTGCATAAAAATTCCGAAAAGACTTCAATATTATCTTTGAGATCTGGGAACTGATTTGAATATTAATTAGAAACAATGTGAGATTAACTTTAGTTGCATAAGAACTTTGTCTTTTGTTAATTCAGTTTTCCTCAGAATTCGCTTAGAAAATTCACAAAAGTATAAAAGCAAATATTATTTTGTCATGCCATATACAGTAGGAGTTTTGTCATCTGTAGCTTCAAAATTGTATTGATATCTCACCACTCTTTCAAGTGTGAGTGAGAATTTCCTTGTTGTAGCAGTATATTGTAACATTTCCTCTATACGTCCTGTAATGCGCCAATCGTAATGATTTGTTGGAAGCATAGGCATTAAGTGTTATGTTGCTGTCAGCATCAGTGCAACTCACTCCTGGTTTGGGGTCATTTCTAGTCTTGTGTGGCTGTTGATATACCAGTCTGAAGGATTATTGCTGTTCTAGAGATTTGAAAAATTAAACTAACTTGAACCTATAATATAATATATTTATTATCATACTGCTGAGAACCCAGGTCAGAGACCAGGACACTATTGTGCTAAGGGCTGCACACCCACTGAACAAAAATAAAGTCCTATAAGGAGCTTTAGGGGCTGGGATTTATTGTGGGCCTCTCTCCAGAACTGTATGTATGTGTTGCAGGAGCTCTGTGAATGCTCAAGAAGGGATGGTACCCGCTCCAAGAACTTTGAACGAGGGAAAATGGTCTGGGAACTTATTTGCCAGGATTGGGGAAATTTAGCTGATCAACACACCTTCTGTACCATAGTTCTGTCTCATTATCTAGTTTGGTAACTTTTTTCTCTTGCCAGATGCAGGCCTCAAAATGGATAATTTTTGGATAGATGTTTTTAAGCCTAATAGCAGAAAAAACTGTTACAGTGCAGAGCTACTATGTGGTCCCCAGCAATTTTGCCTTGGGATTTGTGTTTAATACAAATTTAATTAAATTAATACAAGGATGGAGTTGCACCCTCTGCTCGCTATGCTCGTCTTCCCCTCCCCTCCCAGACACTTTCACATCTCTGAGAGAGCCTGTTGACGCTGATGATGACATTCTGTTGCCCAGCAGGAACATTTTGTCATTGGTCAGGAAGAAGTTTTAGTATGTGGTTGTGTATCTTGTGACGGCAGGTTAGAGGATCTGATGAGAAGGGGGAGAAAGGCAGGTCTGAAATAGCCCTGGTTAATTAGGGGGGCTGAGACAGAGCAGCTCTAAATTAAGTAAGGGCCAGCTGAGCTGACTTCAGGCAGCCACAGGATCTCTTTAAAACCTTCCCTGTGAGGGAGAAGAGACGAGTTACAACTGGTAAGGTTAGAGTGGAAGACACTCTAAACAGAGAGAACAGCAGCTTTGCCAAGGGAGGGGGAAAGTGAGGAGCTCCAACAGGGAGTATTTGGGCTTCCTTCCCATGCATCAGTGTGTCCAAATGGTAACTGAGGAGGACTGGTAACCCAGCCCAAACTGACCAGAAGCATCTGTCCTGACAGCCATTTTGCAAAGGGACAACCCTCCACAAAATGCTGAAAGGGATAAGCAAAACCTGTGATGCAGTACCTAGACTGGAAATTGTGGACTGAACACGGGTCTGGGATCCAGGAGTGGGACTGATTTATTCTCATTCTCTCTGAGAGAGATAATAACAGAAGCCAGGAATACAGAAAATATACACTAGTCATTTAATAGCCAAGTTAAATAATTGTAGCTAAAGGGAAATGAACCCCCCTCCCAACTAGGTACCTTAATGCTTTGCATGTGTTTAAACTAAACAAAAGGATGACTCACCCCAAAAATATTTTGATTGGCTGTGGCAAATGAACGCATGATCCAAAGGTGAAAGTAACTTAGGTTTCTTACAGGTACTGTTATATAGCAACACTGTGGGGCTCAAGGCACGGGATTGGGGAGAGAATGCAATATGACAATACCTGTAACAAATTTAAGTGTTGGGTGGAGTGTGGAGGCTTAGAGCAGGGAATTATGGTGAGTGGAGGACTCAGATCAAGGAGTTTGGGTGCTCTGCATAAGGGACTGCGATGTGTGTGGAGGGGTGCAGGGGTCAGGATTGGAGCTTGTGTGGAGTGGTTCAGGGCAAGGGGCTGGGGCTTGTGGGAGGTGCAGGAATCAAGGTTGGAGTGTGATGAGGGGTTTGAGACAGAAGGCCGAGGTATGTGCATGTAGTGGGGGGAATGCAGGGAGCAAAGGCACTATTTAGGGAGAATAGGATAGCTGAAGTCCACCCCCCGCCAGAGATTCAAACCAAGACACTGCTGCTGTTCCTTTTCAGCACTATCATGGAGCAGGGGGGGGGGGAAAGCATGGGTAGCTCACTCCTCTCTTTATCCCCTCACCAGCCTGGAGGAAGAGTAATTCAGCCAGGAGGGAAGAGTGAGCTGTGTACTTCCCCCTCACTCCCTGACAGTGACAGCAAGGGAAACAGCAAATAGTGTTCTGGTATGAATCTGGGAAGGGAGGTCTTAAATGATGTTCATGGGGGTGTTCAAGCTGGGGCAGTGCTGGACAATGGGGGGTGGCCCCCTCCCCCCCAGCAATCCCCTTTCACTTTCCTGGTTGCCTGCTGCTTCATGTGATAGCCTGCAGAAAGCCCTGGGAGTCTAGCTGGGAGCATGTCCCTCTGCTCTTGCATCCAAGGTCCCAAGCCAGCCAGCTGGTTCCTTCTTACCAGAGTGATGTACCTAGGCAGATCACCTCACTTTCACCTCTGACTATACCTTCAAGAAGAACACTCAGTGCAACAGTGAACAGAAAGATTATACAGGTCCTGACGTCAGCCAGAGAATCAAGGTAGTTTATACGTACTAGTTTCAGAACGAAAGACGGTTCATGTGTCACCCTATGAAAAAGAATAAATTGTTAACTCTCTCTTCTTCTGGAAAGGGAGTAGACAGAGGAGCTTACCTAACAGTTATCCAAAGAAATAGATTCAGATTTGCTATGGTTGTGACTTGATGAAGAAGCACTTTGGCTTGACCTTTATATGAAGTATCAAGAGGAACAAAAATGACTCTAAAAGCTGCCCCAATGGAAGTTAAAAAAGCTCTTTAACCTTTAAAAAGCCTGTAAAATACTGTACTTGTTTCCAAGGCCCCAGTAGTATTTTATTTTACTGCTTTTTAACTTCATTTTTATTTTACTGTAGGATGGCAAGAGAAATGGGCATTAAAAGATTTTTTTTTTTAAACTGAACAAAAGTTCTCCTGGAAAAACATTACTTGTACTTGCCTAAAAAGAAATGTGTTCATGTTTCACTAGTACTCCCTCTAATGTTTCCAGTACACTTTCTATGATATTTTTTAAAATGTTAATTCTGGCTTGTTCCTCATTTACTCTCTAAGGATACGTCTACACCTGCTCCCTAGTTCGAACTAGGGATGCAAATGTAGGCAACTGAAATTGCTAATGAAGCAGGGATTTAAATATCCTGTGCTTCATTAGCATGATCTGGCCAGCATGTTACTCCAATCAACAGCTGTTTCAAAAGTGAAAGTGCGTGTTAGTTTGAACCAAACCCCTTTGGTTCGAATTAACATTACTCCTCAAAAAATGAGTAACGTTAGTTCGAACCAAGGGGTTCCTGGAGTGCACTTTCACTTTCGAAACAGTTGTTGATTGGAGTAATGCACCAGCCAGATCATGCTAATGAAGCGCGGGATATTTAAATCCCCGCTTCATTAGCAATTTTGGTTGCCTACATTTGCATCCCTAGTTCGAACTAGGGAGCAAGTGTAGATGTACCCTTAGAGAAGAACACAATTCCATAGACTTTAAAAATTATCCTACTACAAACCTTTTAAAACTCTGTATACTTAACTGCTGAAGAAGTTATTTTTTTCTCCTTGTAGTGCTTTCTAGTAACCGTTTCAAAAAATGCATCCTATATTTTTAAAAGGTGTCATAAGAAATGAAAATGTATTCAAAAAGAGAATTAAGACTTTATGAAATATACCTATCATAATCCTATCAGTACCCATACCAATGGCTTGTTCTGCTTCCCTGGCTGGTCTTGGGAATTTGATTACTATTGACTTCATAATATGATCAATATTCAGCAACCTCAGTGGTTCAGGGGCAGGGGCAAAAGCTTAGTTTAACCTAGGGGAGTAAGATTCAGTGTCTTGTAAAGCTTGATGGTCCTCTCATCTAGGTTCTCCTACTTCACACAAGGAAAGGTGTTAAATCTCTTTATGTGCAATGCATAGACTTCTCTTCTTCCCAAGCTCAGAATCCCCTTTCTTTTATAACACTTCCTTGGACGTTGCAATGAAATGAAATCTGCACTGAACTACCCTGTTGGGTGCTGCTTTGTGGGTTTGCTTTATTCCACATTAATGTACTTGTCAAACTGATTAAAGTTGTCTTTGGCATCCAGGCAATATTTCTATCTCTACATATCATTGTTTCCATGTCTAAAGCAATGGATACATGTTGACAAGAAACTGTGTTTTCTCATTTGTTGTGTTGATTCCATACTGTGCAGCCATAATCATATATTCATCCATTCAAATGACTTGCTCTGCTTCCCAGTATTGGTCATGGTGAATCTGATTACTAGAGACTCATTCATGTGTTGAACATGTACATTTCTAAAGTTTTGGAATGGAAAATACTTCTTCTGAGATTAATTTGGTTGTGCCCACAGACATAAGCCAGATATGAGCTGGTGTGGACTTCAATGAACTATGTTATCTTGCACCAGCTCAGAACTGGATACCTTTGTTGATTTGTTTGTATGAATGCAGTGTCTAGGAATCCTCATTATGGATCAGGACCCCAGAGAGCTACAAGATAAACATAACAAAAAGACAGTTTCTGCCCCAAAGAGTTGATAGTCTGAGTGTAAGAGAAAACAGAACAGATGGATTCAGACAAACTTTTTGGGAGAGTACAAGGAGAGAAACAATATTGGTCAGTATGATAGGCAGTTGCTGTCTTTTGTTGGTCTAATCCAGAGGTGGGCAAAACATTTTGATGGGGAGGCAACTCCAAGAATTTGGAAAGGGTTAAGGGCCCCACTCTTCTATGATGATATGGAGGAGATGTGGGGTCTTGGATGGAGGTTAGGTGCAGAAAGGAGGTTGGGGTAAGGAAGGGAGTTTTGGGTAAAGGAGGTGGTGGAGACCTGGGGCACTGGACTGGGGTGCAGGGATTTGGGTTGTGAGCTAGGGCAGTAGGGGACTGTGATCTGGGGTAGGGGATAAGGATGTTAGATTTGGGAGGAGGTATGGGTAGAGGACAGGGGCAGAGGATTTGGGTATGTGGAGTAGCAGGGTGAAAGGTTGGGGAAGAGAGGGTCTGGGATGCCAGATGTGGGCTCTGGCTGGGAGACCTACCAGCCAGCAGCCTGTTCCTAAATCAGCCTCCTTGCCTGTCCCACACCTGCTGTAGCCATGTGCTCTGGCCAATGGGATTGTACTGTAGTGGGAGCAGCTCCTAAAGCTTTCCCTGTCCCCTTCTGGGCTCAGTTTTTAAAGTGACACTGCCCCACAGCTGTGTTTCTGAGCTGCATGCGGGTGGGCTGAGGCAAGCGGGGAACTTACTCAGGGCTCCCTGCAGTGTTTGTAGGCCAGGTCTGGTGGCTCAGTGGGCCAGATCAGGCCTGTGGCCCATATTTTGCCCAGGTCGGGGCTAGTCCCCAAACAAACCTGGAATCTAATTGTGTATTTTCTCAAGTCATCATAACAAATACATTTATAACAGGATCATATTATGGATTGGGGGGTATTTTTTAAAGTCCACTCTTATCTTCAGCATCAGTCTTATTCATACATATTTTAGTTTAAAACTTAGTGTAGCATTGACTAATACAATCCTTTCTGATAGTTAGAACATGATCACCAAATTCCTATACAGTTAAATCTTGTCTATCAAAGATTACATCAGTCATGTCATGAATATTTGTCAAAAATCACCTCGCTCCATTGCTATTTAGACTGAAATGGATCTGGCAATTTTAACTGAATACATCCATTGATTGTTTTCCAAGAGTATGAATGACTGCATGAACTAATTCAAAGAATGGCTAGCAACAGATCATGTGGTGTTTAACTCACCTTTCACCTTTAAGTAGCACAGTAAATAGGGAGTATTTCTTCATTATGGTGTTGGAAATTGGAGTGAAGTTTAGAATTACAAATAGATATCCAGCCACCCAGTATGTGTTTGTGTTTTTTTAAGGACTGCTCAAATACTTTTTTGAAAAAAAAATTACTTATCTTAAAAGTCTGAAGGGTAGGCTGTGTTAGTCTGCCCTAAACTTTTTAAAAAAATGTAGTCCCATAGTAACTTTTTAAAAAAATGAGTAGTCCCATAGCACCTTGGGGTATGTCCACACTGAAGTGTTACTTTGAAATAACTAGGTGAGCATTTACACAGCAAACTCATTTCAAATAATTTCAAAGTAATGGGCATCTTCTTCTGAAATCTGTAACCCTCATTTTATAAGGAATAACACCTATTCCAAAATAGTTATTTCAAAATAGGGTGTGTGCAGGGGTGGGGCAGTTGTGGTTATTTCAAAATAAGTGGCCTCCAGAGCTTTCCACAATCTGAGCTCCCCACGGTTGTGAGCACAGCTCCAGCCAGCTCCCAAATTCCTGCTCGAGGGCAGAGGACACGGGCCTTGTCTTGGACTTGTGTGGAGATCCTGGATCTCCTAGAGGTCTGGGGGGGATGAGGTGAACCTTTAGGATCTCTGCACCAGTCACAGGAATGTTAGTGTCTGTGGTTGGATGGCTGAGAGCCTGGCTACAGCGGGGGACAGCTGTACCCAGGAGCAGGTGCGGATGAACATGAAGGAACTCAGGTAGGCCTATACCAAAGTCAGGGAGCACAGCTTCCACTCAGAGGTGGCACTGGAAACCTGCCAATATTATGACCAGTTACATCCCATCGTGGGAGAGGGGTCAGTACTGGAATGGGTTACCTAGGGAGGTGGTGGAATCTCCATCCCTAGAGGTTTTTCAGTCCTGGCTTGACAAAACCCTGGCTGGAATGATTTAGTTGGGATTGGTCATGCTTTGGACAGGGGGTTGGACTCGATCTCCTGAGGTCTCTTCCAGCCCTATGATTCTATGGTCCCCCTCTTCTCTCCACTCTGTTAATCTGAGGAAGTAGGTTTTGTCCACAAAAGCAAGTGCTACAGGACTTATCTTAGTTATCTTAGTTCCTCAGGGTTGGGCCAGATCCTCAGATGGTGTAAAATGGTGCTTCTCTACTCATTTAGCTTTACACCAGCTGAGCTGTCCAGTGTGACTAATCAGAAAGTATGCTGCAAGACGCAAGACTTCTAGTATTTGTAACATTAACTTGATAGACTCTGAAGCCTATATACAGATGCTGTTCTGTTACGTGCTCGCAGTTTTTGCAGTAGGTTAAAAAAGATGATAGTATATGGACATTGCTCTACATACTAAAAAGGATGAAAGATGCATGCGTTTTTCATTTACACAATAAGTACTGATTCTAACCTTCAGTCCTGAATTGGGACATGCAGGAGCACATCAGAGTGTCTTTAAGGACAAAGTTGAAAGAATACCTCATACAGCATATAAAAGGCTGGACTTATACCATTTGACACCTGTTTGTATCACATTTCTATTCTGAGAAGGTGGCTTTCATAATGCTATCATATAATTTATTGAAAACCTCTCTAAGAGCAAAGCATATAAGCATAGTAATGGCCTTAGATGTCCAAGTAATTTGTCAATAATTATTTCAGTGTTTTAGCTCAGAGCTAATTTTGTTTGCCAACAACAGTGTCTTAATTAAATCATTTTGACTAAATAACATAGTGTGAAGAAAGGCTTACTTTCCTTCTGGAAAAATTGAATTTAGAAGCAAGCTCCATATTCATGTTTTATTTACAATAGTAAATGCACATTTTTCATCAATATTTTCTGACAGGTTTGTATTGGATTCGGGCCCAGAAGGTTTTCTGCGATTCAAGGTTTCCAAAAGCTATTGTTTTAGTGATTTTTCATAGTGTATTATAAATGGCTTGTTTTCTTTACTGATTTCTCTTCATTTCACTCTATCTGAAGACATGCTCTGCAGATTAATGAATTCCTACTGGGTCCAGCCAGGGTTAGCATGGCCCTTCGTGAACTGTTCTTGTGTTTGATGTGGCTGGGGACTATATCTTTGAGTACTTCACATTTGGAACTAAAGATTTATAATCTGCGCTGCCTTCATTCTCCTTTCTGGCATAAACACACAGCATGGTTCCTTCTCTCCTGGTAATAAACAACATTTAAGCTATAGCATTTCATTTTCAACCATGTCTTAGTAGTTTACTGTACTTAATGGTTTACATATGAATGTGGGTTTCCTAACTTTTGACTGATGATTATTTTTTATATACAAGGAGAACTATGATACTGGTACCTTACAAAACACATTAATATGATGTATGGCCTAAAAGGAGAGGGGGACTTACAGCCCCAAAGAGTAGAGGGTTGGGGGGGGGGG
>JANRFK010001234.1:39559243-39572509 GCA_030068395.1 Apalone spinifera
GGGGGGGGGATGCCTTTCAGATTTATTAAGGCAGAGAAACCTATCAATACCTTGCAATTAGTGCAGTTAATTTGTGTGAACCAAAGCTGACATAAATGTGGAGATCTGGGTGGTCTAGGGGACTTTTAAAAGTTCTCATGTTTGGCCTAATACTCTCCTTATTGATACCTGTATGTGTTCTCCTATTGCAAAATATGTTGTGCTTTTGAAAATCCCATCCTATATATATTAATTATGACAGTGAAGCTTACAAGGGGTTTAATATTGTACCTTTGGGGAAAGTTAATTGATAGGAAGGCTAGTCCTGTAATTAACCTAATCAGTTGGGATTCTGCAGATCTGAGTTCTCTACTTGGTTCTTTCACCGAATCTGTGCATTCTTTAGTAAATTGTATATCTTTTTGCCTCATTCCCTAATGGTAAAAAGAAACATAATCCTACTTCTGTTCCTCCGCCATCAGTGAGTTTCACTACTTTAGACTATAAGAATCTTGAGTCATGGACTGTTGCTTATATACAGGGCCTAGAAGAACAGGGGCACTGGTTTTAACTTGTGTTGGTAGGCACTATTGTGATACAAATAAAAAAAATGGAAAGGGGAAGATGGTATTTTGGTCAGCTGCCTGTGTTGTGCCGGAATGTGTAGCTTTTTCTCTTGTACTCCTGTCTGACATGAAACCATATCACCTGCAAGTACAGTGCTTGAGCCATGATAGCTTTTCTTTCAGCTGTGTGAGAGACAGTATTTCTGAGATGCTAATTTAATAATACCAGGATTTCTACTTCTGGACTAAAATGTTTGTATTGTCCTTTGTCTCCCCAGAGAATTGATGTGCTGCAGAATGAGCGACTTAGCTGCATAGTACTTGGAGGAAGAGTGACCAAATGGACTGTGTTACAAGGTATTCAGAAACAATAACAACGAAATGAATGGTAAGAACAAGAAGATATTTCTAACTGGTATTGGAAAAATCCATCTATGCCTTAAATACATTGGGAGCAAATTGTTTTGCTTTTGTAACTGTTTTACCTGGAATGCTGCCAGAGCTAATGCTAGTTTGGGTAAGTGGTCATGTAAGAGCCAGTGAGGCATATCAAGACCGTTTGCAATAGTATACGATTTAAATTTGTGTACCAAACTCTCTTTTAAAGGTACATATAGATATAGAGAGTTGTATGACCAGGCTGAGCAGTGTAGTTGGCTGCAAAATATTAAAATGAACAGTGAAGTTACACTAATTATATTAAACAATTTGATTGCTCATTCTAATAATTCACAGCCAAATCACAGAGCAATAGCTTATCGACATGGTCAATATTTATGTAATCTTTTCCAAAATCTTACTTAATCTCAGTTTTCTTTCAATTATAAGTGGAAATGGTGGTCTAGCTGGTTTAGAGGAAATCTGCGTTCCTTGACGAATAATAATAATAATAAAATTGGCAAAAGAGTCATCAACTGACTTGCAGAGAATATGACCAAAATATTTTCCTTAGCATTTCAAATTCGCTCTACATATTCAAACTTTATAAGGTCACAAGGTTCATAAGGAAATAATTTTGGCATAAAATAAGATAAATAGTGATCTGTGTAATTCTGGTTTTAATTACGTATTGTCAATTATTTGTTTAGTAATTTAAAAAACACAAGGAACAGGAGAGCAAGTTATTCGTAAAGAACTACCAATCTTATTCATGCTGAGTGCTTTCTTCCTCAGTGCATAGTCTCATTGAATTTAATGGGTCTATATGACCAGTAAATTATCACTCAATGTGAGTCAGGGTGGTAGAACTCAGCCCTTAATCTACTCCATGGAGATCAAATCAAATGACTTTGAACTGCAAGATTTGCATAATTATCAGGTTTCTGATGTTGACTCAACTCTACAAAATGTGTTACCTTTAGTTTGACAGAAATTGTCATTAAAAAATCACTGTGGGTAATTAAGATAATAACTTAGTTCAGCACACCCCTTTACTTTGCAAATATCCATTATGCAGAATGTCCAAATTTGTGTGCATAGCTCTTACATATGTGACCCATAATGTTGTTCAACAAAGGAAGAAGGTCAGAGAAGAATGAGAGTTTTTTTTCCTTGAAATGTGGGCATATTACATTTTATTTTAACTGCATGTTTTGAAGATAACTGCAGAGATCTATATGCCAAAGTTTCTTTAAGGTAAGCTAGAGGTCTATGAACAAAAATGTGTGTATCCATGCACACAATTTGCATGGATACATACATAGTAATATTAATTCCATAAACAGATTATTTTCAATTTTGTGCATGGATCTTAATGAATCTTTATGTTACTTAGTGCCTTTTGGAAAAGGTACTGAATAGTGCAATAATATGTAACAGTGTAGGCAATTGCTTTGAAGAGCAACAAAAATGAAAATCCATAATACATTCCAAAATGAAGACTGAATCTGTCCTGCTTCTGCTTTTGATTCTTTAAGCTATTTGCATTTCCAGGCTCTCTTTAAAACTTTGAAGCTAAGTTTACTGGATGCTTCTTTATTTATAAATTCAAAGGAGTTACAATATGTGGGTATCACAGTTTGATACTAGCTGTATTTTTGTACTTTCTCTATCTCCATGAATTCCCTTCCCAGTGACAAGCCCTGTTCATTCACTTCTCTCAGCGTGGATTCTACTACCATTAGACCTGTGTATGGAATTGTGTTGAAACATCAGTTTTCACATTGAAGGGATTTGAGGGAAGGGGAAGTGGACAGTCTGTCTGTCTCTCTCTGATTGGATGGTCTACCTGGAACTCAGAAACCACTCTGTTGAAAACTTAGTAAAAAATTGCTGTGTCACCATGAAAGAATTTGGCTTTGACAAAACAGCATATTGTGATGAAAAGCTATTTAGCTGAAAAATTTCCAGCCAGCTCTTGCTTTGGTGCCTAATGAGAATTTAAATGTCAGTATTAACCTTGCTGAGCATTTAAGCAGGATCCTTGAGCAATTGTGTTCATTTATCAGTGTTCAGGCAGACACTGAGCTGGAGAACTGTGGGGTGGCTACTTACTGTCAAGCATTCCTGGAATGGGGAAATAAAAAAATGAACCCTTCAAAAATTAGTGTGTCCTCAGCTCCTGCCCAAAGACAGACGGGAAAAATTGCAATGCATTCCCTTCCCAGAACCAAAGCCTCATCTGCCTCCTGAATATTAGAAATCAAAACCACCTCCCACATTTTCCTAAGTGCTGAAACATCCAGGCAAAACATGGGAGTTTGACTCGTCCTCTTGGGTCTGAAGCTGCAGTTCTGTAATGTGGCAGTACAGTACCACTTAGTTCAAAATGAAACTATCAGTTATGATAGTGAGTAGTTTCCTAGAAAACATCCTAGTTGATTTTCATGTAGAATATTTTCAGCAGCCTGCCTTCCTAACCCATGCTTCACAGCATGAGTCCTAATTTTGCCATGTAGAACCAGGCTTCCTCGCAGCAGGGGTGAGAAAATGTGCATATGTAGCTGAAAAAAGCAGCACAGAGTCCCAAATCACTCTAATCTCTACAGGGTCCACTTTATGCTTAACATTTTTTTTTCTTTCTAGCAGTTACAATATACATTGACATAATAGCCTTAATGTACACATTGAGAAAAGGAAGTCTGAAATTAGTGAGGAGTTTGGTGGAATGCAAAGCAAAGTGAGGACAGTTGTGTGACATTTCAAATTAAATAACTTCCAGACAACATTTGATACTTATACTGTAGTTTTACAACAGTGTCATACATCCATCTTTGTCATAAGAGGAAATGTTTCTTTTCATTAAAAATTAGAGGTGGGCGTTTCCAGAAAAGCATGGTTTTAAAAAAGATTAAACAAACACAAACTCTTCCTGGGCAAAAGGGTATATAGGCCTGTGAAAAAGGGCTTCTCTGAGCAAAATGTGTTTATTCACCTGAAATTATGATTCAGTACTGCCAACATTAGGCATTCATAAATCAGAAGCCCAGCTAAAAAAATCATGTTAATAGATTTTGTATTCTTTATCTTTTGCTGTTTGGTTTTGGAACCTTTCAAGTATACTCTGGTTATATTTATCAGCTTTTTGCCCCAATAAATTTCCTCTAGAAGCTTACTCTGTTTTATTATTTATTATTTCATTTCATTTTTTGAAATGAAAGCTTGAGTTTCTCTGGAGTTTAGAAACTGAGGTGTTCACAAAAACACCAGATATTTTGAGAATTGTGATATCATTGCAAGAGTATGGCAACACTGGCAAACAAATTGTGTACAGTTACTATTTTTCTGAGGAAATGCATCCAAATAAAATACCAACTCAAAACAAGTAGTGCTACATAGCAGAACAGGTTGAAATTCTGTGGTCCAGGTCACTTGAGTTCAGCAACATCTGTGGTTTGGAAGGATCACAGATGCTGCTGGACTAGAGAGCTCTAGCATGGAGGTTGCCAGTTGCTGGGAGCAGAGACCGCTGATGGGGCACTGGAATGAAAGGGGGGGCTGGACGAGGGGAGAGAACTGCAGAGTTCACTGAGAGCCAGGAAGCTGGCAGGGTCTACAGAGTCCACAGGACAGGGGGCCACAGATGTTGAAGCTGGGATGGGGAGGTCTGCAGAGTCCATCTGCAGGGCTACTGCAGCCAGGGGGCCGAGTGCAGTGGATCTAGGTAGCTAGCTATAGAAGCCCAACAGAGAGGCTGGCGTCCTACGGTTGGGTCCCGAGGGAGCTGGACCAGGGTGGTGATTGTGGGTATAAATGTTTATTTTGGAAACACGACTTCTTTAGTCTTAATCCTATGGTCATTGTATAGATGAGATGTCCAGTGAAGTCAATAGGAGTTGAATAAGAATAATAGCAGTGATGAGTAATAGGCAGTAATACCAGTGGATACTGGAGAGTACTGTATAATTCAGTTATGACTGGCTGATTGTACAAGAACATGTTAATACAACAACCCATATAATTTAAGCACATGTCTTGTAAGAACTAAATTAGGGCACTATCCAAAATAAATGGTGGTGGGAGTGAGTCACCCAAAAGAGGGGGATCCCTCTCAAGCTGGGAGAGCATGGTAACTTTCTCCAAGCACATGCAAGTGCTCCTCTGTTGTTGCAAAGGTTGGGCAGAGTCCAGATAATGCCTTCTCTCCTCTCCCTCTGGTCTGTGTGGGACTTCATTCTACCTGGCCTTTGCATAAGATAGCTCTTCATGGCTGTGTACACACAGGCTTCACATTTTCTCCCTCCACCAAGGCTACAGAGCCCAAGCCACAATGTCATAATGCTAATTTTAGGGCACTAGCATGAATCCTACAAGTTCAAGTCTGTCTGCCTGAGGTTGAAGCTCAGTCCTGCTTGGTCAAAATACCATGTTCTTTGTGTATTTTAACAGTGCTTAGCAGAAGTGGCTGTGGTCTTTATATTTTACCAGAACTTAAATGTTAAATAATCTTCATCAGAGCCACCAGAGAGCTCAGGCTGGAGCCTGCAGGGGAGCAAGAAAGCAGAGCATGCCTCAACTTCCACCTGACAGTGGATCTGTAGCCACTGTGGGAAGAGTTGTTGCTTGTGCATTGAGATCTTTTCTCATGTTATTGCTAAGCATCACTGAAGGGCGAACTTTGTTGTGTCTCCTTTCATCTGTCAAGATTTTGGATGACATTATGCAAAGATACCTAATGAAAAAAATTAGGAAGTGTTAAAAGGGATGGAATTAAATACAATGGAGCTAGAACATAGAGATATAGGGAAAACAGATATTAAAAGAAAGTGGAGATTAAAAGTCAATATGGTGAGTTGTAGTACAACATGGCCTTCATGCTCATTGCTCACAAACACCCTGCTTACAAACTGAAAGATCAAATGACTGCTTTCTGCACAATTGTCCATTCATAAAATTCTTTATCTGGCTTTTACTCAACAAAGTTTTTTGGTTGAGTATTGTACCGTACTCTGTATTAGAAATGCAGAGGGTGTTAGACTGGCTATTAAAATGTAATGGCTGTATATGTATATCTTGTCAAAACTGAATAGATTAAAAATTATCCTCACCACAGAAACCTGAAATGGAGATTGCTGTTTTCTATTAGTGGACAGAACACCACAATAAGAAATTTTAGATATATCCATTTCATCAGCTAGCCATTCTATTGTATTTCTTTACTTATTTCTTTACTTATTTGTCTTCTTAAAAACCAACCACGCTTATTTCTCATACTATTACAGAGTATGTGAGGACAATAGCACCTGGTATCTGTATTGAATTCTCAAGCAGAAAGCAGTGAACAAGAAAAATAAGCTCAGGGCTACTTACTTTAAGAAGTCGATGAAGATTAGTGGCAGGAATAAAAAAAGAGAAGCAAAACAACATTTTGTAATTTAATTAAAAATCAGCTGATTTCTAACATACCCTCTACTATACAGTAATTATCTGACCCTAAAGATCATAATCATATTATTTAAAGAGTAACTTAGCCTTAATTATGAATCATATTGTCCTTTTACTAATATGACTGAGCAGTAGCTTTATTAAAGCTACACAGAGAGAAACGAAGCCCAAGTCTGTCCCAGCCGGGTTTTGCTTAAATAGACTACGTATATTATTGATGCTTCATTCCTTGCACATCCAAAATTCTTATAGTAATTTGAAAAACCACACACTCCATGAGATTTGCTCTTTCCTGCTTTAATATATTACTGATGATGTAGATAAATGTACGGTATGCTATTAAATAGATGATGTAAAACACAGGCAAGTTATCATTGTGATAAAGACCTAAAAAGCTGGCACTTTCTAGTTTTTGGATGCTTGCTTTTTTTTATCATTAATCGCATATTTGCATCATATATTGTATTTAATGTTATACAAAAATTGATGCACCAAATATTATAGTAAAATACTCTTTTTCAAAATCACTGCAAAAAAATTGGATATCTCTCTCTCTGTTCTCACACCTATCACCTGGTGTAGAATCTTTATATTTACTTCCCCCTGTAAAACTGAATCTGGCATTTCGATCTTCATGCTATTTCATTGTCCAGTAACTCATGACTTTTGGTGCAGAGTATATGACAAGATTAATGATATAACTAACCTCTGTGTGCTACTCTCATTACAATTACTTACATTAAAATCCACATGTGAACAACTAATATGGTCTCTCGAATGAAGAAAGCTACTGAATATGCTTTTGCTTAACTACTGAGCTGGAAGCAGTTTTGACACAGGAGAATGATGCAGCCTTAATTAAATACAGATCACTAAGTAAATCTAATAAATGCTGAACACAGATTTAAGAAGACATGTGCTCAGAAAAAATACTATGTAAACTAGTTTTACCTGTGTTGAGTAACCAGTCTTTAAATATTATGGCTAACAGTTCTGTTACAATTCCAGTTTTAATTTATTATTTTATTCTAAGTAAAATAGAGCACAATATTCCCCTTGAAGCAATGTTGTTTGTTAGAGAAGCTGTATTCAACTCACCGATAAGTATACGGTTTTCAGTTGCCTCAAAGCTTTTATTTTCAGATTTCTTGCTTTTATTGTCTTTTTTCTTCTGAAAACTATAATTTCAGTAAGAATAGGAGAGTACAAATTTGAGAGAGTTTCCTACCCAAGATCCAAATCTTATAAGTGAATTAAGTCCAATCCTGGTGTCCAGACCTATTGATATTCAATGTAAAGATAACAAAAAGAGATGGTTTGGTTTTACAGTGTTTTATTATGTGTTTTACAAGCCCCAGAAGACTCTCCTTCTAAGCATTCACAGTGCAATAAGAGTTAAGATGTCAGTTAATCATAATGACTGGCTACAGACCCTCTCCTTAACTACTTAATATCATAAATTCTAGGAGGGGGGGAAACAGCGTAAGTCAGAGACAGGAGCAGTAAGTGCTTTCACAGCACGTTCCTTTCTTTTTATTTTCATGTCCATTATTCTTCATTGATCTCCAGAAGTTACTATATCTAGCAATAAAAACAGTCCCTCTAAGCAGTCTGTTGTATGCTCCCCTTTAACACATGTTCTCCTAAATCAACTTATTTAATGTTTGTATGTGCTGGTTCAATATTTTGAATTCAGTGGAAGTCTGTGGAGTTGGAACCAGAATTACTTCCAGCTGTGAGAACCTTAGCATAGATTCAGGTAAGGGATGCAATCTCTAAGAACCAGAAGTAGAGGTTTTGCCTAATATCATGTGGATCCCAACTGTTTAAGCCCTTATCAGGTGATTGTGTAGATTTCATAGGTAACTTTTGAAAACCCCTTTCTCTCATCCTGGTAGGAAACATCAGTTGTGTATCTAATCAGAAAATGAAGAAATGGTGAGAGAATATTAGCCTCTTTAAGGCACTGAGAGATTGTGATTTTACCCTAAGTGTCAGAAGAACCTGTGGCAGGACTGTGGGAATTAAACCCAGATTTCTTAAACCAGTGTCCTATCCACTAACCTTCTTCTCTGCTGTTGGTCTCAGAATTTGGTATCTGTTTTACACAAGAGACCCAGTTCCCTTTCATAAACATAATCTTCAGACAGCAATCAAGGACAGAAGCTCTTCCTCCCCAAACCCAGTGAACCTCCCTGTGGCTGACTATTTAGGTTTATGTGATGGGGACAGAGGATGCAAATGTTCACTCTTCATGCTCATAGATGAGGATAGGATCAGAATGATCCAGTGAATTATCCTGGAGTTGGCATTTTTACCTAGTTATTGGGATACACATGTTAAAATATATAGAGTTTATGGTTTGTCATAGACCAATGTGGCCATATGTTTGGGAAAGGAACAAAGTTGGTTTTCCATAGAATGTATGGTCAGAGTCTTATGTCTGAGATAAGTGTGTCTTTGCAGACATAATGAAATCAAGCAAGTCTACTGGAATCTGTCTTTCAATAAAAACACCAAAGACTTTCAATTGACAAAAATGTGACCACAAAGTATTGTGAATAATAAATAAAACCCATTAATCTTGAAAATTTAATTTTGTGGAGCCACTAGCCAAGGATCAGACTAATGTAATTACCTTCTGAAATGCTTTGTTCAAGAGGACTTTGGGAATATTGAAGTTGCAAGAAAATGTAAAAATATAATCTAGTAAAAGTCAACAATTGAAATGCAGTGGAAAGTGTATTGAGTGAACATAGCACATATCTGTCACAGTCAGTAAACACCATTTTCTTCCTTGTAGTTTAAATTTAATTGAGTATTTTTATCAACAATCAAGCTAAACAATAAAGTTTAATAAATACCATAAAGTGAAAAAAATAGACCAAAGTTAAACTAATGGGGGATTTTTCACTCAGTTAACTATATTTGTTCACATTTTTTATGTAGATGCAATTTAGGAAACTGGAAAGCATACGTAGTGATAAGCTAAAATATGCTAACTTATAGATCGTTGGAACTGACGTTAATCTACTTTTACCCAAGTTTAATAAATTACAATTTATGATCAAAACAAACAATGCAAGGATAGGAGAAATACTTTCATTAATTATAACAAAGTTATTGTTAATGTGTCAATCAAATTGTTTCATTCTGGCCAATCCTAGTCCATTTAGGGATGTGCATATGCCTTAATGTAATACCATAACTCATGAATTTCAGGAAAAAAAATTCATTGGAAACAATTATCTTGATAATGCAATATGGCAGCAATTTCACTGTTGTATCCAAACCTCTGACAAATGGATCCTGATTTATATTTTAGTAAGTGAAAGAAAATAATTAGCAGAGTCAAAGGACAAAGTTCCTCTTTGGCAATCAGAGGGATAGCTGTGTTAGTCTGTACCTTTAAAAGTGAATAGTCCTGTGAGACCTTAGAAACTAACTCTCTCTAATATATACACACAGACAAAAGCAATCATGGGCTTTCATGGGCAAAACCTACTTTTTCAGATGATACTATATATATCTCATGATACTATATGTGTATTTTTCTTAATCTCTCTCTAAGGTGCCACTGGACTACTTGTTTTCTTTGTTTGGAGACAGTCAAGCCTCATAGGCTATAGTAGGATTGATGTAATATGCCGGGGGGGGGGGGGGGGGGGGGGGGGGGGGGGGAAGGGTGATGACTGAAAAGACATACCTGGAATAGGTCTAAAAGTTCAATTTCTTGTCTAAAGGTGCCAATAATGGAGTCTTACTGGACAGTTAAGAACCCCACAGTAAACTTGCATGTAGATGTTCACAGAAGGTTTGTCAAGACCACTTGAAAGCCATAGAGCACTTGTGAGTTACTCATTGGCTGGGTTTCTGGTTTGCAGCTTCTTTTGGCTTGTTGGTTTTTTGTATGGGCTCCTGGCAAATGGGTGAATTGGGTGAGGTGTCAATGGTGCACAGAAGGCCCATCACAGTCCCAGAATCCAGACTGCATGTCGGGGTTTTTTAGTCATACAGAATGTTGGGGTTCTTGTAGAGACTGGCTTGTTTTGTCTTGTGATTAAATGGAATTAGCTTGACTTTAGGCTTATTGTGAAAGAATAGTGCTTATTTAAAGCATGTGAAAGTTGGCAATCCATATCTCCCGAGAAAAGTCTATGTGGGAGATTGGTTTCAACCATTATGTACTGTCAGTTGATCCTTGTTCTGCCACCATTAGTCAGGCAAAACTTCCATTTATTTGTGACTTCTTCTTCCCTTGGGACAGGTAGTGACTTACATTTATAACCAGTGCATTTTTTATCTACCTGAATATCTTTGATTGTAAGTACCTTATGGCAAAGACTGTCTTACAGGTAGGTGTTTAACGCCCAAGCATGATGTCAATCAGTACAGAATATAAGAGAACTAGTGCATGGCATCATATGGTCACTACAGTAACATAGAAGTCAAAGACTATGTATCTTATTACCCAGATGACTTTATTTTTTAGAGTGTTTGGAATGCCATATACCAGAATGAACATAAAGCCTGAATGGTAACACTTAATACAATATAGGAAGCTCTTCCTGAGACTGTATAATCATATTGCTGAGGAGCTACTTGGCGGTTGTGCTACTGACTGACCACATTACATTTGGTTATACAGAATGTACCTTCTAAAGTTATAACAAGTTTTGATTAACACAGCCTGAGTCATCTAGAAGTTAGAGTATCCCCTACTGGAATGATGTGGTATATTCTACAATGCTCCATACAAATATATACTCTATTTATGAACGGCATGGGAGGCCACAAATACAGCATCAAATTAGTGTTGTGCCTATTGTAAGTTATTGTAAGCTTCTCTAGCAGTTATTTGAAGCAAGTGCACTTGTCTTGTGCATTGAGGTAACAATGACCAACAAGAATGAAGAAACATCCTTATGAAGTGAATTAAATGACATCATATACATTGGAACTTCATGTAAATATAGATATATTACTGCAGTAGTGCTGATGATTTCAAATAGTCATGATAAATGGAAGCCAAATGTGTATCTGAACTGATTTTGTTATTAAGTTTGATTTCTAACCTGTAATATGATGATTTATATACAAATAAAGATACTACATAAAATGTATACAACAGGTAATAGTGTACTTATTCAATAAATGTGGAATTCCACCTAAATCACAATTATTATAAGCATTGCTAGTGCAATTTGTTTGCATTGCTTTTGAAACAGTGAAAATCTTATTTCCCGGTTTGCTTTTTATCATCGTGAATAACAGAGGGTAGTGTGACATTTTGGAAGAGTGGGATAGAATATTCTGCAGTGTCTTGCTTTGTTGAACTATTGCATAAAAACTAATTTAAATTTCTTGCTGTGGAGGCAACAAAAGTATTCCCTTGCAAGTATTTATTTTTGGTGAAACTAAATTGTATTTCTGAAGTGCTAGATTAGGTCATAGCTTGTTGTCTGATGACATGATACAAAGTAAATATATGTAAGAAGTATAACACAGCCTGTTAGAAATTCACACCTTTGAATGCCATTTTTTCAAACAAACCAGAAGGAATGCATAGGAAATACTGGATGAAAAATATGTGCAGAAAGTTTGGACACATCAATCTATGCAATTGTATTTGTTTCAAAATAGGAACATTTTCTCGGGTCATGGTATTTTTTCACTCTTCTTCAACAAAAGAATCAAATGTTTTATGTCTGTATCAAAATACAAGTGTTCAGGCATTTATCTATATGGCAAGAGACTGGAATGTAGGTTGTCAATACTAGTGGTTAGAGCCTGAGTCTGAGATCAGGAATCCAGACCACCAAGGGTCAGAACTAAAGTCAGAACTTAGGAACTAGAGCAGAGGGCCAGATCTGGGTTACCTGTTGTGAGTTTGCGGGAAGCAATTCAAGAACTACCATAGCCATGTGAGCATGCTTTGAGCAGCTGCTGAAATTAAGCTCTTGCTGGGCTTGAGAGCTGGTCTTCAGAATTCCTACCAATTGGGCAGTGAAGCTAGCCAGGCAGCTTGCTATAGACCACCAGTGCTTGTTAGGTTGCCCAGAGATTGTCCATGTATGCTGTAGACCCTGGTTGCTGACCCACTTTAAATAACTGATTTATATTGTACATAGATTTGGAACGGTCTGAAACTTCAAGTTCACTCACCTAATATGTAGCATTTTAGGGCTGGATATCACATAAGTAAAAATCTTAGCAAATTCACTGCTATATCATTTTAGCAAAAGTGTGTGTGTGTGTGTGTATTCCCCTGAAGAGCATCAATGTACAGGTGAAAGGAACCTGTTCACCAGCTCGTAAGAAGGCATTCATTGTGATCTCCTTGGCTCATTAGTTGTACCTAATAATGTGGAGGAGCAGGTCAATAAGCATTATAAAGTCTAAAATTGTGATTGGGGGGCATTGTGGCGCTTCGGAGGAAGAAAGTTCTTAAATATCCCTGCTACTGCCTGTCCCTTTAAAGTGATTCTACTTGCCATGTACATTTATTTTTTTCAAAGTAGCATTGCTGTGTTATAAGGTACTATGGTGTTTTTTTGTTTTTTTAAATACATATTTTAGCTACTAGGTAAGGGTCTCTCTAATTTTCAGTCTTGATTTAAACACACTAACAACCGGGTCCAATTTCTGTTAGTCAATGAGAATCTTTTTATTGACTTGAACTGGCATCCAATTAGGTTTTATATTTGTATAGCAACTTTCTGTCTGTCTGTCTGTCTGTCTGTCTCTCACTCGTATTATAACAACTAGCTCAATCAGGTGAAAGACTTTCTAAAGCAGAGAGGATAAACATAGATTTATTTTTTTTATTTAAATCAACAATAAAATACTAAATTTCTCATCTAAAAAAGTTTCAGCATCCTACATTCCCCTCTTTGCA
>JANRFK010001234.1:39572519-39604977 GCA_030068395.1 Apalone spinifera
CCCCCCCCCCCCGGTCACACATTTGCTACAGAAAAACATGTCATGGCTTTTGGACATGAGACCCTATCTGGGAATATTTTGAAGAAATTCATTCCCTGGGTAAAAAAGAAAATGTCAAGTGTAAGCAGTGTAAGATGATGATGCAGGGCCTAGTTGCAAGAATGGAACATCATAAGGAAAACTGATTATTGGGAGAAAAAGATGAAGATGTATAATTCATCTTTGCAATTCATCATTCTTTAAGACTCTCTATGCCTTCTACTATAAGTTTGATTTGACAAGTCAATTCCTAAGGTGTTCACTGTTAGATGTTGCTAGAAAAAAGAGTTGAGCTTAGCTAATCCTTATGGCTTGTTTAATTAGCTATCTAGGTTTAGAATCTGTCACTCAAGTATGCAGTACAGACAGCTGCAGTAAGAGAAATCCAAAGTTGCTGGTTGTCACATTTATTTTATAATTCGTTATACGTGCCCCTTACTTTGGAACATCCTGGCTCCAGACCAGAATGCTGGTGCCATAAGTTTATCCCCTATTTTACTTCAGGATAACTGTTTTTCCATTCTATAGTTGTTTCCTCAAAAAAACAGAAGTGTCAGTGAGTTCAATGGGGTTTACTTGAACATTAAGTGCACTCTAAGTAAAGTCTTAGCTTTTTCTGTAACTTGATTTGATTCAAGGATTTAAATCAACCCACCCTGTTTTGAAGGCGGTGAAAATAACTAAGTGGCAACAAGCCATCTAGCTACGTGTGTGAAAATGAAATGAAGGAATTTATGGATAAGCACAGACGAAACTGCTGCTAACTTAGTGTATGTACATCCTGCCTCAGGTGGCATGTGACCAAGATTTATCATGAATTTGGCCTGCTGATTAAATTACTTGCAAAGTAAAGATGGAAAGTGTTGGAGGTTTAATTTCAGGCCAGAATGACTGGTAAAAGTATGATGATTGTCTTACACTATAATGTACTTCGGTTATTATAATACATCATATTGCAGTGTTGCCATTTATGCTGGCAACCTGGCTCTCCATATAGTAGCTGCAGATAAATGTGGTCCCCCCCCATCTGTGTCCCATGAATCTTTCAGATGCAGAATCCCACATTTTTCATTACTTCATATTCTCTTCAGCTATGGCTAATACCTGTACTAGATAGGACTGAATAAACTCCTTTTTATGTCTGTAAGTGGTACTTTGTCATTAGTCAGTTGAATAAAGTTTTTTTTCTCTGTTCTATCGCTAATAAAATCTACCAAGTGGCTTTCCCTATGGCCTGAAATTGAGACCTGGATGATGAGTTTGGTAGTACCTTGGATGTGTGTTTAGTTCATCTGCAGATTACATTTATGAATGAATTTCAAAGCAGAACACTTCTGGACAAATGATGTTGGTGCAAAAGCTGAATCTATAAGCCTATGACAAATAGGTCTAATTTGGACAGTTATGAACTGCATGATATGTGTTTTGTAATTTCCATGTGACACAAGTAATATTTCTAACTCTTCTAGTTGGTGACATCAGTTAAATTTATTATTTTGAAGATGACCCATTAAGAATGGATGATGGGTATTAGTGAGATACAAAGGGAAGAAGGGGATTTAGTGCTGAAGTTCATTGGGAGAAATAGCTGCTAAACAATATTACCTATTTTTCATGCATGTTTGGGCCACTGAAAAATGTTAACCAGCTAGAACTGATATTCAGCAAGAGATATTTTTCTTGTTGTTAATGACCAGGCTTTTATCCATGGAGAAAAATCAGACCATTTCAATATGTCTTTAAAAAGTATTTATAATTAATATTGAGGGCTTATCTATGTACTCAAGAAGATACTGAGAAACAGAAGCTGACCGGAAAAGAGACTGGCACTTAGAAGGCTCCATCTCCATAGATTTAAGTACTTAGAAAGATATGAATAAGAAGCAGAATTCTGTGAGGTTCCAGCTATTTCAATGCTCTGTAACCAAGTTCAGTGCCTGTCAAACTGACTTCATAGTGGTGCTGACCTTAAAAGTAAAAATGCTTGCTGTTTTTTTTTTTTTTTTTTTAAACCGTATCAAATAGTGTTATAGTCCAATAAGTGGAATTAAACTTGGAAACTTGGAGAGAATTTCTGGCTGAGATAATTGTAGAAAACAAACATTACAGTACTTTGACATCCCAGATGAGAGAGCGAGAAATGAAAAAAGGCAACTGAGTGGGAACAAGAGCAGGGAAAAAGTCCCACTTCCCAAATACTGTACTGTCTCGAGGACTGATGAGGGCTATTGTGGACATCTAAAGAGGCAAACAATCTGAATTGTACCCAGACCCTAATACCAAACAGAGAGGTTTTTCTGAATATCACAGGAAAACAGTGTGGCATATTAGTATAAGTTTAGGAACAGACATAACATTTTCTATTTATTTAAGGCTTTATAACACACAATAGGCCACATTTAGACTTGTGGGAAGACTGATGCTACAGGGGTTGATCTTCTGGCATTCAATTTAATGGGTTTTGCAAAGACCCACTAAATGGAATGCTCAGGGCACACCCTTTGATGCCCATACTCCTTGCTGTTACAAGGCATAAGGTATGTCGATGGGAGCTTTTCTCCTGTCAATGTCCTGTTGTGGAGGCGGCACCAACCGTGGCTTACGATATGTTGACTCCAGCTACATTATTTATGTAGCTGAGGTTGCATACATTAAACTGACCTTTTAGTGTATTATAGACCTGGCCAAAGTTTAAATACATTGTTGCTGGGAAATATTTTTTATTATTGTCCTGCAAATAATAATTGATTTAAAACAATATGAACAATCTCTATCTGCAATCACAGCATCATTAACTGGGAATCGGGGAACGGACGAATTACTTTTCAGCAACTCAGTCTGCAAATATTTACTTTATGGGTTCTTTAGCGCACATTTTATATTTTGGGAAATTATTAAATAAGTGTTAGAGATCATAGTAACAATATTTTTCAATAGTTTGTTTTTGTAGGACACACATTGTCGTGTTGGAATTGCTTTATTTTGCCATCAAAGTAGGTAATAGCTATCTCCTGATACTACTGCAACCAGTGATAGCAGCTCCTAAAAATGAATGAACTACAATACAATGAAAGGAATACAATCTAGCAAAACAGCAATAGCATTACTCTTACAGCTATATTCATCTGCAAAGATTTCAAAGGTGGTAGATAAACCTATCAAATTGTCTTAAATTAGTTTAGCCGTGTATTTTATTTAGATGTATTACAGAACATTTATTAAAGGAGAAAAATTGTGAAATGTTTTTAATGGATCACTATCATGATGTTACAAGAAAAGTGAATCTACACCTATCCATTGAGAATTTTTTTTTTTTTAAATTTCAGGATGATAGTTAAAATACATTTCAACTGCTTTTAACTTCCATTATACTTTTGAGGATTGTTGTATCATAAACTGGGATGAGGCCAGTGAGGCCTAGCTGTTGGAGCAAAGGTAGACAGAGGCAAGTTCCTAGGATGAAGGGGAAGAGTTGGAGACTGAGCAGTGCTGGAACAGACTAGGCAGGATAGGCTGAAACAAGACAAGATGAGAGCTGGGGCTAGAGTAGAAACAATTACAGGCACATGAAAGGTTGCAGCTGCTGCCAGAGATCAAGAATAGTGATTGTTTACTTCCTAGGCCAATCAGGAAGCAGTACTGTGATACAGCTGTGTTCCTAGGCTTTCAGAAGACTGGGCAGGTGCAGCTGCATGTCCTTATTCCTGACAATCTCCCTTATGAAGGGCATCTCCTTGGAGTGTCTGAACTTTGCTTTTTTCAGGATGAGCTCAGTAGATTGCTCCTTCCATTTAGGGTGACTGAACGTTTTCTGTCTGTTCCCATTATCAGGCCCATATCATTCCTTCTTCTCCAAGTAGTGTCGCTTTTTCCAAACTGGGGAAGGATGTCTTCCTCTCTTCCCTGGACCATGGTGGCGATGAGTGGATAGACACAGATAGGGTCCCAGGAGAAACATGTTATTGATACAGGCGGACAAAGCCTGGCTGTCACTGGTGACCTAACTTGACTGCAACCTGGGGAAACTGAAGGTTTTAGATAGACACTGAGACCTTGTCCATCATAATCTGGCTTCTTGGTCTGGTCTTCAGCTTGTAGAACTATTTAGTCACTTTTAGATATTCTATGACCTTGTCAGTGTGTTGCAGGTAGATGACCAAGGGACTAATAGGCAGCATGGCTTTTGAGTTGGAAGCAAGGGTGGAAGCCATAAATGGTATAGAACAGGCTCCACTGCGTAGAGGCATGTATCATGATGATATATACAAATTTGGCTATGGGATCAGTGAGTGTGCGGTAATAGGGCCTTAGTCATTCCTGCCATCTTGCAACAGGCTCCCATGAGAGTGGGGATGGGGTGCAATGGGAGGGGGGAAAGGGATGGAAAAGACCCACAGATAGCGATTCCATAAATTTGTAATGGTCTATTGCACCTATCCTTTAAAAAAGGGGAAGGAAAATAACTGGCTATTAATGACCAATTTCAGATTAGTATGTTTGTTGAGCCAGACATGCACAGAGAGAGTTTGAATGAGACTTTAATGCATTCACCTTTTGGAGACTCAGATTCCTGTCCCTGCTCCAATGAATATTTAAGTAGTTATACAAAGTAGAAAAGCTTCAGCTGGAGAAACGGAGAGCTCTCCAACTCAGAATATCTCATGGGTAGGGCTAACCAGCGAAGGGCTTGGTTTCAAATTCCCGCTCTTAACAAATTTTTGGCAAGAAAGGCCAGACCTAATTCCTGGACAGGTTCACTGCCTTGAGTCTCAAGTGGAAGTCTCAAGGTGCTTCCCTTCAGCTGGGACTCTGGGGCCCAACTCCCTTTGAAGGACAGGGTTTAGGCCATACTTTTCTCATGAGCATTTCCTGCTAGGCAGTTCCCTGCTTGCTTGCAGGCTTCCATTCTTGTGTACTTCATTCTCCTCATGCATTCAATAAGGAGCCTGGGTATGTCTAAAATGGGTCACTGCATTCCACAGAGGAGCAGGGCAGCTAAAGTTAAGCACTGAACTCTGAGTTGCTTTTATGGATCTAGCCTTTAATCTCTTGTTGTCTCAGTTACCTAGCTATAAAATGGAATCACTATTTCCCATGTCACTAGGAAAGATAAACTCATTAAAGACTGAATGTTTCTCAGATACTGCAAAGTCCATATAAGTACAATCATAGATGCAGTTTAATAAAGACCTATATTGTAAAAGTTGCCCAGTTTGGAATGTTTTTTCCATACTAACTTAAAAAACCCAAAAAAACCCACCAACCAACAAACATACATTTGCAAAGATAGGAAGATATGTGCATACAAATGTAGAATAAACTGGATTCATTTTTTCTAATTTATATTTAACTATGTTTCTCCAGGAACTTTGCAACTTTATGAAAATAAATCATAGCATCTTTTTGTGGCGAGAAATCTCATCTACCCATTTGTATTGCATGTTTATTTGTTTTTGAATATAAAAAAACCTTGAATAGAGCAAAATGCAATTTACAAATGACTAAATAAATCCATTTGTTCAGACTTTATTAATTTAATGTTCTGTGGAGAAATACACAAATAATTAAAATTATCAACATGTTGGTATTGTATGCAACCTACAATGTTGTTTTGCATAACAAGGGCACATTGGGGGTGTGGGGGTGGGAGTCCATACTTTATAAATTTAATTGGCAGCTTCTGCTTATTTAAATGGATGATAATTTTCATTCCTAAGGTACTTAAAGTGAATTTAGCATTTGTGAAATGTTGAAAGGTGAAAGATTAGGTAAAAGGTTGACTGTGAAAGGTTTCACTCTTCTGGATTGACAGCTCTGGGAAATTGATGTCCTTTATTCACAGACCCACATATAGTGCAGACAATGTCAATATGAGCTCTTTTACATAGCTTCCCAATATTCATCATTCTGGTAAGATCATTTGTAGCTATGCATTTTTGTTCCCATTTCCCAATCAGCCTGGGCATTGTTGCTGAAACTGCATGAATACTAAATATAGTACTGTCAATGGCAGTAGTGGCTGTTTTAAAGACATCTGCCTTCCAGAAACTGGATTATAAGGTCACCAGGTCACTGCAGTGCCATTGACTGATAAGTACTTTAGTTCACTATCAGCATGAGCCAACTTCACTTGCTAGCCCTCAGGAAGCTATTTAGTTGACTATATCCACTCCATTTGATATCCTAAAAGACTGTCCCTCATGAAGGAAATATTCTGTTTACTCTGCTCCTTTGAAATCCATTTTAAAAACCAAAAAACCCAACCACACACCTTGTCCCAGAAAAATATTTAATTCTCAGTGATTGTTCCACTCCCTTATCTTTGATTCTAATAAAAGTATGGTGTTGGAAAATGGGCACATTCGTTCCTCGAGTTCCTTAAGAAAACTAATAAAATCAAGCTTGAAGCATAATTTATAAAGTGTATGACTCTTCCTTATGAATATATTTTTTTCCACTGTTACCTTTTTGAAAGAACAAAACTTTAATAAATATAACAACTTGTTTATGATCTTGTGTATCCAGTGTAAAATGTTAAACCTTTTCAGTGAATTTTTTTTAGACTTATAAAGTTATGGTATGGCACCATAGACATATTAATGGCAAATCAACTGTACTTCTGCCATTAGGAAAAGTAAGATATTATACAGTGTGAAGACATTTTTTTCAAATAGCAAAGGGTGAAAACCTGGCACCATTGAATGCCAAAATTTCCTATTGAATCCACTGAAGTCAAAATCTCACTCAAAACGATTAAGGGAAATGTTCAGTGAATCAATGAGATAAAAGTGTAGAAGATATGAGAAGACTTCATTTGTTTCAGTTTATACTGGTGAGTTAACAATAATATAAAAGATTGAGTCCCTTCAGAGTTAAGTGCTGTACATATGAGCAGCATCATTAATGTGACACAGATAATAGGTTAGATTAAATTAAATGTCAAAGGGGGACAAATATGTTGACAGCATAATGCTTCGCATCTACCTGAGTAGGCAGTTTGAGAGAGAAATTACAATGTGAAAAGCAGATCATGTGGAATTGAAGCAAAAGATAGCAATTGATGCTTATTGTTGTAGAGAGAGTCACTGAAAAACTAGATATAATCCAACCAGGACTTGTGAGAGAACAGCTATGTAGACACATGAATGCACAGCCTGAAACTGGCAACACTGAATATTTAATGGTGGGAGCCCTCTACTCCCTAAAACCTTTCTACTTGATTCACAATTCACCTTATGGATGACTTCCATCGCCCCATGTGAGGATACAGATCAGAGGTAGCTTAAGTCTGCAAAGGTTTATGATTTCCATTTGCCTCACAGATAAGAGTTCAGCTATCACACCCAGGTCTTCGGTTCAGATTTAGATCCAGCTGTTGGCCACTTGAAGACTATTGTCCTCACTTGACAGCAGACGTAAGATGGGACAATATTTAACATTTATTCCTCTCTACTCATTCTTCCAAAGGGGAGATGCATTTCCTCCTTCTTCTTACCTTCTGCCACATATCCAGGAAGCAGAATGGAAGGAGATAAAAGCTATCAGTTGCCATGCCAATCCTGTATGGTTGGAAAAATATGTTCAGTGGGTTAGATTCAGAGCAAGCCTAGAAACTCACTCTGATATTACTCTGCCTATAGTGTAGTGTGTGCAGGGTAGATTTTAACAGGCTGTTGTGTGTCTACAGCTGCTTAAAGACACACAGATGGTGGAGAGAGTAGAACTCACTGGAGCCAATTAGCTCAGTGGCTATTAACCACTGAATTCTTACAGTAGGTAAGGACTTGCTCCACTTTGTAGAGGCCATACCAGTCCCATGCTTACTCTGGGCAGAGGAAGGAGGATGGAGAATGGAGAGGTTTCCTGATGTTAGAGAAATGTTTTCTCTCTAGCAAAGACTTAAGGTGACTGTCTACTCTTCTGAAGGTTAGAACTCCTTATATCCAAGACTAAAATGGGCATGACTAAAACTGTCTAATTCACTTAATCAGAATTTTTTACTTGAAACATTCTAAGAGGTAATTTATAGTGAATCTTAAAATCCATCCTGGTTCTTTTCAGAAATGAAAAGCATAAATGGATCTTATAACTAACATGATTGGTACATCCATATCTGGTACACAAGAACATGACAAAGTATAATCAGCAATATTTTATAATTTTTTAAAGACAATGTTTGATACTAAAGCCATTTTAAATAGTTACTTCAAATGGAAGTTTTGCCTCAGGCAAAGATCCCAGGATTTGACCTGCTAATTAACATGTTAAGACACCTTTAAATAATGAATCTGTATGATCTTTAGGTACCCATTAGTCTCATACAACTAGCAAGATCTTAAGATTAGAGCTAGATGAAAGTTCTAGTTTGCCTTGCTGTCAGACGACGGTAAGGGCAGTGTGTGCGTGTGTGTTACACCCACGTCTTCAACTGCTGAGACGCAAGGTCTCATTGCAGTAGGCAGCCTAGGAGGCTGGAGGGCTCCCCGAAAAGAGTTTAACGTCTGTGACTTTACTGCTAGGACCGGGGTCCCATCGCAGAGGGCAGCCTAGAGTTTATAGGAAGAGCTTATTACATCTCAGATTTCAGCTACTAAGATACAGGATCCCTTTGCAGCGGGCAGCCTAGGGAAGACTGAAAGATGCCCCAATGGATCTGTCAGCTGGAAGTGACAAGATCCAAAAGCCCAAGCTCTTCCGATACCTGTCCCTTATGACCGGCTGAAGTTCTTTTTAAAATTGTGCTTGGTTCTGTTACAGCAACTGAAGGAGTCAGGTCACAGCTTAAACAGTTACTATTTTATTGTTACAGGGTAAATTTAGCTGTTAAATCCTACTGCTGTGTTACAGATAACACAGCAACTACAAAAGGACAGGACAGAAATTACACTAAGTCACATACAGGTACCATGAAACCCTTTTGGTTCTCTGAGCTCTTACAAATGCATGCAAAATAGACACCTAGCAGGTATATATTTCACCCCTGTGTTCCAGACTTGGCGTGGCCAGCGTCTTTCTCTCAATTCCTCGGGAAGAAGTAAGGCAAGGTTGGGCATCCCACAGACCTCGGGAGACAATCAATACCTGCCAGCAGGTATAGATGATTGGAGCTCGAATGGGGTGGGCTACTAAACCCATCTTTATACCCCTTGGGTCACGTAGGCTTCTTCTTGGTCTCAAGTGGCCAATTAGGAAAAATGGCTTTGAATGCCAAGTTTCCCAGGAAGGGTGCAAAGCATAATTCACACCTGAGAAGATGCAGACAATGGGCACTTCTAGTATGTGATGGGCGAAGATTCCTCTCCTGGGACAGTGTAGGCATGTCAATTACTGGTACTAACCATCAGGGTGGTGGGAGGCCCCCGGTCATCAGCTAGACCATTTACTGTCTGGTTTCTGTTTATGGTAGAGTCAGGGACAGGCAGCACACCTGCGTTCCCAGGGCATCAAAGGCTGACTGCCTTTTTCTTGCTCTTGGGGGGGTGGGGGGGAGAGCAAGATGGGGTTCATGTCTGGCTACACTTGCCCATTCAGAACTAGAATAATTCTATCTGAATGTTAGCAAGCATCACCTTTTTGAAGCAAATCATGATGCAGAAATGTGGAATATCTCCTTTCAGTAAAAAATAGCTCAGGGTTAAGGGTATATCTATATGCAATTCGGTACATTTAAGGGACTTGGTACCAGATAGTTAACAGCAGAAGATAATGAAAATTCAGTGTCTGCCAGTCTTTTCTTATTTGGATATCATTTTTTTCAACTGTCAGGTAAACCTGCTACTATAACTACAGTGGGAATATTTTTTGGCATTTTTCATTGAAATATGATGGGATTTGGGTGCCTAACTCCCTTGGTTCCCTTTGAAAGTTGTGGTCTAACAAAAGGAAGCAAGGCTGAAGGGCTAAGAAATAAAAAGAGAAAACTAGCAGAAGGCAAGATTGTAATTGAAAGTACCATTGAAATGATATATTTTAGTTAAGGAATTGTATGTAGTTATTAGGGCAAAGAGCAATAGTTGGGTATAGGATAAATCACTTAATAATAAGCACTTAGGGAATGGAACACATTACCAAAGGAGTTCCTTGAGAAGCCATCACTGGAATGATTAAAGAAGAGATTGGGTAAGATGATACTTAGTGTTGTAGCTTAATTCTGCTAATGTCAGAGGTTTAACAGAGTGGCCCATGTGGCTTCTTTTCACCTAGCTATGATTCTCCGAATTGGGTTTGATTAGAAATCCCTAAAATGTTATTCAGGTAATGTACCTTAACAGAACATTGACTTTTCTAGAAGCAAGCATCAATATTTACTGAATGGAGAAGTAAATATTGACTAGGTAAAGCCAAAGTCAATTTTTACTTTCAACTATAAACCTTGATGTTCACCAAAACATGAACAAAACTTGAAGTCAAAATACAGTTTCAGCGGGTAGCAATGTTTAGTCTGTTTCAGCAAAAACAACGAGGAGTCATGTGACATCAGGTGGATGAGGTAGATTAGGCTTTCTTCGGACAACTGAGACATGCTTCCAGATCGCAGGCGCTGGTTCTCGTAGGGGACTTTAATCATCCTGACATCTGTTGGGAAACCAATACGGCAGTACACAGGCAATCCAGGAAGTTTTTGGAGAATGTTGGGGATAACTTCTTGGTACAAGTGCTGAAGGATCCGACCAGAGGCCATGCACAGCTTGACCTTCTGCTCACAATCAGGGAGGAACTAATAGGGGAAGTAGAGGTTGGTGACAATCTGGGAAGTAGTAGTGATCGTGAGATGGTAGATTTCAGGATCCTGACCAAAGGAAGAAAAGAGAGTAGTAAAATACACACCTTGGACTTCAAAAAAGCAGATTTTGACTCCCTCAGAGATCTGATGGGCAGAATCCACTGGGATGCTAACATGAAAGGGAAAGGAGTCCAGGACAGCTGGCACTATTTTAAAGAAGCCTTATTGAAGGCACAGAAAGAAACCATCCCAATGCGTAGCAAGAGAGGCAAACATGGTAGGAGACCGGATTGGCTTACGGGGGAAATCCTTGGTGAACTTAAGCACAAAAAGGAAGCTTACAAAAAGTGGAAACTTGGACAAATGACCAGGGAGGGTTTTAAATGTATAGCTCAAGAATGCCGGGGCGTTGTCAGGAAGGCGAAAGCGCAAATGGGATTGTGACTGGCTAAGGATGTGAAGGTTTCTACAGGCATGTTAACAAGAAGAAGGTGATCAGAGAGAGTGTGTGGCCCCTACTGGATAAAGGAGGCAACCTAATGACAGATGATATGTGGAAAGCTGAAGTACTCAATGCTTTCTTTGCCTCTCTATTCACGGACAAGGTTGGCTCCCAGACTAATGGGCTAAGTGACGCAAGATGGGATGAAGATGGACAGCCCTTGGTGGGTAAAGACCAGGTTAGGAACTATTTAGAATAGCTAAACGTATGCAAATCCATGGGTCCGGACTTCATGCATCTGAGGGTACTGAGGGAGTTGGCAAATGTCATTGCAGAGCCTTTGGCCATTATCTTTGAAAAGTCGTGGAGGTTGGGAGAAATCCCAGATGATTGGAAAAAGGGAAATGTAGTGCCCATCTTCAAAAAAAGGAAGAGGGATGATCTAGGGAACTATAGGCCAGTCAGTCTTACCTTGGTTCCTGGAAAAATCATGGAAGGGATCCTTAAGGAATCCATTTTGAGGCACTTGGAAGAGAGGAAAGTGATTAGGAATAGTCAGCATGGATTCACAAAGGGAAAGTTGTGCCTGACCAATCTGATTAGCTTCTATGATGAGGTAACTGGCTCTGTGGATACGGGGAAGTCAGTTGATGTGATATACCTTGACTTTAGCAAGGCTTCTCATACGGTCTCCCACAATATTCTTGCCAGCAAGTTAAGAGAATCTGGATTGGATAAATGGACGGTAAGATGGATAGAAAGCTGGCTGGAAAGACGGGCCCAGCGGGTAGTGATCAATGCCTCAATGTCAGGATAGCGGTCGGTTTCTAGCTGAGTGCCCCAAGGCTCAGTTCTAGGACCGGTTTTGTTCAATATCTTTATTAATGACCTGGATGAGGGGATGGATTGCACCCTCAGCAAGTTTGCGGATGACACTAAGCTAGGGGGAGAGGTAGATATGCTTGAGGGCAGAGATAGGGTCCAGAGTGACTTACACAAATTGGAGGATTGGGCCACAAGAAATCTGACGAGGTTCAACAGGGACAAGTGCAGACTTCTGCACTTGGGACGGAAGAATCCCAAGCATTGTTACAGGCTGAGGACCAACCAGCTAAGTAGTAGTTCTGCAGAAAAGGACCTGGGAATTACAGTGGGTGAGAAGCTGGATATGAGTCAACAGTGTGCCCTTGTATCCTAGAAGGCTAATGGCATATTAGGTTGCATTAAGAGAAGTATTGCCAGCAGATCCAGAGATGTCATTATTCCCCTTTATTCGGCTCTGGTGAGGCCACATCTGGAGTATTGTGTCCAGTTCTGGGCCCCCCGCTACAAAAAGGATGTGGCCGCATTGGAAAGAGTCCAGCGGTGGGCAGCCAAAATGATTAGGGGGCTGGAACATATGACCTATGAGGAGAGGCTGAGGGAATGGGGTCTGTTTAGTCTGCAGAAGTGAAGAGTGAGGGGGGACTTGATAGTAACCTTCAACTTCCTGAAGGGAGGTTCCAAAGAGGATGGAGAAAGGCTGTTGTCAGTAGTGACAGATGGCAGAACAAGGAGCAATGGTCTTGAGTTGTGGTGGGGGAGGTCCAGGTTGAATATTAGGAAAAACTATTTCACTAGGAGGGTAGTGAAGCACTGGGTTAACTAGGGAAGTATGAGGTGCGTAGAGGTGTATAAGTCTCGGCTTGACAAAGTCCTGGCCGGGTTGATTTAGTTGGGATTGGTCCTGCCTAGAGCAGGGGGCTGGACTAGATGACCTGAGGTCTCTTCCAGATCTATGATTCTATGATTTAAAGATTAACACATTCATTTGGGCATAAGATTTCATGGGTTAGAGCCCAACTTGGACAAACAATTTTGACTCTGCAGGTAGATAACATTGCCATGATTTTCTTACTCTTACTAGAGGAAACCATTCAAATGATGAGGTAGCATTAAATATGTTAAAAAGTACTTGTAAAGGTTTAAATGTTGACTAATGAATACTGTATATTGTTAGAAAATGTTAACTTTTTTAAAAAAAACTTGCTGTAATATGAGATCAAGGAGAAGAGGCAGTGGTTTCTTAAGATTGAATGTACATGGATAATACTTAACACAACTTGTGTGTACTTTTTAAAAAGCAGGGTTAAGTTTGGTTCACTCTTTATGGGGTCATATTGTTCCAGAATATTTAGTGTTTACAAAAACATTGGTAAATCTTGAAAGTTTGTCCACTTTTGTGATAAATAATTATTTGTTTGAACATTCATGAACGTTCAGCCCTATTGTTTTTTAAACTGTTAGTCATTGAAGCCCCAGTTCAGCAAAACACATAAGCAGGTGCCTGGGTAAGTCTCACTGAAATACTGAGCTAGGGTTTCACTTACCCAAAAAAACACCAATAGTATCGTTTGAACCTCAGTTATGAAGGTTTATCAATATGGGTGCATAGAATTCATCTGGGAGTCCATGTTGACATATGGGTCAGCCTATGTGGATCATCCTGGAGGAGCACAACCTCAGGTGATTAGTCTTTATTGTGAGCAATAATCAGATGAATGACTTGGGAGCAAATCAGTTGTGCTTCTGAGATTATGTCAATTTTGGGGAATATTTAAAGTAAACCCATTCAGTGTAATCTTCATTGATGCATGAGTCATTTGCAGCACCACACACACACAAAGCACTGAATTCACACTAATTATTTGCAAGAAATAATATGACTGGTCCTAATTCAGATAAAGGACCTTACATGTTGGCCCTATTTATTACAATTATCCCAAAATCGGTAGTGTTGTTATTTAATAGCCCTCAGCATGTTCTCCCTACTAAGTCATGTGAACCAAAAGCTCCCTTCCATCTCAGGGCAGACCTTCTGGCTAATTGGCAAATTAGAAAAATTGAAAAACAATGGTTTCAAGTGGACATTTTCAAAAATTTTGCAGCACGTGGAACACTGGAAAAAAATAAGCAGAAGAAAACATTTTAGCATAACTGGAAGGAAACCATTTTTTAAAGTTTAGTAAAATCAAAGGAAACTTCTAACAAAATCTCAGTTTACACCCAAAACAAAATTTTGGCGCTGTTCAAGCTATATTTTTCACTGGAAAAAAAGTTTTGATAATGGAAAGCAGAAACAAAAGTGAGGACACTGAAATCAAATGGTTGAGGTAATGTGATAGGGAGAATTTCCCTATCCATAGGATTCTTAGGGCAGCCTCTCTTTCTCCCTCCCTTTCTCTTCCTAACTGTTTTCCTATTCCAATTTAGGAAAGCATTAGGATGAGTCCCCCAATCTCCATGACATCATCCATACCCAGACCTTAACCCCAGGGAGAGAGACTGTATGGGTCTTTGGATCTCTCTTTCTTGCATGCGACATTGCCCCCTAAAAAATAAACACAATTTTGCAGCATGGTGACCGATCTAGATGCAGGATTCTTCATAGTCTGCTGTCTTCTATGGTTGATACAACACAGTCTGACTCATCTGAACTCTAGTATGATTGATCAACTAGTGTGGCACATTCTGGCTCAATGAGAGTTTCAAAATTTGAAATGGAATGTAATTGTTTATTTTTTTTAAACAATTCTAATTTTTAAAGGTTAAAAAATGTAATGGCTCCCTCTGTAAAACTAATGTATATCTCAAAGTAGTACTTTCCTATAACACTGTAACAGGATAATAGTCTTCTGCTGGTAGGTAAATGCTAACGGGAGATGTCTTGTATTTTCAAAGGAAGAGATTCTGCCTCTAAAATAATCTTGCAGATATTATACAACAGAATGCTAAATAGGAGACTGATTCAAGATCTTTTGACAATGTTCTATTATAATGACTTTACTGCTATTATACCAAATGATTGATGTAGATGTAATCTTTCTCTCTGATGGATGTTAGCGTAGCAGAATGACATTTGCTTTCTTTACCATTTGAATTCTGATTTGCTTGGAGAATGGATTTGTGCAATGCAGGTTTTTTAAAAAGTTTACTATACTTGTGTGAATAAACTACTGAGTGACATTTATTTATTTTTATCTGTATGGAGGGGTCAGCAATCCTAACTCTTTCAAACTTTAAAATGAATTTTAATGTTTATGAAAGGTACCCAACTGACAGCAGAAGAAATTGAAGTCCTCCCTTATCTATACAATACGTATAGCATAGACAGGAGGCAGTGCAAAAAGCAACTATAAGAATTCTGTTTCTAATCCAGTTCCATTTTACGTGGTTTTTGTTATTATGCATATTGTAGTAATGCCAAAAGCCAAGCAATCTGGATTGGGGAACTACTGTTACAATCATTTTGTGTCCACAAAGGGACACAGTGTGCCTATACAGGAGTAAAAAGGAAAATTAAGCCACCCAAAGCTTCCATGGAGCGCACCTGATTTTTTTTTTCCGCATGTGTGGGGAATGTAGGCAGGGGCTGTTAATCTGTACTTCCACCCACAAGGAGTTGGGTTTGGAGTGGTCAGGCAGGGATGGGGAATAGGTGGACCATTGACTTACATCCCCATTGTGTAGTAGCTTTTGCAGTTAAACTGGTAGGGAAGGAGTAGCCATCTCTTACTGGTATAGTCAAGTAGCAGATTATTACCCCCACTTCAGGAGCAAACCTATTCTTATACTCTTTCGCTATATACCCTGTATTATTACCCTTGCTTAGTCCCTTTGTTTATTTCAATCTCTTGGGGTGTGCCTAGACTAAAGGGTTTTGTCGACAAAAGTGGACTTTCTTTGACAAAAATACCTGCATCTACAATATCACCGAGTTCTGTCAGTTTTGTCAATGGCAGTGAACCTCATTCTACGAGGAATAATGCCTTTTGTTGACAGAGTTCTGTCAAAAGAAGGCGTTATTGCATCTACACTGTCCTTTGCGTCTACACTCTCATGTTGACAAAGCAGCTTGCTTTGTCGACAGAACTGGATGTAGTCTACCCGCTCTTTGTCGACAGAAGCTTTGTCAACAGTATCTGTCGACAAAGCCTCTGACAAAAGCCTGTAGTCTAGATGTACCCTTGCTGGGTCTTCTGACAAGTGTTCCAATTATGATGGTAGTTTGAGAGCACCTGCTTATTGTATAGAAAATCCCTAAAGAGACGAGGGGGATAACAATGAAGGACTTTTGGGGCAACACTTTCAAAAGTTTGCCAAGGTTCAAATCTACATATGAACACTTAATTCAAAATAGGTAATATGAAAACATGGGATTTTCGTATGGAATGTCTGGGTAACGTGAAAAATGGGTGCATGCTGAAGAATGAATTTGTGCAAATAGGCTGGGCTATGGACATAGTCACCTTACAGATTTGCAGTACTTATTTTCAGAAATGTGGAGGTGGAGGGGGGAAAGGATTGCCAAGACTCGTATATGATTTAGTCCCAGGACTGGCAGGGACAAGTCAAAAAGCATAGATGGATATCACCCCCACTGGCTGCTCTTACAGCCATTGCTGCAAAAAAGTACACTGTTAAAAGGGGAAGAGGAGTCCCCAAATAAAAATATCTCAGACGTTCAGATTCTGTGGATAAACATTCAGTCCAGTCATTTCTGGCACATAGCAATTCACTAAGTGAAGTAATTGAATAATATGCCTGTTATTAGTAAGTGGCTGAATAATTGACACTGGTACACTGGCTAGTCTAAATTTTTGTTCAGAAAATGTTCCGTCTAACCAAAAAAGTGTTTTTAATTATTATTGGTGAATACAAATGAATAAAAAAGTAGAACAAATTGTTTTGTTTCGATTTTATTCACTTTCAAACTTTTGAAATGCTTAATTTGATTGCAAAAACATTAAAAATTTTAATTGAATAATCAAAACGTTTCATTTCCAAAATGATGAATGAAAATGTTTCATTTTTTCCAAAGTTGTTGAGCATTTTTTGATTAAAACAATTAAGTGAAATTGACACGTGGAAATGTTTTGTTCGGATTTTTTTTGCCCAGAAAGATTGTTGAAAAATCCCATTTTAGTAATAAGTTTGGTAAGTAAAGACTAAGGGTTTTTTGTGTGTTTTGTTTTGTTTTTTTTACCTTTTCACAATATCAAATCAAGCTAGGTTGAAAGCTAAAAGACAAATAGAAGCCCATTTTAAAGTTTCTTGGCTGTACAAATTTTAACTTTCAGTTTACCTGTGTGTGCTTATAAATCTTTGAAAATAGACATCTTTCTCTGTGTGCATCCGTACACATATCCATACACAAGATTTGGCCCTCTGTGACTGCTCTCCTGGTTTAAGATTCACCATGACCTAGAAGGAGAAAAAACCTCAGCCATTATGTATGACTCTGTTTGTTCCCTTTAATATCAGTTCCCTTTAATATTAACATACATAAGTGCCTCTCTTATGGCTGCCACATAGTAAGTAACTCTCTTGTGATTCACAGTCTGATTTTTAGCTTCATTAATGTCGGTTGGAAAACACGTTCCATCTAAAATGTGGCACAATTCTATTTCTAGAGTGCTTCTTAACTGTCAAAGGGCCTCATTTTGGCACCCATACATTAAGTTGTAGATTATTCAAGGAGCAATCCTGTTGAAATCACTCTCACAACTTGTGTGGGAATATATTATTCAACTCCAGTCAGGATAGCTGAATCTGGCCTCAGATGAGTGAATCATGAAGCAAACTAGTGTCGGGGGTAAGAGGAGAGCTCCATTTGCAATAATTCAGCTGAGAAGGAATCCTCTAGTACGTTGGTCTCCAGCCTTCTTAATACAAGATTGCTTTTTTGAATTTAAGTGACATCCAGGATCTTTCTCAAACACAAAAACCTTTACCCCACCTCTTCTCTGAGGTCCCTCCTCCCTCTCCACCCCTTCTCCAAGGCCCTTCCCTGCTCACTCTGTGGAGATGGGGTATAAGGGTAGAAGGTGGGAGATATCCTTACATCTGTGTTCCCCCTCCTCTACCTTCCCCATCCTACACAGCAAGTAGAACCTCCCAAAGGGCAGTGGGGGGCAGTTGAACTGCTGGAACTTGGTAGCCTTCCTGTCAAATCAGGCAGGCTCACATGTCAGAGGCTACAGGATCTACTCATAGATCCTGATCTACTGGTTGGTGACCACTGCTCTCTTACTTCTGCTAATCAGTATGGTACTCAGTTGAGTCTGACTCAGGGTCTCAAGTCCTTTTTAAAAAAAGTCTTTTTAAGAAAAAAATATATTGTTGTTAATTTGTGTAATGTATTCTATGGAAGTTCAACTCTGCTGAATCTTCTACTTAAATGCATTCTTACTGCCTTTGAAACTTGAGGTTTAAATGTATATGTACATAATCAAAATGGGACTGGATTCTTTATTTCTGGTTCTGGCAGGACATTGGCTCTGTATCACTTCAGATCATGTTTTTAGCTGCTCAGAGAATTTCTGATATATTTGGGGACCTTTTAAAAAGAAAGGCAATCTATGAATATATTTAATCATCCTGTCCGATCTTTTATGTCATAGAATTTCACCCTGTTACCATGATATAAAGCCTAATAACTTGTTTGACTATAGCATTTAAGCCATCCAGTATTAATCTGAAGGCATCAAGAGATGGAAAATCCACCACTTCCCTCACTGGTTTGTTCCAATTATTAACCATAACTGTTAAAATGAATAAATGTGCCTTTTTCTAATGTTTGTCTGGTTTTATCTTCCAGCCATTAGTGTTTATGTAGTTCTCAGTTGGATTTTCACTGAACCTTAGAATCACAGAATCAGACTAAATAGACCCAACTCCCTCAGCCTCTCCTCGTAGGTCATATGCTCCAGCCCACTAATCATTTTGGCTGCCCTCCACTGGACCCTCTCCAATGCGGCCACATCTTTTTTGTAGCAGGGGGCCCAGAACTGGACACAGTACTCCAGATGTGGCCTCACCAGAGCCGAATAAAGGGGAATAATGACATCTCTGGATCTGCTGGCAATGCTTCTCTTAATGCAACCTAATATGCCATTAGCCTTCTTGGCTACAAAGGCACACTGTTGACTCATATCCAGCTTCTCACCCACTGTAATCCCCAGGTCCTTTTCCGCAGAACTACTACATAGCTGGTTGGTCCTCAGCCTGTAACAATGCTTGGGATTCTTCCGTCCCAAGTGCAGGACTCTGCACTTGTCCCTGTTGAACCTCGTCAGATTTCTTGTGACCCAATCCTCCAATTTGTCTAAGTCACTCTGGACCCTATCTCTGCCCTCAAGTGTATCTACCTCTCCCCCTAGCTTAGTGTCATCCGCAAACTTGCTGAGGGTGCAATCCATCCCCTCATCCAGGTCATTATTAAAGATATTGAACAAAACTGGTCCTAGAACTGAACCTTGGGGCACTCCGCTAGAAACCGACCGCTATCTTGACATTGAGGCATTGATCACTACCCGCTGGGACCGGCCTTCTAGCCATCTTTCTATACATCTTACTGTCCATTTATCCTATCCAGATTCCCTTAACTTGCTGGCAAGAATATTGTGGGAGACCGTATGAAAAGCCTTGCTAAAGTCAAGGTATATCACATCCACTGACTTCCCCATAGCCACAGAGCTAGTTACCTCATCATAGAAGCTTGTTGTTTTCTTTCTCTGAAGGTATTTATGCACTATGATCAGGTCAATAGTTTTTCATAACTTAAACAGATTAAGCTAATCTTTTCTCACACTGTAAGACATTTTCTGCAGCCCTCAAATAGTTTTTGTGGCTCGCTTCTGCAATCTTTCAAACTTTTCAATTTAAAAAAAAATGTAGACACCACAACAGGATGTAGTATTCTAATGATATATTGAAAAGCAGAATCTCTTCAGAATTCTTATTCAATTTTCTCCTATTAGTATATAGAAGCGTATCATCTCTTTTACCACACAGTGCACTGGAAGTTTGCTGAATTGCTCTTTCATTATGATTCTGTGATGGGTACCTCCACAAAAAACCTGAGCAGGCTAATGTGGGCTAGAATGAGCAATTAACTTATATGCTGTACCTGGAGGGGAAACAGAGTGTGATAGAAATCTGATGAAGCACAGCTGTAGGAAGAGATGGGCTAGGATTATAAAATAGGAAGTGAGAGTAGGAAGGAGGTTAGTAGTCACTACCAAGAGGGAAATGGAGTTGGTCAGAGACAACCAGGAGACTGAGAATTAGAGGAAGGTCTGGAATCCTGCCTTGGACAGGGGAAATCCAGCAAAAGGCTGAAAAAGGTGTAGTCATCTCAGGGAATGGAGAACTTTGGGATAGAAATAGCCCAGGAAAATAGCAACAGTGTTCGAGGCTGAGCAGACTTGGATTACTGATTATTGGGTCTCTGAGTTGTAACATGGAGTAGTGTGTGGGTTTTGGTTTCCCTACTAATCTCAGGGAAATGATACAGGATCTGATGACTTTGAGCAAAAGACTCAGACAGCACTTGGACGACATGTCTGGTAGGACTTCGTTACCCTGGAACTGAAGGCGAACTACATGGTGGCTTGGATGCAGGTACGGAGAGAGAGGATAGAGTGCAAGCAAAGGACAGAAAGGGGACCTATATGGGGTGAGAGCTCATGCACAGACCTAGCCAGTATGAGGTGCACTTGCACTGAGTGGAACCCCTTTAGAGGCTTTTCAGTCTTTGTTTTCCAGTGTATTGTCCTCTCTTCGGTAGGTATGTCCCCCATTCTTTGTGCCTAATTTTATACCTTTTAATTTGTGTGCTTCTAAACAGACTTTCAAATCCTCTGAGTTTACCAGGTGATGCTTTTATCCACAAATAATATTTCTGAATTTAGGATCTGATTTTTAAAGCTTCCTTGTGATCCTGTATGTAAGAATAGGGCTATTTGATCTCAGGCATCTTTGCAAGTATGCTTGGGGATGGGATTTCCTGCCAATTTAAATTAATCCAGAACTCATCTTCTATCACAGGGATGGTGGCAAATCTGATACTTTTGGAGAGTAAAAAAATGATCATCAACTATACTCCTTATAGCATACAGATATTTTGTTTCATTTAAATGAGGATGTGATAAATACTGTGGCTTGACATTGAACACGTCATTTTGTCCTTGATCAGATTTTTTCCTTGGGTATCACATGTGAATACAGAATATCAGTACTAGGAGTAGTCTGAAAAATATTGTAAAATGTATGATATCAATGTCGTTAGATCTGTTTTAAAGTATCTCATTCCTTTTGACTTGAGTGGTAATTCAAATTTTGTGGCCCTGTAAGTGGTATTCAGTAGCAGGAGAAGTTGGTGATAAAAGAAAATACCTGGCTCTAACAAAGATCATACATACCATCATGTTTCCCTGAACACAGTAGGAATCAAACATCAGGAGACAGTTTATTTGCTTGCTGTACCATATCTACCTTTCTATCCAGTACTCTGCCAAAAAGCATTCTCTCCTTATGACATTACTGTTACTATCAATTTGGTCTTCTGGCTGTTTCTGCCATACATTTCTCTCGCATGCAAACCTAAATGTGCTCACAAAGCAATACCCAGTGGAAAATTTCCTACCCACATAACTCTAATTGACAAGGCAAATCATCTGTACTCTTGTTTTGGGCATATATATTACCTGGTCTTTGGACTGAAGACTGCAGTTATTTCATAAGAACCCCAACTGATTCTTAGAGGTAACTTCATCGCATTTACACCCATCAGTTTGAATGATGTTTTGCCCAACTCACTACAAGGAGTAATTGATAGCCAGCCACATGAAAAGCACGTTTATTGATAGCTATCAATAAATGTGTTTTTTCACGTGGCTGATAAAATCTCCTAGGGGCTCATCTAGACTACAGGGAATGGTCGAAACAAGATACCATTCCGCAGGAATTTGCATATCATCTTCCGATCACACTTTCGAAAGCAGAGCTTTCGAAGGTGAAATTAATTAAGACGTGGCTTTTTTGGTGAATTGCCCCCTTGTTTGAAAAGCCGCTCTTCCTCAAAAAAGGAGGTTTATGCAGCTTTTCAACAAAAGGGGAGAATTGCTGAAAAAGCTGCATCTTAATTACTTTCACTTTCGAAAGCTCTCGAAAGTGCGATCAGAAGATGATGTGCACATTCCCAGGGAATATGCATATCTTCTTTCAATCATTCCCTGTAGTCTAGATGAGCCCCTTCATACATGGCTACGCCTTTTAATGCTTATTTTTTGTGTGCATGAAGATTGACCAAATGTCACGTGATTGGCTCAATTGAATGCTAAGAGACCATTTACTATCCTTGTGGCTGTCCCAGCCAGGATGATACTGAGCCTTTCACATTTGTGGTTGAGGATGAATACAATGGGTGAGTGATGCACTATACCTGTATATCTAGAGAAAAGAGATTAAAATGTCTCTCTTGGTTTGAATTCATACTGGAATCAAATCTGAAGTTAAGTTTTGTGATGAGTTGAGCAATATCTACCTAGAACAGTGGTCCTCAACGTGGTGCTCGTGGGAGCCATGGCGCCCGCCGGGGCATTTGTGTGCCCACCTAGTGACCAGGGCCATCCCAAGCCATTCTTGCGCCTCAGGCCCCAGCACAAGTGTGGCCCCCGCCCCGGGCATGTGGCGCATGCGCGGCCCCCGGCAGCCCCAAAAGGTTGGGGACCACTGACCTAGAAGCATTTTTAAAAATACATTAAATGCCTCTAGCTCACCAATTTTGGAGGCTGTTTTGGTAAGTCTCAGTACTATGTAGTAATGCAGCATTCCCTCACATTATGGTGATGGGCTGCAGCAAGGGGAAGAGAAGGATCATGAAAATGATTTGATATGAAAGATCTTCATGTCCTCAAGCAGACCTACAACCTGCTGGCCAAAGGCTTGTGTGTGAGTATATAGTGCATCAGTGCATGGAGTTGGGAAGGGGCAGAGCTGTGGGGATCCTCACCATCATTTCGATCTGTAGCACTATTCAAATTTGACCAAAGTGGAGATATCACATAAATGTAAATATAGAGAGCTGATCAGGCTAATTCCTCAAACACTCTGTAATACCTGATGCCAAAAAGGGAAGAAGAGACAGAGGGATGATGTTCCTTTAACTTTTGGAATTACAGGGAAAGCTGGCAAGTGGGGAAGATCTTAATATTCTAATGGTAGATGGTGTATAATGGACTCATAACTCTTAAGGGAAATAAATAGGCTCAGCAGGTGGCTTGTGGAGGATATTGTGGGACTCCTATTTCACATTTCCCTGTCTGATACAACCTTATTTCATCATCTAGAATAAATGGGAGGAAGGTTCCACAAAGCCAAAAAGAGAGTGATCTTTTAGTAGAGGACAGAAAGCTGTGTCCCACTCCATCATCCTGTTTTTATTTCAGAATTAAGTGTTAAGACCAAGTGATGAATTTAATTGTTCCTAAAAGCCTGCAACTTTTTAACATTGCTTGAATTAGTTCTAGCAGTACTGAACTTTAACATTTATACTCAGGGGCTAATCTATTTTAATGTGAAGTACCCTTAATTTACATAGAACGTTATAAAAATGTCTAGCACTCATAAGAGGTGGCTGTACAGCTGATGTCCACAGGGACAGACACACATTAAATTCCTTACATGAGTGCTGGTATGTGTAGGGAGTCACATACTTTGAAAAACTGACAGTTCATCCAGTAAATCTTAATGTAGGACCTTTCAAATGTCTGATGTAACCAAATTGGTGGTGGTGGGGATGGTGAACCTAACAGTCCTAAGAGATGGGAAATTAGAGACAGCCTTTCACCCTGATCAGTGTACACTAAACTGTACATTAAATGTATACTCTATATTACAGTATAGATTTCCTAGATCTGGTTTGAATTCCCCTTTTCACTCATTGAAAAATGTATTTGAAAGGAAATAACAAAAATTGAAACATTTAATTTAGAAAATGCTACAGGGCATCATGCAAATTGTATTTTAGGTGCCTCATGACCCCATTCTGATCAGGCTTACTGGTCGCACGACCCCATTGGTGTGCCACAGTTTCCCCTCTGATGTACCATAGAAGTCACATAACTGCAGTGTATTCAGCTGATGTAGTTCAGCTGGATAGCTTGTCCATAGGTAACATCCATGATGCAATGGAACAACAACAACATTATTCCCATGAAGGATGGTGGAAAAATATCCACAAATAAATGTTCAGTTTTCAGCCAAAATATTTAGGTTTTTGGATGCAAGGTTTAAATTCTCAGCAAAAATAACTTTAAAAAATTCATTAATAAAAGAACAAAAATAGTTCCAGTTTGCTGAAAGGTGGGAATAGGTGACATTGGACAGATCACTGGATGGTTACCTGTTCTGTATGTTCCCTCTGAAGCACCTGGGATTGGCCACTATCAGATGATAGGATACTGGGATAGATGGATCTATAATCTGACCCAATATGTCTGTTCTTATATCCAGTGAAAAACATATGACCAACTCTACATCTATCTGTGGTCGCTGCTATAAGTGAGATTCCATTTCTTATGCTTCTATAACATTTAATTACAAAAGTGGTAATTGAAAATTTTAAACAAACCAGGACTAAAAATATGAAAAACCCCTACTATTTTAAAGCTTCAGAGGGGTACCCGAGTTAGTCTGTACAGGATAAACTTAAAAAACAACGAATAGTCTGGTAGCACTTTAAAGACCAACAAAACATGTAGGCAGTATCATGAACTTTCGTGGGCATCTGAAGAAGTGGGCTATTCCCATAAAAGTTCAGAATACCACTTGTTTTGTTAGTGGTTTTGTTAGTCTTTAAAGTGCTACCAGACTATTTGTTGTTGAAGTTTATACTATTTTATAGACATTTTTAATCAGTGTATATATAATAATTGAAATTTTAGTCCTATTGAGGAAGTTAAGTATGTGAAAAGGCTGACTGTAGTAAGGATATAAAAAAATGCTAATCTTGGTCATGATGTATTCTTTATACCACAATAGGAAATGGTAAAAATGGTATGCTGTTCTCAAAAGTTGTTTTCAAAGGCTTGCTTAGCTACTTAATTCAACAAGAAGCTGGAGCCATCACAAATTATATTGAAGGCTTTAGAGATGAGCTTGGCTTGAAATACCCAGCCTTCTCAGAGGGATTTCCTGTTGACACCAAGTGCTGGACCTACAGCTCAAAACATTAATTTGAAGGGGGAGTTTTAATCACAGTATAACACAGTATGTGATGGTGCCATTTATGGAAGTACAGCAGCATTGCTACCATATGGTGGGTGGAAATAAGGGAGGAGAAGATTTATTTAACAGGAGAAGAGTAAGAGTCACCGAACTTGGAAAGGACAAAATACAATGTTATAAGAATCTTCCAACCAGCTTCTTAATCCACATATATTGCTTTGAAAGTAGACCTCTTTGATCTGTACTTGACCTCGCTATGAAGCACACATTGGTGATGCTTGCAGTGACCAACATTTCATTTTCTATGTGTTGGGATCTATTAACTAACATCTTTTCCTCTCTATGTTTGAAGATTACAGCATGTAATGTCAAAATGTCTCGACCCATCTTTAATATTGTCTTGTGCCTTTTATCCAATTGGTTTGCCAATTACTTTTTTTAAGGATAAAAACATATCTATACAAGACTCTTAATATTTACCAAAATTAGGCATTGCACAGAAAGATTCTGAATATTTCTCCACGTAGCTATACCATTACACTTAAGATCCAATGTCCAGCAACCTTCTGCTCCAGACTTGGTAGAATTTTAAATGAGATTTTTTTGCAATAATTTTGCTGCATTGTGCCATATGTTATGATGTCAATGAATGTCCTTTACGGAAAAGACTGAGAACAGTAAGATCTTTTCAACAAAAACCTAAATCAGATTAAAAAGTCACCATGGAAACAAAGGGCCTGGTCTTGCAGTTTTTATTCAAGCAAAACTCACTGAAGTCAGATTTGTAATGGATTAAAATTCATTTAAATTATACTAAAATTGTAACAAATATGAAAGCAATGCTGTGCCCTGCTGAGTGAATGATGGCAGAGATCTCAAATCAAACTTTCATACCACACATGTCATAATATCTAGGCATTGAAGTCAATGGGAGTTTTGCCTGAGTAAGGACTGTTGGTTTGGTCCACATGATAGATTGATAAGAGTATTGTTTCTGACATTAGAATCAACTAAGGGTAACAGACAATAACATGGCTGATTACTAAAGTAGAAGATGTAAATTCTTTCACATTTCTATGCATTAAAAGTCTTAGGATTCCTGAATTTTAATGTAAAATACAATGAAGTGTATCAAATAAGATTCCCTATCATGCTTTGTAATAATAAATTGCAATGTGCACTTTCAAAGGACAAAAATGTCTTTAAAAAACTCTTGCCTCATGAGGTTGAGAAAATATCTTATTTTACCAATCTCTTTTAACTCTTCTATGTCTTTTTTTCGTGTACTTCCTTTTTCTTATAATTATTATCCTACACATGTCTCCAGAACTCATTAGAATCAGCAAGGCAGAAGATGCCTTACTAGGATTGAGCTAGTGAAATCTTTTGTGTCTATATAATGGACAATCATCTATAGTGTGGAGGGAAATTTAGAACTATGTGGGAGTTTGAGTGTTTGTAGGTAGAGTTTTGCTAACTCTGGGAAGATTGTCCTTCCTACATGCCTGTTCAGGTACGCTATCAGCCAGAGTTTCAAGTATTCAGAACCCTTTCCCAGAACAAAAGAGTTAAGCTATCATTTGGGTGTCGACAAGTTTCTCAAAAAGCTGAGCACCAGGTAGCTTCCATGAAGAATAAGGAGTCTTTTGAAAATCTATGTGCTTTAAATATTGCTAAAAGTCAACTGCAGTAGTCTATTCCTGTTCCATACATTTATTTTAACTCCAGTATCTGTACATGGAAAGACTACTGTGAATTACTACATAACAATAAATGAAACCTTTACCAATTTCAGCCTCTTCATGAAGAAGTGATGAACAAAAATGAAGACCCACATTTTATTTCTAATTAGATCTATACATCAATAAAACAAAAAATACTGTTGAGTTACTACTTCAACTCCAGTTTATTCCAAAGGTTGGCAGTGTTATGATCCATCTGCAAACTCTTTGGCTACGTCTACACTGGCAGCTTCTTGCGCAAGAACATCTGTTCTTGCGCAAAAACTTTCCGAGTGTCTACACTGCATGCACATTCTTGTGCAAGTAAATTTACAGTCTAGCGTTGGAAAACAGGGCTTCTTCTGGAAGAGTTATTACTCTCCCCATGAGGAATAAGCCCTCTTGCACAAGAGCTCTTCCCCAAGAGGGCAGTGTAGACAGGTAACGTGAATTTCTTGCGCAAGAAACCCCTGAGACTAAAATGGCCATCAGCACTTTCTTGAGCAAGAGTGGTGTCCACACTGCCATAGACACTTTTGCGCAAAAGCACATTTCTTGCGCAAAAGCACATGGCAGTGTAGACACGCTCTCGTGGAAGACTTTTTGCGCAAGAACTCTTCCACAAAACAGGTCTTGCGCTAGAAGCTGCCAGTGTAGATGTAGCCTTTGTGATTATAGGATGTTGCACTTTTATATATCAGATATTTAAAATAGGAACAATATTTAAAAATGTTTTTACTATTGATTTTGAAATGATACTTGATGACTTTTTTCATAGTAAGATTTTTAAAGAACTTGTTGGCACCTGTAAACTTGGGTTACTGGAGGAATAATGGCATTTTCAGCACATTGTCTCTACAATTTCTAAATGTTCTGGCATTACTCTGTTGCCAGCAGTTGTTCTTTTCCCAATGGAAAATGAACGTGGGATCACCAAAAGTGGGATCAGGAGCTTTCAACTAAATTACGTATATGGATATGCTTACTGTTTTCTTTTTTGAGAAGTAGTTAACATAAAATATCCTCTGTCTCTCTTTTGTCCATCTGTTGCCCATTGCCTTAAGGGAAATAGCAGCCAATACAAGGGCTGGATGTTGGTATTTCTATTCAACTAGTTCCCTGTGCAATTACTTATAGTCTCCAACCTTTGTATTTTCCCTGGTCATCAGCTAATTGCCCAGTTAGAACTTTAGCTTAAACCAGGTTGCATTATAACACATGCACCCTTCTATTCATTTGTTATATTAACTTATTGTTTAAACCATCCACGACACTTACTTTTGTTGAGTATTGTGCATGTGGAGCAATAGATTGCTGAAAGAACCTGCTCTGAAAATATGGTGAATCACATCCATGATAAATAAAAAAGATCTGCTCTGATTTTGTAGACTTTTGCATTGAGTGAGCAGCTTTCTACATGAAGGAAGAGTTTCAGTACTTATATACTATCGTCAACATGTTTCTGTCTAAATTGGGTAGATTCATATGTTTACTATCAGGTTGAGACACAAGCTAAACTTTTGTTATGAATAATCTGTACTATATATAAAGCCTCTTCCAGTGGGATTTATCTTTTCTCCTCAAATAGCACACATTTGCATTGCCAATAGATGGCACCATAACTCTTCAGGAGATACTATCAGCTCCTTACCTATTTAGCATTAATGTAATTATCTTGGTAAAAGTTATTTCTGTGTAAATGTTATTCTGCTACATTTCCCTGAGTTCTATTTTACAGTTTATATACTTAGAAAAGAATGGGGATGGGACAAGGGATATAAGGTTACTGGTTTTTTTAGACATATACTACTATGATAAAATTACTCTTATCTGCAGTTCTCCTCTGTTCAGAAATATATTGTCCAGTCTTGCTATGCTGATTTATCAGCTATAATCTTGAAACATATCACTCTTCATTTGGGAAACCCTTTACCATATTCATAAATATTTAAATTGGAAAGAATAACAGGTTGCTTGTGAGACTTATGCAAGCTGATAAAAGCAAGGGAATGTAAAGTAAAACTTGATAGACAACTTTATCTGACCTTTCCCCTTTGTGAAACTTAGATCACTGAATGTATGGTGCCTTATGTGAGACTGCATTGTGATCAGAGGTGTTTGTCGTACCTAACTTCAGAGAAGCTACTGCTTTGTTATTTATGACAACTGTATAGTTCCCAAACTGCAATTCTGGTATTGTAGAATCCTATCATACTGCTTACAGAAAACAAACTAATTCATTAAAAATGGAATATTAATTCTGGCCTGGTAATTGAGGATTAGATTAGGAGGCTGCCGAATTCATTCGGAATAAAGTGCATATGTACATTTTGCAATCAGTTTGTACGGTATCTTCCTGAGGTCTGAGTTTCACTGAGATACCTTTCACGCTGAGAGAGAGCAGAGCGTGCAGAGACTTCTTGAAAAAAGCATCCTTGAAGGGCATTTAAGGTTGGTAGTAGCTGGGAGCTCTCTACTGAGATACAGACTGTTAGACAAGAAGGCAATCAGATCAGCCAAAGCACAGCTAGAAGCCGACCAATAAGGTGTGCCATTCTTGATTTTTTTTGTTTGTTTGTTTGTTTGTGGGGTGGGGTAGGGGGGTTGCTTTGGGGCATAGGGCAGCAGAAGCTTGTGAAATAGACGCCCTCATCAAATGGTTCTACCAACATTAAGCTTCCAACATTAAGCTTGCATGGCCTTCACAAACATGTTGTTCTGTTTTTTTCCTTGTGGTTTTATAAATATATATTGTTACTGTTAACACAAATATCTTCTGTTTTCATTACTTAATAAGTGGGTGAGAAATCTTGACAAATCTCCTATCTGCAGGGTTGAAAGTGCTTAGCTCTCTTTTTTTTGTTGCACAAATTCACTTTTTTTAAATTTTATTTTAAAGAATGGCTCTTTAGAATGCCACCTACAGCTCTAATCAATACATTCCAGGAAGTGTGTCCTGATCCTCCTGATTGTTGTCAGTTGAGACAGTTGAAATGCATTTTGTGTTAAGCGAGCTCCACTGCTTGACTGAATGTTTCACTGAGAATATAGGGTCAGATTGAAAACCCTTTGAAGTGTCTACAGGTCTGATCCTGTGCCCATTGAAATAATGGAAAAGCTTCTATTAACTTGAGTGTTGCAGTATCAGGTCTTAGCAGCCTTTCCAGTCAGGGCTGGCTGGAAAATGAGCAATTTTATTTTGGCCAAGTCAGGGAGGTTTAAAATGTCTTGCTCTTAATCAAACAGCAGTTGAAGCTGGGTATCACACCTTGCAAGTGAATGCTCCAACCACTGGCCTTTTCTAGGGTAGGATCTCTTTGGTTCTGAAGGGAGATTCTGCCCAGGATATGAGAAACCAATTTTTACAAATTGATATTTTCTGATGGGGAATTTTTCAGCAAAACATTTTTTTTTCAACCAGCTCGATCTCCATTGCTTCACTAGGAGCAGGATTCTAGAAGTAAGAATCCTCTAGTAGAGGGAAGAATTAAATAAGTTTTGTGATTAATATTATTTCGCTGATTCAGAAGAGATTCCTGTATTAAATACACAACCTTGCAGAAAGCACAACAGCCAAAAATTATACTACTATAGTTCAAGCTTTAATTGTTGCAAGTAAATGGATTGCCAAATTACAGAATTTATATTTTTAAAAAGAGAAAAATATTTGTAAGCAATAAGAAATGTTCCAGGTAGTATGATACTTGAAAAGAAAGAATCCGAGTCAAAAATAGAGAAGGGAAATGAGACCATGTGAGAGAAACTGTGTTCCAGAAAAAACAAGGAAACTTGAAAGGAAAAGAGCCAAAGTTAATTAAACTACTGCATATAATAAAGTTATTAAATTAAAGTAAAAGCTGATGTTGCTTTTTGTTTTTAAAATCTGATTTGCATTGTTTTTCTTTTGTAATTCTATTTGCCTAAAATAATTTATGAAATATTTCCAGAGAAACAAATGTATGATCACAGTAAACATTCTGTCTGTTCTGTGTGGATTCTTATGCTATGCTCATCATGGTAGTATCTGTGAACTTTCCAGTAGTGCAGTAAGTGACATGACTAACATCTGTCATGTGCTGTTTGTTTTTTCTCATCCTCTCCCCAGAGGGAGAAGTGTGTGCAGTGGAGTGTTTTGTTGTGGTAGGATGGATTTTGTTTTGTTTTTTGTTGTTTAAATATACATAGTGATATGGGTTTTGTGAGGGAAAGGCAAGTCAAAGAAACATGCTTTACACTTGAGACGGAAGCTAGTGAGGTGTGTAATAGTCCTTGTTTCTGAGGGAGATCTTTCCACAGCCAGACTGGTTCCCTTTTGTGTCCTGCCCACACAAGTTTTACTCTTGTAAAGTTGTTGACCACAAGTTGTTGTTGACTACCTTAATCTTAGGTAGTCTTTTAGATACCCTGGGTTCAGACTATGGAGAACCTTAAGGATAAGAAATGAAACCTTGAAAATGATTTCATACTCTATGGAAAGCCAGAATAGAGAGTGAAAGATAGGTACAATACACAGGTTATGTATATATTGGCAAGATTTTGCGCAAATACTCTTTAATGCAAGAGTTATTGCATTAGAGTATTTGAGTAAGAGAACATCTACACTGGCATGTGCCTTTGCGCAAAAGATGTGCTTTTGCGCAAGAGCATCCGTGCCAGTGTAGACGCGCTCTTGTGCAAGAAAGCTCCGATGGCCATTTTAAACATTGGGCTTTCTTGCGCAAGAAATTGATGTTGCCTGTCTACACTGGCCTCTTGCACAAGAACAGTTGCGCAAGCGGGCTTATCCCTGAATGGGCGCGTCAGAATATTTGCGCAAGAAACACTGATTTTATACATTAGAATGTCAGTGTTCTTGCGCAAGTACTCGCACTGTTCTTGCGTAAGTACAGTGTAGACAGATGGCAAGATTTTGCGCAAAAGCAACCGCTTTTGTGCAAAATCATGCCAATGTAGACACAGCCTTAGTATAGCCTGTGCTTCTAGAGACACCACAGTATTCTGTACTAATTGGAGCCTCTTCAGTACTAAACCCTTCATGCCCAGCTAAACTGAATTGCTGTAGCCCAATGAAGAGGTGGTCAAGGTAAGAATAACAGCAGCCAAATTGTTCCTCTCCTGGTATCTCCCAGCCAACCAGAGTTGATTAGAAGCACTCCTCCCAGATACTTCAATGTGAATACAGCGAGTATCTTTGTCTGTAGTACATCCTTAGCACAGGAATTGAGGAATTCACTTACATTTCATCCTGTCCATATTGGCCTTTATTTTCTGTGCTCAAGATTCTGCCTCATGTCTTCATCCAACACTAGTAGGGTGCCAGGTGTCCGGTACTCACTCGGACAGTCTGGTATTTTTGGCTCCTGTCCGGTAAAAAAAATTGAGAAATTTTCTGAATTTTTTCCCCGGCCAGGAGGCAAAAATGCTGGGCACCTGTAGCCAGACAGGAACCCCCCTGTAACATCCATTTTTACTTGCTTGAAG
>JANRFK010001234.1:39624277-39641269 GCA_030068395.1 Apalone spinifera
TGAAACTACCTGTGAGTTTCCAATGTGCTTTCAGGTTTCACACACTGTAGAGTTAAAACTTATTACAGTGAGTTGGGCGTAATTAACAATAAGACACCAAAGTTGTCAATGAGACTAACTCCAGCGGGAGCTGCAATGTTTTCATAACTTATAAGGTTACCCTACAGATGCATTAAGACAAGCTAAGGCCCTAAAATATGTCAATATTAGGAGGCTCTATAGCATTACCAAAAAGTGTAGTATTCTAGCAGAAAGAACAATGAAAATATAAACAGTAAAGTTGTATATGTGCATATGTACCAGTACATAGGTGAGGATGAAATTAAAAACTAGTATTTTTTTTTTTTTTATATTTAGAGGCCCTCATAATCTGAGATCCTGAGTAGCTGCTTACTTAGCTTGTGCATAAATGTGGCACTGGATTATTCACTTCTCTATGTAAAATAAGGTGACTTAGATTTAGAAGCCTGAGTTAAAGCGCTATTTTTTAAAAAAAATTTGGTCAATAATTATATAAGGACAAAGACTAGATTATCCTTTTAAATTGTTTTGAAAATGTCCTATATCCATGAGACCATAGCAAAGATTATTTCCTAGAGTTCAAATTCTTACAATCGATGTGGGAGTATTTTTTTTTAAATAATCATGCATTCTTACCATCTTTATCTATGATAGACTAACATGAATTATTACATTTTATCTCATCTGTAGTCTCTGTACTGGTTTTGAACCGGACAGTCCATTTGAGCTTTCTGTTTGGGAAACAAATTGAGGAAAATATAAATGAGAAAATATAAGTGTCTGGTATTTTCTAAATAAGATGTAATGTAGATTGTGATGTAATGTTAAGTATGTCCTGTATTTTTGTTCAAATCAACTGGCAACCCTACTCTGTACAGAATGTTAGGTGTAATTAAGTATATCCACACCAAAGGGACATTTTGCATTTTTTGTGTGGTACTCTAAAATATTGCAAACAATTTTTTTAAAGCAGTGTAATTGTCCTTCCCTGTTCAAGCAACATCAATGTTCCTGAGTCCCTGGACCAGAGAACTCCAGGAGTGGAGTCACCTAGCCGGGGAGAGGTGCTCATGGCCTAGTGGCTGGCTGAGTCAGCAGCGGAGTCTAGTGGCCAGGACTGGTGGCCATGAGGGGGGCCTAGGTGGAAGGTTGGTGGCTGGCACCAGAGGAATTGACCATCCTTGGTCTGGTATATTCCTTCTTCACTTAGTACTAGTCAGGTCTTGAATATGCTGGACCAGGGAGGTCCATCCTGTAGATTGTTAATTTGAGATGAGTTGCACATATGCATACATGTGTATAGGAGATACAGGTTCAGTAAGTAACTTAATATGGTATAATTATTACTAAGTACTCATTTTGAGGTATTTGCAAAAAAAACCAAGAAACCATTTGATTGCTTTATTACTTACTTTATTGCAGATTCAGTTGTAGGAGAATGGGTTTTGGTTTCTTTGTGACATTGGCTGGTTTGTAATATATTTTGTTAAGTCTGGGAGCTCAGTGGTAGATTTGATCCCTGATATTACCTGACATTCTATTTCAACTAAGTGTAAAATCATACTTAAATACATGGGACTATCTCAGTGAGGTTGTCCACGCTACTTGAGATATGACTTTCACATGCACGATAGTAATCTCTTAAGGGTGTCATTCGATACCCATTGAAGTCATGAGATCCTTCAATACAGATTTCCATGAAAGCTGTGGGTCCCAGCATGGTCTGTTCTCAGGGAGTAGTAGTGGGAGTTGGGGGTTCATTAAACAGTAATATAGCTGGATGTAAAAAACGGACATAAATAAAACAGTGAAGATTCAGCTCTCATTCAAAGGACTTAAGTTGAGGCTTAGTGGAACTGATTTTTAAGGGTAAATATAAGGGACCACTGTGGAGTGGGATGGAGAACTGTTCAAAAATGTCCAGCCAGCTTTAGTAATTAAATCCTTCACTTGGGCATATGAGTTGGACAATGGAAACCCAACTGTCTCTGATTTGGGGTAGGTTCTAAATTCCATAGACACTGGTTGCAGAGTCCTAAGGAATTGACATAATAAATCCGTTTACTACGGACAGTATGAAGGAGTCCCCCAAAATTGTCATTTTGAATTGCAGAGCCACTATCAAAATATTCAAGTGTTTAATTTAGATCTGAGCATTAAAAAAAGACCAGTGTTGGAATGTTATTTATGAGAACAAAGTGAACTGACTTAGGCACAAATTAACATATCTAATTATTTTAAACTAAATAATGAAGTATGACGTTAGTATGCTTTTGAAGAAACATTCCAAAAGAGGTTTCTTTTATTCCTCTTTCTCCATAGTACTTATTCCTCTACTGCTTAAAATTCTTTATGCAACAATATAGAGTTGATTACAGCAGAGTAGGTTATGATTTTCTGTTTGAAGGGATATTTGTGTTCATTATGTGGAGATCTGTGCATGCTTCTGATTGTCTCCAGTGGTTAGGCAATTGAACTTCCTGGATAACTGCTAGTGTAATCCAGCTCTAATAAAAATGTACTTTTTTTTCACTTCTCAGTCTGGTTTGAGGCAGTTGTGTTATTCATATTCTTTCCTCAGGAGAGTTCTGGCATTTTCTCTGATTTAAAAATGTGTCTAGTTAGCTTCAGAAAAAAAAATGGAAAGACTCTACTTGTTTCTCAGCTTATAAGTGGTTAACTCCAGCTTCCCTTCCTCTCTTGTTCCCTTCCCCAGATATTAGGAAGAAAGGATATGAGAAGGGGTCCTGTTGAATCAAAAGGGGGGGAAATGTGTGTTGGAACAAAAGTCTCCTTCACAGGTGGTGTAGGCAAGACATATCCAAAAGTTCTGCTACTCTAGATGCTGATGCTAGCTTGTATTGATTTTTTGTTAGAACCATTTTCTCCTGATTTAACTACTTTATGCCTCTTGCTGTGTGTTATTTCTCTTCCCATCAGTTTACAGGACCTGTTAAATTCTGAGACGCTCCTCTATGTACTAAGGTATAGGTTAGAAATCAGTGTGCTTTCAAGTAAACTGACCGTTAAAGGCCTTGCTAGGGATGCTACAATAAATTGTTGGTGTTTTCTTTTCATACCTGGAAGGAAGAAATAAGCCAATTTATTTAAGTATCCAAGAAAAAATGTTCTAGCTTAAACAAATTGAGTGCTTGTGATGGACAGCACTGGAGACAAGCCCTCTATAAGCAGCATAGATAAATAATGTGAAGAAGCAGTGAAGTGCCAGGAGTTCTAGCAACTGTTGAAGTATCAATGACGGCATCCAGGAGCCCGCAGGCCTTTTGAATTGCTGGGACCACCTGGGCCAGTTGCCTCCTTCCCACCCCTGCCAGTGGCAGGCCTGCCCCTAACTCATCTTGTTTATACCATGACACAATCATATGATAAGCATGATTTAGGGCCGCTCCTGACGTGATGCAGATTTGAAACTCCGTCTATAAGGTTCTAATGCCCTCAATGATACACCTTGAATAATGCAATCTTTTTAAAGGTAAATAAGATGATTTAGTACATCCTGAATGAGGCATATTCTGCATGTCGGAGCTCAAGAAAAATTTAAATTACAGGTGTATGAGGGAGGGCAAATCGAACTCCAGTGAGTTATTATCTAGGAGTTAAGATTTCTAAATGGGTGGGGTAAGAGGGCAGCATAATCTCCCCTTGAAAATGCCCTCTGTGTTCATAAGATTACTGAAAGAGGGGATGAATGATGAGGAGAGGGGAAAGAGTCATCACAGCAAGTGAGGGAACATGGAAAGAGTGTCAAAAATTAGGATATTTTGGATAGAACTTCTTCACATTGAAATGATTACCTGAAGTTTACTTCTGAAAATTCTCTGATCACTATTATAAATCTGACAAGACTTGTATATTTCAAAGTGCACTCTCTAAATGATGGAATTAAATGCTTTTGTAATTGTGGATTTGTAATTGTATCACGTATAAGATGATTTAGCCAGCGTTGCTTAGGTCCTTAATTGAATGAATTTTTGTTTTTCTTCATTTAAAATATTGTTCTGAAGTGGGGCTAGAGATGAATGGCTCAGTATGCAGGTTGCCGGAAGGCAAGAAGACAACTCCAGGCCTCTCTCACTGCAGCAGGCTGGTGCCAGGTGAAAAACGCCTCTCCATGGCTGCTGCAGCTCCTAGGGGCATTGCTGGGGGGCGATCTGCATGTGTCTTGGCTGAGGCGATCAAGGTTCATCTGTCCCCTGAACTCCCCAGCCAGATTGAGAAATGGAGGAAACTGCATTTCTCCTCACTCCCTGATGAAGGGGGCACAGGCAGCAATGTTTCTGTAGGAATGCATGATGGGGGAAGCTACAGCTTTTTTCTGGACGGTTTTATGGGTCTCTGTACAAATTGGACCGGGAGGGAGACGAATCTCCCCCCGACATACTCGACCAGAAAACTCTGACCTTGGTTTTATAATAAAAGGAAGTTATAGTAAGAGGAAGCTGCAAATTTGGTGATCCTAGCTCTTACCGTGTAGGAGAAATTCTTGAACAGACTGACTCGCCCACTCAGAAACTCTCTCTATATATAAATAAAAATAAATATTTATTTCACACCCCCCTCCCCAGGTTGGATCTGCAGACATAAGAGCCTCCCCACCATGCGGGAATCACTCAGTGCTTTGCACTGAGGTCTCAGTTTGTTACCCCTTAGCTTTTTAGTCCATCTTTTCAAAGAGTTGCAAAGTCGTTCAGAGCTTGTTAGATAATTTTTGTTTCAGATAAAGTACTTGGAAAAAAAATCAGTATAGCCTGCAGGTATACAGATCATGTTGAAAAAGATAAGATTTGCAGTCCTCCTGCATAATCTCAAATCTAAGTAGCACTAAGGTCAAAATTTTGCATGTGAACTACAAAATGAGCACTCTTCTATTCCATTTACCTCAGGCAGTTCTAGAATCTGTGTGACTCCTTGATATAGTAACCAGAATATTTTGCAGGCTTTTATTTTTAAAGAGGTATTCATAAATAATTTTATTTTATTTAAAGAAGAAATAAGCTTGTGTGAATCAATTCAAGTAAGATTTTTTTTTAAATAAAAATGCATGGACTCATATTTAGATTGTGATCTGATACGTGTGACACATTACTACACATCCCACATAATGTACCATTATTATTGATTATTTGTATTATAACAGTACATCACTAAGATCCCCCTAACGTGCAAAGGATTATGTAGACATTTTTTTTAAAGACAATGTGTCCCAAAACTTTTACAAGCTGAATAGAAAAAACAATAAAAAAATAAGGAAGAGGAACTGAGACCAAGAGAGGTTAATGGTATGTCTACACTACAGCTGCTACAGGTACAGGATGGACCTCCCTGGTCTGGCACCCTTAGGACTTGACCAGTCCCAAAGGAGGGCGTTTCCTGGACTAGGGGAGGTCAATTCTACCTCTCTGATGACAGACTCTGGGCTCTCCCCTGTCCATCAGCAGACCTGGCAGTGCTTTACCCCCCACAGCCGAGCTCTACTCCCCCAGGATGCTGGCTCTCAGCTCTGTTAGCCAGTCCTGGCCACTGCTGCTCTGCTGTCCTGGGGCCTCCAGGGATGCCACAGCTCCATTTTCTGGGGAGCAGGGCTTTGCAGCTCTGCTCTCTGAAGCTTCCAGGGCTTCACAGCTCCAGGGCTCTGCTCCACAGGGCTGCCGAGGATGCTGTGGCTTCACTGCCAGGGGGTGCCAGACTGTGAATATTGCTGGACCAGAGAGTCACAGATGACAGAGGTTCAATGTGTACTTCATACGTTAGTGGAAAATGGCTTTTTTACCTGTGTAATTAATCTATCTCTCCAAGAGGTGATAAGCAAGTCATGGAAATCCTAACAACCTAGCCAAATCCACATTGGTGGTTGGGTTGACCTAACTATGGTCCTCAGTGCATTACATTTTTCATAGATTGAAGTGATATATATAGTTTGATCTAATTTTTTAAGTTTACACCTGGCCTCAGTGTGCTTCACATAGAAGTCGGTGGCAGAGCTAGAACGTGAATATTCACCTTTGGAGTCCAAATTTAAGTTCCTTTTCTGCAAGACCTTCCTCTCTGCCTTGGTGCTACTGTGTGTTTGTGCAGACAAACTCCATAAAAAACTTTTTCAAAAGCATCACTCACCTGAGCCTGTGATCTCTCAATTTTTTTTTTTTTTTACCACAAACAGGGCAAATTAATCTGTTCCTTTGTTAGCATCAGAAAGTGACAGCTGGATGTGGTTTCATTTACTAATTATTCCACATTAATTCCATAATATTTAAATACTAGATGGAGACTCTGCTAGCACTTACATTAATCCACTAAAAGGAACTGTTGGAAATCAGCACCTGGAGATTAATCAATTCTGCCTCCATCTAGATACAAGCTCCTTCTCTAAAGCCTGTACAATTTATGTACAGTAGCCTACATCAAAGTCTGCTTTTTGAAACAACATAATAAATATCTAATAATAATCATAAAACAACATAGAGTAACCTTTCCAACACATTTTTTTAGTCCTGACTGCCATTTGTAACAGCATAAGAAAAAACAGGGCTACAGCATCGGAAGTGCTTGAAATAAATTCCTCCTGCCCAGAAACAGATATGATGTCTGGAGCAAATGCACTTTCTTTTTTGAGCTTCAGAAATCCCACCCATAACTCACGTACAAATAATACAGATTGAGATTAAATGGAATGGAAAATTTTGGAACTGGATCTGCTTCCAAAGTTTGGTGGTGTAACCGAGCTTTCATGGATCATAACTGCGAGTGCCGAATTCAGGTCATATTGTTAAGAAGCAGGGCAAATCTATTCCAAATATCTGGTGATGATTACCCACAAGACATATCAAACCCGCCACAAAAATAACTCTTGTCTTACCACAGTGGCTACTAGGAAGTCATTAAAGCTGAGGCATTACAATCTTACAACACCATCAAAAACACTGACTTTAAAGCTTGAGTGGTTCCTTAGAACTAATCTTATCAAACAATAGATTCTTTGGATCCCAAAGGATCAGCCACACTCAGGTCAATATACAACTCAGATCCTAATCAAGAGTTGCACACTGGCCAATACTTTAGTATCTAAAATCTGAAGGTTCATTTATAAAAGGAAGAAGGGGAAAGTTGAAATTGATTATAAATATCAAATACATGTTTGATACATATTTTTTGATCAGATTCATAGAGTTGTTGAGCTCTAGTTATACCTGGATCTTCCACCATCAGTCCAGTGTCACCATGAGTCAATGTCCATTATAGGGGCATCAGGATATCATGGGATCTCATTTCTTATGGGCTTGAAGCCTTCCCCTGAGCATTCAAACAGATTAGATGAAAAAGGATCCTGTCCAAATGGCCTTGTTTACTTAATTTCCAGTGGCCTCTTAGCCTGTGGGAACAATAAGTTTTTGATGTAACTTTCTGTCTCCCAAACTTCGCAGCAGTTAGCATAGGGTAATGTTTCCATTAAACTGTAAGTATACGTGAATGAATTGCCAGGCCCCTGTGCAAGAGATGTGTTGGCTGATTGGTGCTCCCAGGAAGGGCAGGGCCTTTCCAGAAGGGACAGGGCTGAGGGCTGCCCCGCAACCCCAGCCAGCCCTTAGTGCTATATGGAGGGTGCCACATGGCAATTTAAAGGGCCAAGCAGTAGCAGCCGACAGGAGCCCTTTTGAATCATCGGCCCCTTTTGCTGCTCCTGTTGGCGAGTTTGTATACCGTTTACCACAACCTCCTGAGAGACATGCTTCCCTTTTGATCTTGAATCAAGGCTATAGTAATAGACAAGATTTGTTTCTTGACATTACAAGACCTAAGCATTAGACCCTACCGTTCTAATGCTCTAACCATGCAGCTTTGCATTTCAGAGTTCTACTCTATCTTAATGTAATCGGCCAACTATCATTTACACATCTTCCTAACAAATTTTCAGAGGTGGACACTGGGACATGCAGTCTATGAGCTGATTAACCCTTTCTGGATGTTTGCCCCATCTTAATCAGATGTCTAACATTTCAATCAGATAACATCACAGAAGTCCAAGGGCTAATTTTGTGGATCTGGACCCAAACTTCTGAAACTTCACAGGTGTCTTTCTTGTTTTAGAATTTGTACTGGGCCCATTGCTGCTAATAGAATTGGGTAGCACGGCATTTTCTTGTTAACACTACTGATTTACTGCCATTCACAGCAGAGAGCAAAGGTAATATCTAGAGATGGCTGGGAAACTGAATTTAATTTTTGTTGTTAATGTTGAGGTTTAGGATTTTTATATTCCAAATTGGAACGACAAGCTCAATACTCAGAAATCCTACACATCAGGCAACACCTAAATGTCCCTGTGGCAGGAGCATTTTCCTGTTTCCAAAAGCACATCAATGCCTCAGGATGGCAGGCTTACCTGGAGATCCCCAGCTCTATGGCAGCCTGCAAGGGAAGCTGCCAATGAGTCACCAAGAATGGAAGCCCTGGCTCCTAAGCTCCCGGCTAGGTAGATTGCCTAGGTCCCTAGTAACTGGGCAGACAAGTTGTCAGGAAACCAAACAGCTTTCTGTCGAAACTGATGTGCTTCCTTGGAACATTTTAGGAATCAAACATTTTCTGACCAAAATCTCCCTAATAATGTCCCAAAAGAGTATTATGGTATTGTAGCAGAATAGCTTAAAGGAACCAAATATAGCTTTTACTGAAAAGTATGAGACATATTTAAGTGAACCACAGCTAATGGAAAAGTAATTTTCCATCTGTATAAAGTGTTTATTTTTTTTCAACTCCCCTTCCTTTGAGCTGCTATACTGTGATCCAGTTAAAGTATTGTGTGCACCAGAAAGAGAATACACTAATTTGGTTGACCATTATCATTTGTGTTGTGGTTAGGTGAATGGACAGGAAAGACTAATAGTGATGCCAGAAGGGAGACTAATACTGACTTTGTATCTTGGATTGAAGCCTTTTATGAGACCAGAATGAAATGATTACAGTGGCTACTTTAAATGCAAACAGAATGAGGTGGAATTGTCAAGTTAAGTGACTATGGAGGGAAGAAGTGAGGTATCTATTTCTGTAATATAAAGGTATGAAGAGTGTAGGGGGCAAGAAGGGATTTGGGATCAAAACTTTGACTTTCAGTGAACTTGTACTTTGAAAACCCACAGATGCTCTTGAAAGTCTCCCGTGTGTGTGTGTTTTGCTTTTTCCGATATCATTCTGTCTGCGTTTGTCACTTCAGTGCAGGAAACACAGGTTCACTTCACTCTCCTAATGTCTTATTCTCTAGCTTAGAAGGCTGTAGAAGGGCAGTTTGATGAGCTGAAAACAAAAATAAAAGGTTTTCATGCTTCACTGAGTAGTGCCCCCCCTTAGTTGATTGAGTTGCACTAATTAGGCTCCAGAGGGAATCCTTTCCCGCCTATGTTAGCCAGAGAGTGGGGGGATAAAAAGAAATGAAAACAAAGTGGAAAGTTAGGGATTAGGAACAGTAGCTTCTTGAGGAGAGGTGATACAAATTTAATGCATAGTTCTATTGCTTTATTGAACAGTACAAAACCCAATCTTGTTTTTAGTTATTTTTTTCAAGATATGTTCTTGAGTTTTGTGATTAGATAATGAAGATTTTAGAATCAGAAATGAACTGACCACTTTGATGCATGACATACTCCTTAATTCAGCCTGCTTGTTGAAATTGTATTAGTGTTACAGAGGGGGGGTGTGTGTGTATTGATAGAACTCATGAGATTTGAGGCCTGATCAAATTTATACTGAAATAGTCAAAGTTCTTTTTCTTTGTCATTCTTAGTTCATGGGCACCATATAAAAACAGTCCTAAAGTGCCATGTCTGCAGTCAGTTCTCTTGCTGAAACCACACTTTAAATCATGGCTATTAACTGGAAACCAAAATCTTCCTATATAGTAGTCATCCTTTTGACGGAAAGTCCTGAGGCAGAGAGTGTAAATAGCACAGCCACTGCTTTTAGAAGTGTGAAAAATCCTTCACACTGTTGATGGGGATTTCCTTAGTAAAATGCCTGGCAGCGCTATTAGATTCCTGGCCATGGAGGCACTGCCCAGATAATGCCCTTTTACTGCTTTGATTTTATGGTATTTTAGTAGTATAGGGCTTATCTGCCTTTCCCTTTAGCTTTTTAGACATGTCTGCAGGAATCCAGTCTGGGATTTATTTGTAACTGTCATAGGAAAGCTAAGGAAAAAAGAATTTGCTAACAAAGTCAGTACTCAAGTGAAAGATTGACAAAGCCTTTGACCTATCTGTTCCTTCTGTCACATGAAGGTGAACATTCTTTATAAAAAATGAGTCATTGCATTATGGAACAAAATTCCTGCCAGGTCACTTTTTTCCTAACTTGAAGTTAAGAGTACATGTGATGCTTAACCTCAGCAAGCCTTTTGAACTGTTAAAATGGACCACATTTAGGAAACTTACCACACTTTAACCACCTCAAATATATTAACTGATTAAATGGCTTCTCTGAGATAATATAGTGAGAGCATTCCAGGCATGTATAGTTCGTGATGACAATGTGCACCATTAAAACAGAGGGTATTTGTCAGTTGCCAGTGCTTACTACAGTGTTACTTCAGGGATGGTTGTTTTCTTCTCTTCTTAGACCATGAAAAATTATAAGTGGTGCTTGCGGTTCCACTTACCTAAAGGATGCTTCCCATGATGGGTATAGCTGACTCTACACTTAGTCTTCAGACTCTTTTGTATTTAGTGCTGCTGAGGATGGCATCTATGCATTTTGACAATCCCTAGTTCTTTGTAATAGGCAGTTCTTATTGCTGCTGATGCAATGTAGAGCAGTCCAGAAGCTGCTCTGAATTGTTGCATAGTGTCTGATGGTTGCATAGTGTCTGATGGTAGAGGGGTAATTTTGACCTAATGAGGGTTTGCATATGTGGGAAGAATCAGACATGGTCCTTTGCCACCAGAAATAACTTTACACGTTACTTTCTCCTGACTCTTATAAGTCTCTCCTTGTCCCCTATATTTTCTCTGCTACTGAACTGGCTCCAATCCAACCCTGCAGTAGCTTATTGCATGCTGAGTTTCCGCAATCCCATAAGTACTTTTATTCTGTCAATTTTCTCCTTTCTTACTACTTTCCATGTGATAGGCTCCCAAATTATCCTACTTCCTCTAGATTCCCCTTTTCTCAACTTGTCTCTGTCAGAGTCTCCCTCTGTCTCTCCAATCTTTTTCTTGCTCCCAAATCCTGCATTTTGGCCTGGCTCTTTACAAATCCCCTCACAGTCCGCAGATTTTTCTCCTCTAAATATTCTCCATCTTTCTTTTCACTTTCTCAGATATTCCTCACCCTTCCCCCAAACCACCTTCTTCCTCTTTCATTCAGTCTTGGCTTATGTCTATGCTACTGAAGAAAGTTGATCTAAAGTATGCAACTCCAGTATGCTGGAGTTGATAAAACTAAGGTCAAATTGCCATGGAGTCTATACCTTGGGTTGACAGGAGAACTCTCCCATCTACATAGCTTACTCTTCTCACTGGGGTATAAAATACAGGTGTCCACTGCAGAAGGATCCGTGGACACTGTTGAGTGTTCACTACACCCACTAAATTGGTAGGTGGATCTCAAAATGTAATGTAATGTAGGTATAGCCTTATAGTGCAGCCATTGTAATGTTCTTACCTTCTGGAAAATTCTTTGGTCACCCCTTCCTCTCTTTCAAATTCCTCATTCCTTCTCTCTTAATTCTATTAGTTCCTATCACGTTGCAATGTATCGCCAAGTTCCTTGGTTTCATCTCTTCTCCCACTTCCACATTATTATCTTGTCTCTCCTGATAACCATACCTCTTACTTTTCTCTCCCCTAATCCCACGTATTTTTTACCTTTTCCTCCTTTGAAATGTGAAATTTACCGTCTTGGCCAAGATGCCAGTAATATTAAGTGCACCTTGTGGTTGGCAGTTGTAGCGTCTCTTCTGGACTGGGCACTCACTGAAAGGCACCAGTGAGCTATGCAAACTTATTTCATTCCCCTTTCCACCCCTCAAGAGCTACAGTCTGTTGTTCTCCTCTTCAAGTTCTTTACTTTCTTCTTCATTATCTGTTAGTCACTCTTCAACTAGACACACACTTGATCTTCTTATCACTTTCCACTCACATCCCATTTCCCAATGTTTTTCCCCCTTCCAACTCTCTCCCTCATTCTTAATTTGTCTCTTACCTTCTCTGAGATTTTCCCCCTCCATCCTATTCTCCTCTTCTTCATCCCAATCTCTTAAGATTCTTCAGTTACTTCTCTCACTTGTTCATCTCACTTGTTCCATTTTTCTTTTGGAACTGGAAGGACACAATTAGGCAGAAGCAGAAACTATTGCAAAAAAGCATTATTAGTGCTGTACTGCATTAAATGTAAAATACTAATAAAATAAAGGGAACCTTTCAAAAATGGAATTATATTATATTTCACAAAGATCATTTGCATGTCTTCAGAAGATCAAATAGTTCTACCAAAGGTAACCTACAAACAAATTAGTTTTCTTTCAGTCTGTTAGGTGTACCTGAAAAGGTTGTAGAGCAGTGTGCCTGATGACAGACCATATGTCATTGTTCATTAAGCATTGCAGCAAGGAACAAAAATGAATGAGGCAAAGGAAGACAAGCAGTGCAATACGCAGCAAGCAATACAGGAAGCACCAGAGTGTTCTGAGAGACTGGAACACAACTCCTCACCCTTTTCACAATAGTACGTAACTATGTCTATACAGATGTAAACAAAGCAGCTACAATAGTTATGCATCCAAATAGTCACTGATGATCAAAATAAAACTGAAAGGGCTACTAGTGTTATAACCAATTGAAGAGGGAAAAACAAATAAACAAACTTTGTTGACACAAAGCTGCGTAGTTTTGAAAAACAAATGATTTCTCTTATAGCATGTTGCCCTACTGCTGTTCCAAATCTCTGCTATTGTGCATTACCACTGGCACAGATCATGAAAGGTTGTCTTGGGGAAACCCTTTTACCCCTTCTAAAAGGGACGTGACCACTGTAAGTGCTTATTATGTTGGCTTACCGTAAGCTCAGGGAACTATTAAGAACTGTGCATTTGACATACCCCAAAGGGGACATGGAAAAGACATTATTATGACACTCAGTCCCCACCTCAACACAGAGATAAATTACTTATTCCCTAGGGATTGTTGTCACATGAGCTTGCAAACCGCTTCAAACAGATTCCTTTCCATCTAGTTGCTAAAGAAATATTTCCTCTTTTCCACACAGTCCTGGATCAATGACTGCTCTCTTAGGACCCTTAAAGATGAGAAAAAATAAAGTTAAAACATTAAGAAGGAAGAGTTCTGACTTTCCAGTGGAACACACTGCTATTAGTCATGGAAAGTCCCAACCCACTGAATTTTAAAATAATCTTACAGACAAACTTTTTCCTGTATATGTGTGTAGTGATATTTACTTAGCTATCTCATTTTATATATATTTTTTAAATTATTACATTTTCCCACATAGAGCTAGAATTATTATAAAAGAGCTGTTTTCTTTACAGCCAGAAAGATACCTAGATACCACTAACACCAATGGTTTTTAAACAGCAAGCAAAAATACTTACAGAAAGTTTGTTCCTCAAAATAAGTGATGTTTGGTTCTGGTAGCAGTTATCTAGCTAGTTATTTGCCACTCTAATCTGATATTATTCCTTTATTTATTTAGCACCTCAGATAGGGATGTTAAAATGAGCCCAATAGGGGCTCTTGTGCATTTCAAAGACTGAAACATGGCATGGAGCCTGGGGCCACCTGGGGAGACTCTCTCCACAGGACACTTCCACTTTGAAATGTGCAAGGGCCCCAGTGGGAACTCTTGTACATTTGAAAGGTGGAACACCGCTGTGCCTCTGCCCCTTCCCACAGAGCTGGAGCTTGAGGTGAGGGGAAGTAACTAGTCTATTAGTCACTTAAATCCCTAATCTAGGAACCTCAATCATCAACCAGACCCCACTATGCTATGTACTATATGAACAAGACAGAGAGACAGAACCTGCTTGAGAGGGCTTGCAATCTGGGAATAAGACATGAGGCAACAGACATTCCTAAATACGTGCAATGAAAAATACTACGTTGTGTGCATTTTATACGTTTTGATACATTCCTATCTAAATGATGTAATTCTGATGTTCGCTGTGTGTATCTCTAAGGATTATCTACTACATTTCTCTTCATCTGGGATGAGAGCTGGATCCTCAGTGAAGTTAGCAGGCACTGGAGTTCTCTTATGTATTCAAAGAAATGATGTATCCATTCTGCTTCTATTCTTAGCACTCCTCAGATAATTTGTGCCTGTGATGATAATGAGGGGAATTAATTTAACCTGGAATTAAAGAATCAAGCCTAAAAACATTGATGTTTGCCTTGAAAGTGATGGCAGACAAGATATTGAGGAAAACTTTTCATGCAATAATTCTTCAGAAACTAAGAGCAGGGAAACAATATCTGTTTTTTTCACCCTGTCAGATGAAAGGAGTCCCATTTAGGATTAAGGAAGCTATGTATTGCAGAAATGGGGGGCGGGGGGAGGGGAAGAGAGGGAGGAGTGAATACTCCTATTTGCAGAATCATTAGTAAAGAGCTACAAAAATCATTGCCTCTGAGTTTGTTACATCCCCAGACCCTTAATGTGGTTGCCAAAATTCTAACTAAAATGCATTATTGCATAATAAAACAGCTCAGCTTTAAAATTGGTCAGTTTATTGATTTTAACGGCAAGGGATTTGAAAGCATTCACTTTGTATGCTGTTATTTTCTTGCTTTCTGAAACTAATCTGCTGTTGCTTAATTCACTAGTCACATGCAGATCTTATGATAATCAGAGAGAAAATGAAGTGTGCGCACTAGGGATGTTGTTCTGATAAATTACATGAAGCATCTCTTTTGAAACCCCTGCCATAGCAAGGAATTTTAAGCTAAATTACAAAGCTGCTTTTATTATTAATTTTCACACACTATTAGTAGCATCAGTAAAATTAGATACTTTTAACTTTGATTGTTTCCCCTGTGCAGTATTTGTACATTTAATGAATCATGGTATTTATGTTCACCGAGCTCTTCTATCCTGGATATATTAATTAGAATTAATAGGAAATATGTATATGATGGGGGTTGGGGAGGAAGGAAGAGAAACAGACTGTAAAATAAAGCTGGTTTGATTTGGTGGTTATTTATTCATTTATTAAAGGCATTGTTCTAATGACAAAGCTAACAACAAAAGCAGCTTTTAACTGGTTCATATATATATTTAGTAAGAATTAGTTTTATTTTACAATTAAAGAGTGTAAGCTTTAAGTCGGAGAACTAAAGGGACTAATAGAGACCCTTTACCTCTCTACGAAGTTGTCTGATATAAGTAACGACACACAAGGGACATGAGATGTTCAAGCAGGGATTGGGATGTGGATAATCTTGTGTATGGATTGGGTGGAATTTTATATTTACTCCTCCAGTGCTGAACTGGCAAAGTGTAGCCTCAGCAGGAAAGGGACTGGCGAACCTTACTTTCGCCACTGAGCAAGGGGAAAACAGGGACCAAATTGTTACTTCGAGACCTAACTCATCCCTTCTCTGCTTCAGGTATCATATAGTTATGTACTGTTCTTACTCAGGCTGGAATGCAACCTGTCAATAGTAAGACAAGTAAGGCTTCTGTGAGAGTACACTCTGTCTGCTTTGTAGAAGGCTTTACAAGAACTGAACTAGGGATGCGAATGACTAGTCAACTATCTGCTAAGCAAAAGCTTATTAGATAGTTCACTCACTAGTCGACTAGTTGCTTCCCCACCTCCCCCCTTGCTGCCTCTATCAGAAAGAGGCAGCAAGGGCTGGGGAAGAGGAGGGGATGCTTCAAAGGGTAGCACCACAAGGAGCCTAGGGCCAGACCCTGGACTCCATGTGGCACTGCCATTTTGAAACACTGCATGCAACCCACACTGCACGCGGTGTTTCAAAGTGGCAGCACCATGTGGACCCGGGGTCAGTTGGGGACTCCCCACCTGACCCTGGACTCCAGGTGGCACTGCCACTTTGAAACGCCACAAGTAGCATTAGGCCAGCAGGGAACTACTTCAGAACAATGAGGTCCCCACAGCATTTTCACCTTTGAAATGTAGCAACAGCCCTAGGGCTGTTGCTACACTTCACAGGTGGAGGCGCCCTTATCAACTAATCCAATAGTCAGTGCAAATTGCATTGACTATTCAATTAGCCAATTAATCTAAATTTAACATCCCTAAACTGAAAACAACTTTTTGTGGAGTCAGCTGATGGAAAATATTAAGTGCAGTACATAAAAACCAAAATGATGGCAATTACTTACCCACTTTGTTGGTTTCAGTGGAGACAGTACCAAAGTTCTGCTTCTGGTACAATGCAGTTATGTGCTTTCCTTTACTTCAGATTTGAAATGATCTATCTAAATGTGTATGTGTTTCATATATCGCTTTTGAACTACAAAAACAAATATGTAACAACGTAAAGGTGTACAATACGTGTTAACAATTATATTGAGCAAATTAGATTGCTTTTGTAGCGTGGGGCTATTTTGATTTGCTAGGACACCTGAATACTTCTAAAGTTATGAAACCTGCATTCTTTGGGGGCATAATTTTCCATCTGATAATAAAAACAGAATTATAGCTGTTGAAGCCATTAGTCCAACCACCTACTAGTTCAAATGTTCAACGTTAAAGATCTAGTTCAGCAAAGACACTCTGATTTTTAGAGCGTGGAAGATAAGTGCATATTTATAGTATATGTGACTACATATATTCCACTGATGTCATCTAACTATAGTCCATGCCATAATATAGTAAACTTCAGTGCTTAAAGGCCATAATTGCATTTTAATCTGTGAATAACTGCATATATAGAGTTCTTTGAAGGGGTTAACAAACATGCGGACAAGGGGGATCCAGTA
>JANRFK010001234.1:39641369-39664061 GCA_030068395.1 Apalone spinifera
GCTAGATGGACCTTTGGTCTGACCCGGTACGGCCTTTCTTATGTTCTTATAAATATAGGCTGCCTCAGACCCATTTGTGCATGCACATAAATAGGATAATATGCCTGCACTAAGTGTATTTGCATGTATTTATAGCTAATTAGGTACATAACTGGCCAGCTCTGAGTAGTGTGTACACATTGAGTGTACACATGGACAATCTCTGCCTGTAATTGTGAATCCTCAGTTTTAAAATGGTGTGCCTAAAAGTGTATTTTATAAGGCAGGAGAGAGGTTGGTGTCAATTACGTGGGAAGTTCAGAGCCATCCTACTGGAGCAAGATGGCTGACAACATGCAAGGGGAGTACTTAATAGTTTACACATTGGTGGCACTCCATAACACATATCTAAGGTGACCAAATGCTTGACTGTCTGCTATGGTGCCTATGAATATTGGAGAGGATGATAGTCAAGCAATCACCTACTGGTGTTTGTAGCAGGGTCCTATTCCCTGATCTGAAGCTCTGTGTCTGAGCTAAGGCATGAGAGGCTATTTTGAGCCTCTTGTCTACTAAAATGGTTATGTGATGGAGGTAAAATTCAGCTCTGCATACTACATACATCTGTAGGCTATTAAACCTACATATTAAACACCATCTTTAGGAAAAGGAAAAACAACGTTGAAGATGACAAGTTGGGCAAATGAGGAATGATGAATTTTCAGTAATCTCTGAAAATAATCATATAAATAATTTAAAGTTTAAACTGTGATTAAACTGAATGACTCTCTACTGGAGTGTGCTGTATGTGCGCATCTTTAAATGTGCTATATAATATTCATCTCCAACAATGAATGTTTAAAGTAAGTTTTACTGCATAATGATTGAGCAATCACAATTAGAGAGGAGACTTTATCATTTTTATACACGGTATCTGACCTTGCAAGGACTTGTGAAATTGCCTCAAGAGAGTAGGCAAAAAATGATCTATTCCTTAGACTTCTTATCTATATTCACCTTGAATAATGCTTAAAATAAAAATTGTGAAAGTATGTCTGAAATCTAAAGAAAACAGTAGCTATTATGATGAAACTGGCTGTGGCCTTTTATAGCTTTCTTTATCTTTTATGACTGCTCTGTTCCCTGCAGTGTATCTGTGAAGTGCAGAAAAAGTTCACAGCAGATGATTATACTAAGGTACCAAAGCTAGTGAAGTGTGAGATAATCTTTTGAGCTGAGAATTAGTGTCTCAGGCAACCAAGCGAGAAACCAAAGGGGAGTTATTCCTTCAGTAAAGTTTAACATTTAAGACACACCTGAAGCTATAGCCCTTTATTACTGCTCAAATCAATACTTTCGACCATCTGCTTTACATGTTAATAAAGGCTATTTTTGTTGACAGTGACATGGGTGCTTAACTTAATACAGTGCAGATTTCTAAGACTCTAATAAGCATGGTATTTGATAATATTGCTAATGTTTATGGTGTCAGTCTACAGTCGAGGCATATTTTTTCCTTGAGATACACACAAGTGAGAAGGTAGAGATGTGTGGGACTCCATGGGTTTTGGATTTTCTCACTTTAGTAACTTACATTTTTACCTTTTATCCTATCCTAGACAATACTATTTTATTACCATGCAATAATTTTATATGAAAAAACTTTATCCGCTATTAAAATTCACACATCTCTGGGTAATAGCTAGCGTTATTTCAAAATAACTGTCTGTGTCTACACAGCAGGCAGTTATTTTGAAATAATGTCGAAATACTGTCAAGCTGGAGGACTTCTTACTCTGACTCCTGTAACCCTCATTGTACAAGGAGTAAGGGAAGTCCGAGGAACAGTGCTCTATTTCAAAATAAGAACTGTGTAGACGCTCCCAATTTCAAAATAAGCTATTTTGAAATAAACTACGCAATTGATGTAGCTCACTTTGTGTAGCTTATTTCAAGTTCTGCTGTGTAGACACACCCTGAGGTAGGGAAGTACTGTTATAGCCATACATACTGCACAACAGGTTAGGCAGGCAGTAGTAGACTATACTCATGAAACTAAGCTTTCTGAAGACTTCTGAGTATTATCTTTATGATAATGTTGATGTGTAGGACAAATGCTATAAAAAGCCCATTAAGAAAAAATGACAACCATAGACCACTCTCACCAGACTATTTTTATGTTCTTATGGAATGGCGAGTACCACTTGGTGTCTTATTATTCTATCACAGGGGAAAAAGATATGTCTCTTCACCTTGTAATGTGAGAGAGTGAGGCTGTGTTAAGAGGAAATTAACATGGGGAGATATTAAGTTGAATTTGGGATTGGTACAGAATCAGAAAAAGAATCCAGATCTTTAATGCCAGATTTGCAATCCTGAGCTCAGTACAATGCTCAAGGCACATCCACGCTCAACAGGTAGTGATCAATGGCTCCATGTATGGTTGGCAGTTGGTTTCAAACAGAGTGCCCCAAAAGTCAGTTCTAGGGCTGTTTTTGTTCATCTTTATTAATGACCTGGATAAGGGATGAATTGAACCCTCAGCAAGTTTACGGATGACACTAAGATAGGGGGAGAGGTAGATATGATGAAGGGTAGGGATATGTCCAGAGTGACCTAGACAAATTGGAGGATTGGGCCAAAAGAAATCTCATGAGGTTCAATAAGGACAAGTGCATGCTTCTGCCCTTGGGATGGAAGAATCCCAAGCACTGTTACAGGCTGGGGACTGAGTGGCTAAGCAGCAGTTTGGCAGAAAAGGATCTGTAGGTTACAGTGGATGAAAAGCTTGATGAGAGTCAACTCTTGTAGCCAAGAAGGCTAACAGCATATTAGGGTGCATTAAGAGGAGCATTACCAGCAGATCTAGACAAGTAATTATGCCCCTTTATTCAGCACTGTTGAGGCCACATCTGGAGTATTGCATCTAATTCTGGGCACACTGTTACAGAAAGGATGTGGACACATTGGAGAGGGTCCAGTAGAGGGCAACGAAAATGGTTAGGGGCCTGGAAAACACGACCTATGAGAAGAAGCTGAGGGGTTTTGACTTGTTCAGTCTTCAGAAGAGAAGAGTGAGAGGGGATTTAATAGCAGCCTTTAACTACCTGAAGAGAGGTTCCAAAGAGACTGGAGAGAGGCTGGTCTCATTAGTGACAGATGGCAGAACAAGGAGCAATGGTCTCAAGTTACAGTGGGGGAGGTCTAGGGTTGGATATTAGTAAAAACTATTTTACTAGGAGGGTGGTGAAGCACTGGAATAGGTTACCAGGGGAGATGGTACAATCTCCATCCCTAGGAGTTTTTAAGTCCCAGTTTGACAAAGCTCTGGCTGGGATGATTTAGTTAGGGTTGGTCCTGCTTTGGGCGGGTGGATTGGACTCAACCTTCTGAGGTCTCTCCCACCCTATGATTCTCTGGGTCACTAAATGGTCTCCAGTCCTCCTTCAGTGTGGGACTACCTGTTGGTACCTCAGCTGTTGCAATGGCACCAAGACCCATGGTTGGCACATGGTACCACTGGTCTGTTTCTCACTTATCCCACATGACTCTTTCAGTAGCTGGGTCTTGGACAAGAAAATAGTGCCCACTCTTCAATTGTGCATCAAGCCCATGGTGGCAGGGTCAGCTGATCAGGAAAATTAGCATCAGTACCTATGATGCTGTGATGGGTACTGGAAGTGGGACCTTCTTCCTCCTCATCCTAGATGAGGCAATCATGGCCCTTCCTGCACCCATACCTACCATTTGGCCTCTCAACATCCCAATGAATTCTCCCCAAGTGCCTGTCAGTTGTAGCAGCTTACCTCTGGCATTAGGATATTCAGGTTTTTCTGTACCTTGATGGTTGCTCAAGAGTAGTTCCAAGTCCCAGGTGCAGAATCATGTTGCCCTCTTCCTGTCCACATGTTGACACATGTTGGTTCCTGGTTGAGATGGCCTGCTTGTGAATGGAAACAAAAGTCTACATTAGTGTCAGTACAGAAAATAGAGCTCACAGGAGAGACACTGGATGCCACATCTGCCAGGTCTTCCCTCCCTGGGGACGGGTTCCAGGTTCTGGCAACCTCATTGGAGGTGTCCCTCAGTTCCTGGTAACAATGGCCAGAATGTGTTTGCACTGCTTGGGATAAATGATTGGGTGTATTTATGTTGTCCTCACCATCAGGACAAGGTTCTCAGATCCTGTACTTATCTCCTTCCAGTGATGGACAATTCTGGGGAACATACCCCTTGGAGTCCCATCCCACAGCTGCTCTCCTACAATTGTGCTCATATTGGACTTCTTCGACCTCAGTTGGGGAGCCCATCTTAAGGATGCCAGGATACAAGGCATGTGGTTCCTGGTTGAGATGGCGCTACGTATCAATATCAAAGAGCTCAGAGTGTTGCATCTCATGTTCAAGGCCTTTGATATTGATACGTAGCGCCATCTCAACCAGGAACCACATGCCTTGTATCCTGGCATCCTTAAGATGGGCTCCCCAACTGAGGTCGAAGAAGTCCAATATGAGGCTGCATTATATGTGAGGATTCTGCAATGTTCTATATCAACAGACAAGGAGAACCAAGGTCCATGACCCACTGCCAGATAATCCTCATGCTCTGGGATTTTAGTACCATGTGCAAGATTGACGTGAAGGTTTATCTCCTCCTAGGAGCCCTGAACTCACTTGCAGACTGTGGCTACATTGAGACTGCAGGCTTCTTTCAGAAGAAACTTTTCCGGAAGAGATCTTCCAGAAAAATTCTTCCGAAAGAGAGCGTCCACACTGCCAAAGCGTGTCGAAAAAGCGAGCCTGATTGACCCAAGACTTCTTACCATGAGTGGACACTGCATATGCAGGTCACCCACTTAGTCTTCCAGAGGTAGAGTTCTCCCTAGGTGGACCTGTTCACTACCAAGCAGAACAGTCACTGCCCCCTGTTCTGCTCCAGATGGGGTCTGAGTGCAAGTTCCTTCTGATGCCTTCCTCATGTCTGTTTTTCATCATATTTATTTTCATCTTTGTTTCCCCCAAAATAGTCACTGGTTCAAATGTTTGTTTAACCTAATTTTTTTAAGTGTTCACATTTTGATTTATAAATACTGTGAAATATTATTGCTTTTATCTTTCAAGTATTCTCTTTTGCTTTGTGTCCTTTGTATTTTTGCAATAAGAATTGACACTAAATGTAGTTTCAGCCATTAAAGCATGAAACCAAAGATGATGATAGGAGTAAGGCTATAGTATAATACACCTTCTATTCCAAACAGTTATTTAGATAATAAAAACACAACCTGCTTTCTGTGGGTAACTGACCCGTTAATTATGTGAGAGAGAATCCAAGTAAGAGTCATGCTGCTCTGTGAATGAGTACTTATCACTGATTGGCCTTGGAAAATCTGTCAATAGGATAATAAAAATGATTTAAGAAAAGCTTCAAAAGTTTAAAAACAACAGTTTATGGTGTTTGATCTACTATTTAAATGTGTGATTGATACATACTGACAGCAAATGCCTTACCTGATTCTTTCAATGTTACAATGGTGACCACGTGAAGTAGTATTTGCCAGTGTTTTTTTTGTAATACACTGTAAACTCCATACTCTCGGTGTGCCTCATTCGGGAACACATGTGGTATGGACCCTGGCAGGGGGAGGAGGAGAGGTGTGTCTGTGAGCTGCCACTCTTCCCCCAAGCTGGGGGAACGGCAGCGACTGACTCTGCTATCAGGGCAGCAGGGAAAAGCCTTCAGCAGACCTTTGTCTACTCTGACATCATTCAATTAATAATTACTCTTTGAAAATTACTCTGAAAAACTTTAGAAAACAACAAATAGTCTAGTAGCACTTTTAAAGACTAACAAAATGTGTAGATGGTATCATAAGCTTTCGTGGGCACAGCCCACTTCTTCAGGTGACTGAGGTGTGTTTTGCCCATGAAAGCTTTAAAGATGGAAACAAAGTTAGCCCTTCCCTAATCTTCTGGGACCTTTGCTATCATGATTTAGTCTACTAGAGTTTAGATTTGGCACATGCACATGATTGACACATTCCGCTTTTCCGATCATGCAGACAAAATAAACTATGCTTCAAAGACTGGATTTTTTTTCTAAAAGAGATGCTCTTCTTCAAACACATTAATTTAGGATCGTCCATGGGCCAGTATTGTGCATGAGATCAGACTAGATGATCTTTTAGTTTCAAAATCTAGGAATAACATGAATTAGTCAAAGCTTCACTTTGACTCTGGTTGTCACAACTTGGGATTTTTGTTGTTGCATGTGTGATGGGGGTGGTGAGTCTCTAGTTTTTGTAATGGTTGAAGAATATGATGGCAGTCAGGATGGTAGATTTTGTTTATCTTCTAAAAGATAGGGATTTTATCTTGGTTTTTTTCTTATTTTTGGAGGTTAGCTTTTGATATTTGAATTAAGAACTGACTGAATAGACAAACTTTTGGCAGTCAGCCTCAGTGGCTGGTTTGTAGCTGAAATGGCATTACATTCATAATACCCAGAGTTGATAGAGTAGTGATACTCAGAAAGAGAGGGAACTTTTATTGATTGGTTCTTTTTAAGGTCATGCCAAGTTGGTGGATTTGCTGACTGAGGCTGCTGGATTGCTGCATACAGCCTTTTAAACCCTCTGTTGCTTTCAGCTGTAGAGAGATTTTCCCATTGAATTGTGATCAAAATCAAAATTTCATTTTCTCACTGGACAGACTTGCTTATATTCTCTTTAATGATCTGTCTAGCTGATGTGTCACCTAAGCAATGAAAAGCTCCTGGCAACAACAGCACTCTTCAGAGTTCCATTTCAAATCAGGATCTGGTGCATCAAGAGAAGGCTCTTCAGGAAGAAATAAGCACACAACAGCTGTTTCCTATCCCTCCCATGCTGCCACTGATATTTGAGTCACTTGTTGCAGTTGAGCCAACATTTTTTAAAGGTGACTGCAGAATAAACCAAAAAGAGTTTTTGCTTTGTGCTGGTTGCTATGATATTTAATAATGCCATAGTAATTGGCATAGCATAAATATATTAATAGGATAGAAACAAAGATTTCTGAAACAGCAATAATTTCTCAGATTTGTAGAAAGTTCCTTGATTATCTTCTTCTGTTCTAGAGAAATTTAGAAATAATTTTGGAGCCTTGAATGGTGATGTCACATAAATAGTGACTTAAACTGAAGTCCATTATTGTAGTCTACTGATTTTTTTATTTTCTCAGTGCCAGTCAAGATTTAAACTTGGCTGAAGTTAAGGCAGGAAAATTGAGATGTTACTGTTTTTATGGTAAAAGTATTTGAAAGACTTCATTGCATTCATAATGTCACTTTTTGTTGAGGCCTTACAGTTTTGGAGTCCTGCTACAGAATGCCCATGTAGATGTGGCTGCAGACAACTACTGCCTTCCCATCTGCAGTTGGCTAGAAGTTAGTACCATTCTGCTGGGCTCAGGCCTGGCTGCAAAGATCTATACATTTGTAACCTCTGATTTCACAGTTGAAAATCTTGTATGTTCACCCAATCTCTTTCAGGACATTGGGCAAGGGCAAGGCAAAGCAGCAGTCTCTGATTCCAGACATTTTCTAACTTTAGGCACCTGTAAAGCTATTGGATTTAACTATGAGCATACAGATCATTGTTGCTCCAAATCATATGCAAAGTAGGCCAAGTGAGAGTTCTATAAAAAGCTTATGGTTCACTGGTTCTGTTGATGCTCTTTGTATGCATTTATCATTTTTGTATTTGAAGTTATGAGTATTGGTTATGTACTTGGATTTCAAATGTTTGCTTTGGGAGACATCACCAGGAGGAGTACTAGTCAAGTGAATAGATGTACTTGACTGATAATGAGAATTGGGTTCTGCCACTCCACACCTGATGAGTTTTTCTGTAACTAGTGGGACCAGCATGGGAGTAATGGTGTCCACCTGCAAAGAACTCAGTCATGCATGAATACACTTATGTGATGTACATCATCTTGGGATATACTGCTACAGGAGAGAGCAGTGGGAATCCCTCCACATGGCCGAGGATATAAATAGGGCTTCTCACTCTGGAGAATCTTTATGAATTGCAACTTGAAACAAAAGAGTGATGATCCCATCTTGGCAGCAGATATATTACGGGGACTGGCCAGCAGATGATTTCACCTCTACTACAAGTCTGCACCAAGAACTTTGCAATTGGTGTATGTATTTGATTCCTTTAACAATTTAAACTCTCATCTCTCTCTCTTTGTTAGAGAGAGTGCTTTTTAGATGATAAAAATAGGCTAACAACCTGCTTTTTTTGGGTAAGATCTGAGTCTTAAATTGAGCTGGGAATGTGGCTGGTCCTTTTGAGACTGGAAGAACCTTTTCATTTGGTGAGACTGTTTTTCTTTCATAACCTCTCATCCATATAAGGAATGGTACTGGTGGAGGCACAGGAGAACTGGAGAGCTTAAAGAGAATGTCTTCTATGACTTCTGGCTGGTCAGTGTAGTAAACAGAATTGCCCTTTGTGACAGGTTTGGTATGCTTTATAGTGGAGGATCCCTGGTTTGGGACTATAAGTAGCCATGTTTCTAAGCAATTCCACTTGAATTAATACTCTCAGGTATGCCCTCAGAAACCTCCATTATTACAGCACCCAAATTTTAATAAACCCATGCATTATAAATAAATGGCAATGTATCACCCTAGAACTCCTCTTTTTTAAGTGGGCAATTAATTTGTGCAGATTCTGTACATACACTGTATATGCAGAGGTTTAAAGAATGTATTGACATTTTATATAATGAAAACACTTAGATAATTTGACTTTGTGGCTTGTTTTGTTTTGTTTCCTGCTTTGGTCATGCTCTGTCTATTGCTGTTTCAACTCTGCCAATCAACACTTATGAGTGAGACACTTGCTCTGATGTTTTTCTTTCTTTTCAAGCAAATGTGCTTTGTTTTGTGATTAAAGCCTACCGGTACTGCCACTGTTTAATCCCCAATGGGGATTATACTTCGTTTGTCAGGCTTCTGACTAATTTACAATCTCCAATTACCGCTGGGTGTTTGACTGGAAAAGGGACCACCTCAGCTGCTTATTAAAAGGGAGAGGAGAAGTGGTAAAATTGTCAGTGGTGTTTTTATAACTAAAGACGAAAAGGATCTAGAAGTAGGACAAAATGACTTCTGATAGGAATTTCTATATCAGACCTAAGGTTCTTTAGTCATATTCTCTGTCTCCCACCATACTCAGTACTAAGATGCTTCAGACAAAAACCTGATGGGAAACAATGGTGCTATAACATGCCCCTTTCAGAACTTGCTTTCTAATCTCTGGAAAATTAATTTGATTTATACCACGAAGTATGAAAATGTATCTCATTTTTAACCTATTTTCCATCTACGCATCTAATATTGTTTTGAATCCTACTAAGTTGTTGGTCTCAGAGTAATTTATACACAATGGGGGGAAAAAAAGGTATTCCTTTTCACAGTGGTGCCAGATCTTGTGATTTTTATTGTGAGGTTGCAATATCTGACATAGGAAAAATTTTCTAAATTGTCTAAGTACCTGGCAAATACAACTGGTCAGAAAAATGTGGGCAAAACCATTGGAATATACAGTTTTGTCCAAATATTCTGCAGGGATATGTCAATTTTGATGAAAATCTGGAAACAAGTCAGTTGTACTTCTAGCTTGCCCACCTGGCTCTTTAGTTGGTGGAGTAATGGGGATCCTGAGAGCTTGGAGGCTCTAAGAGCCCCAGCTTCCAGGTTGCTGGCTTCTTGACAGCTCAGTCTCTCTGACCATGATGGACGGACTGGCTTCTATAGACTGGCTCCAGAGATGGGGTTTCTGGTAGAGCTGGGCAGAGAATGATAACTTCATTGTTTAGATATTTCAAAATTTAGAGATGTTGTTGTTCAGAATAAGAATGAAACCAAACTTTGAAATCTCTAAATCCTTTGCACGACAGAATTGCCCTTCTCTATCCAGCTCTATTATCAGTCTAAGTTCAAGAGGCACTTTCAAAAATGTTAACCAAGTCTAAGACTAGGATTTAGTCCTGGGTATTTTGAGTAAAAGACTTGGACAGGTCACAAGCAATAACCAAATGTCGTGGGCCATGAGGTGTGCATGACTTTTACTAAACATAAATGTTAGGTGCTGAGGGTTGCAGGGGTGTGTTTGTGCTCCTGCAGAAGCTACTGCTCCTGGAGCGGGGATCACTCTGGGGGCTGATTCTGGGTGTGTGTACAGCCTGGGATGCTACCACTACTGCTGCTCCAGGCAGTGGAGGAAGTAGTTTGGAGCCCTACCACTCCCACTGCTGCTGTTGCTCTGATTGTGGGGGTGATAGCACAAGGCCCCAATAACATTGCTTCTCCGGGCAAGAGCAGCCTGTGGTCCTGATGCTACTTCTGCACAGCCAGGCACCAGCGGCCAATTGAGCCATGGTTTGGGAGCAACAACAGTAGAGCCCTAAGCTGCCGCCTTGCAGACCAGTAGCAATGGGGCACCCTGTAGCAGTGGCAGTGCAGATTTCATAGAGGTCCTGGAAAATCATGGAATCCATGAAAACTTCCATGAAATTCTTGCAGCCTTAACCATGTCCCTTAAAGCCCAACTCCAGGATTCATATAAATTACATGAGAATGCCAGCTCTATTTTTTAAGTAAATTTCTCGCCTCATGGTAATGTGGAAACATTTGAAAGTATTAATCCTTTGAGATCAAAGATGAAAATGCCAATAGAAGTAACAATAATCATTATTTGTTAAAATCTCATGGTTTTTAAGAAATCAGAAAATTCTGAAGGTAGGAGTCATTATTTATGAATGTTTGTATTTAGCAATCCAGTGTCAGTTTTAATTTGCTGCCTTTCAGTTTAATTGTACATCCTCTTGTGCTTGTATTATTATAAAGGCAAATAAGTGTCCAGATTATCTTCTTATATTTCCTCTTTTGTCCTCTCTCTGAAGTAGCCAGTTCCATTGTGTTCATTGTCTCTAAGTCTTTCCATATGTTTTCAGCGTTTCTCAAAATTTTCAGGTTGACTACCCCTTAGTCAAAGACTAATTTTTATTGTCCCTTAAGTTTACTATTACTTTAAGTGTATAATGTGTGTCAGTAATGAAAATGATAAATCTGTATCTGTATTGGTATGTTTGTTTCAAAAAATTGACAGCAAATACTTGACATTGAAGGATAAGAGAGGGTGGCATGTGGATGAATGAGTCAACCTGTAGAATTGCTTGCCAAGAGGATGTTGTGAAGACTAGGACTTTATCTAGCTCTTTTTTGAACACTACTAGATTCATAGAGGTTAGGTCTATCAATGGCTATTAGGTGGGTAGGAAAGGTGTCCCTAACTCTATTTGTCTGGAAATGAATGATGGAAGAGGGATCACGTGATGATTACCTATTGTGATCCCTGCCTCTAGGGTATCTGGTATTGGCCACTGTCAGTAACCATCAGGTAGGATACTGGGTTAGAAAGACCTCTGGTCTGACCCAGTATGGCCATTCTTCTGTTCTTATGGTATATTCTTATCATGTTGTAATGTCTTGGAATGTTCTTGATTACATTTCCTTTGATTACCATTCCTTTTGGAAACTGTAACTGGAGCTGAATTAAATACTTAGACCAAAAATCGTGTGTGTGTGTGTGTGTGTGTGTGTGTGTGTGAGAGAGAGAGAGAGAGAGAGAGAGAAACATACAGATTTGGCAATACTGAAATTGTTTAGCAAATGTATTGATTTTTGCCAGATAATAAATAACATTTAAAAATCAAAATGCTTTGTTTCAACACTTAATCAAAAATTTGATTTTTTTATTTTAAATTATTTCATTTCAAAAATACTCATTTATTCTAATTTCAAGTTATTACAAATACTAATATTAAAACTATGTATTATTTGTGTCAGATAAAATGTTTCATTGTGTGCATTTTTGAGACCTCGATCAAAATTTGTTCTCAGTTTTGGCCCCAAACTATTTTTTCCAATTTTTTTGGATGTGCCAGCAAACTGAAAAAAGCAGTTATTCACCCAACTCTAATCATGACTCACCGGTTGACAAAATTGCTGTCTTCATATTCCTGGTTCATCTCCTCATCCTTTATTTCTGCTATATTCTTTTTCAGAGATTGTGTGACTTGAATTTAATATAGCATGGGCTGATTCAGTTGTATTCCAACTCCCGAAGGTAGAAGGAATCTGTCCAGCAAATCTTTACAAATCTTTTAATACCTAAAGATTGAAAATATCCTCGTTCTTCTTTTAAAGATTTCATTCCAATGAAGTAATAAAACTCTTCAGGTTAAATGAGAACTTGTAAGGAAAAGTCATTTCATATGTAAATTTAGAAGTTGTATCCTAAGGTTAATTCTTTGGTGGTAAACAGGAATCATGCCGTATTAGGTGATATGAAATATTCATTAACGTGGATCTCTATTTTAAATGAATATTCCCCTCCCCAATTCCCCTGACATTACTAACATGAAAGTCATTATTAATGAAAACGGACGGAGGCGCAGGCAAAATAGCAAAAGTACTGCCATAGACTAGTACTGGGGGTGCCCACTCTGTAGCTGGCCTTATAGAGAAGTGTTTTAACTTATGCCAAAATACATGTTCTCTATTTCTCATCAATACAAACATGCACCAATATTTAAAATGCTTCTAATGCAAACATTTCAACTTGAAGAAGAAAATTTAGAAAAATAAAATGACTGTAAAGGTTTCTTCATATTATTTTTCATACTGTTCCAAATTGTCTCAACTAACATTGTTACTTTAAGAAACATGAAACTATTAGTGACAATGGACAAATCCTTAAGTCCTTACCCTTTCCTGATTTGAATAAAACTTTTAGGGTGTGTCTACACTGAAACACTATTTGGAAAGAACTGGCATTATTTTGAAATGAACTTGGTCCCACGTCTACACAGTAGGCAGTTATTTCAAAATAGTGTCAACATATGGTAAAGCTGGAGGACTTATTACTCAGAGTCCTGTAACCTTCATTGTACAAGGGATAAGGGAAGTCGGAGGAGAGTGCTCTATTTCAAAATAAGTTGAAATAACCTATTTCGAAATAAGATAGAAATTAACTTATTCCCAGTTAAGCCTAGCAGTGTAGACGCATCCTTACTGAAGAAAAAAGGTATCTTACTGATCATTTCTAACATATGTTTTAAAACTGGTATTCCACACCTTTAAATTAGATAATTTAACAATCAGCAGTAGAATTTCATGGTTTTTCCTTGAAGTATTTGAAGAATCTAAAATGTTACTAATTGTCTTGCAATACTTAAGTTGAGAATTTTGGGAAGTTAATGAAAGTTACATACTTCTTGAATTACTAATGATCCCTTTTATTGTAACATTTGAGTGCAACAAATCTTTAATGCACTTCTCACAGTACTCCATTGTGGGGCTTCAGGGAAGGGGTGGGGCAAATGTCATAGAATCATGGAATACTAGAACTGGAAGGGACTTTGAGAGGTCAAGTCCAGTCCCCTGCCCTCACACCAAGACCAAGCACCATCTAGATCATCCCTGACAAATGTCTATCCAACCTGCTCTGAAATATCACCAGTGATGGAGATTTCACAATCTCTCTAGGCAATTTATTCCAGTATTTAACCACCTTGACAGTTAGGAAGTTTTTCCTAATGTGTAACCTAAATCTCCCTTGCTGCAATTAAAGCCCACTGCTGCTTGTCCTATTATCAGAGGCTAAGGATAATTTTTTTCCCCCTCTCTTCTCCTTGTAACACCCTTTTAGGTACTTGAAAACTGCTGTTATGTCCCCCCTCAGTCTTCTCCTTTCTAAACTAAACAAGCCCAATTCTTTCAGTCTTCATGTTTTCTAGAACTTAGATCATTTTTGCTGTTCTTCTCTGGACCTTTTCCAATTTCTCCACATCTTACTTGAAATATAGTGCCCAGAACTGGACACAATACTCAATTGAGGCCTAATCAGTGCAGAGTAGAGAAGAATGACTTCTCGTGTTTTGCTCACAACACTCCTCTTAATGCATCCCAGAATTATGCTTTCTTTTTTTGCAACCGTGTAATACTGTTGACTCATATTTAGTTTGTGGTCCACTATGATCACTAGAATGGTTTCTGCAGTACTCCTTCCTAGACAGTTACTTTCCAGTCTGTATGAAACCGATTGTTCCTTCCTAAGTGGAGTATTTTTTATTTGTTCTTATTAAACTTCATTCTGTTTACCTCAGATCATTTCTCTTGTTTCTGCAGATCAATTTTGGCCCTGTTCTCCAAAGTACTTGCAACCCATACACGCTTGATATCATCTGCAAACTTTGTGTCCTTTTTAGATGCCACCATCTAAATTGGTGATAAAGGTATTAAACAGAACTGGTCCCAAAACAGACATCTGCAGAAACTTTAATTGTTATGCCTTACAGCATGACCGTTAATAGTGAACCATTAATCACTACTCTCTGAGAATGGTTATCCAGCTAGTTATGCACCCCCCATATTGTAGCCTCATCTATGTTGTATTTCCCTATTTTATTGATAAGGAGGTTATGCGAGATGCTATCAAATGCTCTACTAAAATTTAGGTGTACCAAGTCCACCATTTCTTATCCTCAAAGCTTGTTACCTTATTAAAGAAAGATGTCAGATTGGTTTGACATTGTTTGTTCTTCACAAATCCATGCTGGCTGTTAGCTATCACCTTCCAGATGTTTGCAGATGAATTCCTTAATTACTTGGTCCATGATCTTCTCTGGCACAGAAGTTAAACTGAGTGGTCTGTAATTTTCTGAGTTATTATTCATTTAATTTTTTATAGATGGGCACTAGATTTGCCCTTTTACAGGAACTCGCCTGACTTCCATGACTTTACAAAGATGATAGCTAAAGGCTCAGATACTTTATCAGCTCCTTGAGTTTTCTAGGATGCATTTCATCAGGATGTTGTAACCTGAGGGCATCTAACTTTAATTTTTAAATTTGTTCTTTGATTTTTTTATTTTAATTTCTAAACCTACCCTTATTTCCATTAGCATTCGCTATGCTAGGCATCCCGTCACCATCAATTTTCTTGGTGAAACCCAGACAAACCCAGGTTAAGAACCTCTGCCATTTCCGAGTTTCCTGTTAACTGTTTCTACCTCTACATTGAGCAATGGGCCTACTCTAACCTTGGTCGTCTTCTTGCTTCTAATACGTCTGTAGAATGTTTTCTTGTTATCATTTATTTCTCTAGTTTAGGGGTGGGCTGTAATTTTTAAAGGTGGACCACCTCACAAATTTCAAAAGTGGTCGCAGCCACCCTGGAAGGGGGAGGGTTGGGAGCTAGCCTAACCCGAGGTTTGCTTGTTTTGGGGTTCCTGTCTCCTGAGTTCCAGTCAATGGAAGGAGTAGGACTTGGAGCTGATGAGATGGTCCTGGGGGCTTGTCTCCCCTCAGGGTTGTCTGGGATGGAGGCTTGGAATTCTCACTAAAGGGCTTGCAGTGCCTGGCCCCACTCCTAACCTGTTGTCGAAGCCAAGAGCCCTTTCAATTGCTGCTGTTTAAAGGGTTCCCTTACTCCTTGCGAGGTGTAGGACTATGAGGAGTAGGAGTTCCAGTGACAACTTGGGTGCCTTTAGCAGTCCATTTAGCAGATCTCTGTTATTACATTATTTCCTTATCATATTTATCACTGATCTTATAAAAACCTCATAGGAAATAATTTTGTTGAATCTACACACACAGCTTTTAAAAGTGGGCCACGTGAGTTTTATTTGGTTGCCCTCTACAAATCAATCTCTTTATACAATATAGAGCACAGATAAAATACTCAGATCAAATTCCCACCTCCAGTGGAACAAGAATATCACACCTGTGTAAGCTCATCATTGAAATATTATGGCAGAAGAGAAAGCTATTGGATCTTCATTGGCTACAAAGCAGCATCTTTAGAGTAGAGTGATGTTGCTGGGACATTCTAGATCACTTGGGGACTCATAAATTATTTTATGAATAGTTTTGAGACTTTTCTGATCAGCCAAGGTGTGTGTGTGTGTGTGTGTGTTTGTGGTTGGAGCAGTGAATAGGGAACTCTTAAGATCTGGTTAGAGAAGTGTTTTATTTAATTTTGTAGGATATTGGAGGAGAGCAGAGAGAAGTTTTCTGGTTAAGGAAAAATTGTTGCTTAAGTTAAATTGTTTTATGGGGGCTGAGAGAGAACAATCTTCATAAATAGGTTAGTCAAAGTAGGGGAGACATTTTTTTTTGGTATTGCAGTTTTGAATTTGATGGGCACTATTGCAATGGCTGCACTGCTGTTACCTAAAACAGTCAGACATTTGCAAAATGAAAACCTTCTATCTGTAGCCATTTGTGCAGTGAGTGAGTGGCAGAGAAGAAAATTAATATTTGTCATTTACAGGTGGCTGCAATGATTCCACAAAGTCAGCATTATCTCCTTTAGAAAAAAAAAAAGCAAGGAAGAGAAGATACTTTCCAATGTTTTTGTCAAAATTTGGTGGAGTATAATCTGCTGTCAGTCACAATGCAGTGCTTTATTCATTTTTAATTGCTTTGCACTGTTGGCCAATAAGTTATTTGAGGGATAAGCTATGAAGAAATTCTTGTTTATCTGTGCAGAAGTTCTGTTGTGCAAAGGAATGCTGGGCACTGAAGTATGTTAGGAGTGAGTTAGAAGTTCCTTTTATTTTTGTAGCAATAGCAGCATTTATTATACCTATAGTTGCCAACTCTCTAATCACACAAAATAAAACACCCTTGCCTTATACCTGCCCCACCTCTTCCCTGAGGTCCTGTTCACATTTGCTCCATCCCCCCTCCTTCCATCACGTCTCCTTCACCCTCACTCACTTTTACTATAATGGGATAGGTGGTTGAGGTATGGCTCTGGGGTGGGACCAAGGTTTTTGGAATATGGGAAGAGTCTCTGGGCTGGTCAGGGTGGAGGCTCTTGCTATGCAGCACTTACTTTGGGTGTCTCTGAGTCCTGGTCAGTGGTGCAGCAGGGCTAAGGCAGGGTCCCTGCTTGCCTTGGCCCTGCTCTGTTCCCAGAAGTAGCCAGCATGTCTTTTTGATGGGGGATCATGTGGCTCTGTGTGCCACCCCTCCTCCTTCCCCCCACTCCTATTGGCTGCAGTTCCTGACCAATGAGATCTGCGGAGTTGTGACTTAGGTTGGGGATAGCAAGCAGAGACCCTCTGACTCTCCCCACTTAAGGGCCGCCGGGGATGGTGGGGGGTGATGTGCCGGCTGCTTCTGAGAGCAGCATGGAGCTAGTGCATGTAAGGAGCCTATTTCATTTCATTTAATTCATTGATACTAGGTATCTGCATTTCAAAACAATGTGTCACAAGTTGTGACAGAATAGAAAACCAATTGTTTCTTGCCTTGCTTAGACATATTGCACATTGGCAATGTATGGGTGCTCTTTAATAAGCATTAATACTCGATCTTCATCAAACAGTCAGTCTAGTGTTTCTGTATTCTATATGAGGACAGGTCAGTTTTCCTAGGGCGTTTATCTGTGCAACAGAGCCTACCCACCCAGGGCAAGAAGAAGGCTCTTGGTAAAAGTCCTTAACAGCTTCCACTAATTTCTGATGCAGTACTCTTGATGTCCCTGGCCCAGTCTCCTGATCATCTCCCAGAAGTCTGAACACAGAGGTATCAGGCTCATGTATGCTTGGGAAAGAATCAATCAGGAAAAAAAGGAGGAACATGTAATTAATATAAGGATATATTTTGTCAGGGGGGGAAAAGGACCAAGATATATTCACAGTAGAATCTTTTCTTGCTAAAAGAATGAAACTTCATTGGTTCTGTTCTTGTAACTCAAGAGACTCGGAAGCCTATCTAACTTATCTTGCAGTGATTAGATTAGGCTAAATTTGCATGGAGGCTGTTGCTGTAAAATCTTTTCTCTCATTCTTGGTTCATCTGCTAAATAAAAACACTTTGTTTTAAAAAGTAGATATGCAAACTCCCATCTCATCCGTTAACCGTTTCAAGGGAGCACGTGTGGAGGGGCCGAGTCTGAGGGCTGGAAGCAACCGCCCTGCCCACTGAGGCTGGGTTGGAGCATGACAGCTTGAGCAGTCCCTGCCTGTGTGCCTCCCTTCCATCCCCCTGCCACAAGCAGAGGATGTTCCAGCCCAGCCCCGTACATGGCAAGCCCAGGCGTGTCGCAGGCAGGGTCTACTCTGGTTGTCCAGAGCAGTCCCTGCCTGCAGGGCACCCAGACCTACCATGGACGGGGCTGCTTCAGACACATGCGGCAGTCTCTGTCTGTAGCGGGCCCCCAGTCCCTAGTGTTTAACGGTTAACCAGAACCACTAAGCATCACTTGTTAAGGGTGATGTTAACCGGCTAACTCATTAATCTTTCACATCCCTTTGTAAGAAGGCAACAGGTCACAAAATGGAAGGCTCAAACAGGTGCTCACACTGAGATGGGTCTGCATGGTGATTAGCTGTTGGTTATACCAAAGGTGGTATAAGCCTGGTCCTAAACAAAAGGTAGCAGAATTGCTAAATTCTGCCATTAAACAGGAAAGGACTATAGTCCAAGATCTCACAACATGTTTTCAGACAGGCCAAAAAGTGGACAAAGGGAGTAGCTAGCCCTGTAATCATGACATGCACATTATTCGTGACACACTCAATTTTATGTTAAGCAGGTTTGGTTCATTCTTGGTTTTTTTCCTTCTTTATTTCTGATCAGTTGTATCTTTTCAGCTTCTTTATTAGCAGCTGCTCTCTTAAATGATTTTGTAACCTATTTATGTGAATGAAATTGGCAGCATTATAACAACACAGATGCATTACATGAGGCAACCCACTAATGTAGACAAGCAGTAGTAAACTTTTGTAGTTTACTGGAGTAAATCGTGTTAGTGTATGCTCTGCCTTATTTTGTTGCAATACCTTTACACCTGGGTTTACACTAAGTAACAACAGCAGTCTACTTATACCAATGCAAATTTTCCAAAAGATCTTTATGAATATTTCTAAGTGCCACCTGGCTGCATTTCTCTAATTTTCAAGTTTCCTTAACTTAATTTTCAAATTTCCTATATGCCAATTTCAGCTATTTTTTTTAAATTAAAATATATAATATTTTCCTGACACAAAAGATCCCAGCAATATGTTTGGAAGCTTGAGAATGCCCTTTTGACATTACCAGCTCAGAAGTGTTGTGGGGGGTGTGTGCGTGTGTGTGTGTGCGCATGTCATTTCAATAATTTGAAGGCCAGAGGCCTGATGTGCAGCTCGTATAAACTGGTTTAGCTCAAGTTTCTAAACTATTCTCATTTTTAAGAAAACATTTGCATGTGATATATGAATTGAAAATGTGTTTCCTGTTCTGCACCCTGAAATTTTAAAATGAAGAGGCTTGAATTTGACAACTCCAATGGTCCCTGCTGCAGCTCAAGTTTTGAGGCGAGCACTGAATGTCAAAGCTCCCTTTCAGCTGCTATATTTTCCCAGCAGCAGCTGTTTAGCCGCTTCCCAAGAGCCTGCCTGCTACATAGTAGAGGAACACTGAGAGACTGCCTCTGGATGCTATGTTGCGGGGGTAATTACGTGTTTTTGAGAAGGTCCAAATGTCTGGGTCAAGGGATAGTCAAGGATCCAGACTGCAGAGAAAATAATAATTAAAAATGAAAAAATAATGAACTAAAAAGACTTTTGGGTCTGTTCAAAAGCATCTTGCAGTCCAGATTTGGCCTGTGGTTGGCCTATTTATTACTCCTGCTATATTGTCTGTTTCCCATATGGGACTGTGGGAATCTCAGAGAAGGTAGGCTAAGAAGTGAGTAAGACTGCTCCAATATAAGGGAATGCTTTGCAAAAGATGACTCCCATCCCCCACACAGCCACCTAATCACTTCAGAAGAGGGGAAAATGAGAAGTTGACAAGAACCAATTATTTATGGCTACCTGATATTGTTCCCTGGCTGAGCCAGGGAGTAATAATAGAAAACTGAGAATAATTGAGCCCAGATTACTCCAACCATCTCTTCAGTATTTTTTGTTAACAAAAGCTGAAAAGCTGATGTCCATACTTTCACAAGGTGGATATACACAGGACTGGACCATCTCATCTGAAACTATATACTTCTGATGTTAGAAAGCTTTCATCTGTTTAGTTTCCCTGAAAAAGATACTTCTTTCATAATCTTGTGTTTACCTTATCAATTCAGTGGAAATACACGTACTCAAATTTTCCTGCTTAGCACCTTCCAGGTTTTTGTCCTTTATATAGATTAAAGAACTATAGTGGATTTTTTCATTGTCTTTTTATTTTTTTCAAAGCAGTCATAGAAATAGAATTCTTTTTAAAACAAAGAAAAAATAATACAATCTAGTTATCTAATCTAATATATTCTACCACTAGCCCAAAAGGAAAAGAGTAGTTTCGCTGAAGTAATTTAAAACAACAATAAAAAAGACTTCTGGGAAGCTTAAACTTGCAACAGCTCTGTATCTGGAACTCTTCTTTTTGGCTTCATTGGAAGTTTAATGCACGATGCTGCCACAGGATAGGTTCTTTAGTTCTTCATGAAGAAACTCCTGCATCCGGCACTTAGTTCATGATTAAGCTCTAAGTAGATGCATGGAGTCTCAGAATGACAAGGACTGTAACCCACCTCTTTCTCAGCTGGATTGCTCCATAATGACTGCTAAAGATTAAATGGTGGAAAAAACTTCACCTTCCCTTATGCACTGTGCCCCAAGGCAGGAGGAAAATTAAGTGATATGCTTATAATGAGTCTAATAGTCCCACCTATGAACCCTACAATCTCCTCATTAGACTGATTTCATTGCTAGGGATCCTTGACCGAAAGCGGAACGATTTATCCCCATATGACTTGCTATCTTGTGTGACATTCTGGGTTTAAAATGGAAGAGACAAAGTTACTGAGTACGCTTTTTAGTTACAAAAGCGTATGTAGAGCATTTACATGTATTCACAGTACTTCAAATTAATGGCCATCGCTAAATCTGTAAATTAGTCTGTAAGTTCTACTAGGAAAGAATACACTTGGTAATAGAAGGCTTTTCTTTCTAGCAGACAGAGATAACGTGATCCAGAAACTGTTAGCTGACAACGTCAAACTAGAAATAAAATGCAAATTGTATCAAAGATATGTTCACTGTTTAACTTGAAATTCTAAATGTGATAGCCAATGAAACAGGCTTAATAGGACTTGATGAAGGAATTCCTCAAGTTGTGTGAGCCTGGTCATGGCAGGAGATCAAACTAGGGGATCACAATGGTACATTCTGCCTTTAAAATCTATACAAGATGGGGAAAAATCCATTCTATCCCTGCCCTATCCACTGTATAGCAGCATGACTTTCAGAGTTTAATTGGCGGGAATATGTGGTGAGGATTTTACCTTGAACTAAGTCTAGCTTAAGTTTTTGGTAGTAGAAAATATTTTGCCTTATTTTTCTGGAATACATGCATGATATTTGAATTCACTGAAAATCCTACTCTTTTGTTAATAAACTTGCTTTATTTTTATCTAAATAAATCTAATGTTGTATTTAAACAGAACTGTTTGAAAACTCCAGGTAAAATCGCAAATCATTTGAATATTGACCGTTTACTGGGCAGCAAATGTTTAATATTTGAACTCTCCAGGAGAATGCTGTATAGTGCAGAGTGCACATTTTGGGTGAAATTCAGGCCTGGTGCCACATTGAGGTCATCCTGAATGACCAGGCTGGTGCCAGTCTGAGTGTGACTGGAGGTGTTGCTGACAGGCTGCTGTGGTCAGAATTGTTGGATCAGGGCTGTAACTATGTACAAACATTAAGGTGTGACTTCTATTGTAGAAAGCTGTTTGTGAGCAGCCCTCTGGGAGGTATCCAACATTGTGGAGGAAGGTGGTGCCATAACCCTTCTCAGATCTAGTTTGCACTCAAGACTATGACAGCACATTCCACTTGACTGTGTGTGTGTGTGTGGTGTCACAAAAATAAGGTAAGCTGAAATGTTAATAAGAAATACAGTATTAATGACACTACATGTAGTCAGTGTTCATTTATTTAATCTTGATATGTTAGTAATATCACAGGTTACTCCTGAGAGCATTCTTTGGGGGGTACACCCCAAAACCCTTTGCACACTATTTAAAAATCCTTCAAATGTTACCTGTCAGTAAATAAATGAGTTGGTTCCAGCATGACAGAGGGCCATACAGGACACTGGCTGCAAGGTAGTAGTAGATCACCCTTCAGTCTTTCCCTCATCATCAGGACTTAGTGGTGAAACTGCACCTGACCTTCATGCAGTGCAAGGCCAGGGTCTTCCTCTCAGTGCCAGGTGTACAGAAAACAGAATAGTGACGATGAAGGGAGCCCAGTACACATGAAAGAGAGGATGGCCAGCACTAAGACCCAGAAGGTGCTGTCCAGCTACCGAATCAGCGGACTCGGAGAAAGGAGAGTTTTGATTCAGGGGGCAATGCCTCCTTATTCCTTCACCTGTGGTCATGTTTATCCCCATCCCTACCCCGATGCTGGTAATTGAAGTCGGATCAAGTACACTCATGATACTGATGTTTACTTTACTGTTGTTGTTATTAGTGCTATCAATTAACATGTGATTAACGCAGTCCAGGGATTAATGTGTTAATTTTTTTTTATGTGTTGATCACAGACATTCATGCTGAGCTGTCCTTTTGAAGTGCGTCTGTTGTGCTTCAAATGTGCA
>JANRFK010001234.1:39664161-39675172 GCA_030068395.1 Apalone spinifera
TTTCAGAGGGAAGGCGTATGTAATTAATTGTGATTACATTTTGTAATTGCTTGACAACCCTAGTTATTTTACTATTGTTGAACAAAATAACCAACACAAGAGAGAGAGGATGCTAAATGGATTACACCTGATTCTACAAGAATAATCTAAAGTCAGTGTTTTTCTATCGTGCAAGACTAAGTCTAGATATTGCTTGTCTTTAAAAGTATTTATGAATATCTAATGCGTTTCTTGTAAGAACAATATACAATAGTTCCAAATACATTTTAGTCCATACAAACAAAGACACAACACTTCTCTAAATGCTTAGACTCTTTATCTCCATTTTCTACTCAAATAATTAACCTATGGATAGCAGAGGAAAGTTGGATTTCTGCACCAATCATGAAGTCTCTTTCTCAACTTTAACTGGGTGTTATGACTATGAATAACATCCCATATATTTCCTGCATAGGTTGGACTGAGGACTGGAATTTTTGATTATTTTTTAAGTCGTTCCATAAACTTTCTTTCTCTGGTAGATTCTTAATAGAGACTGTTGTGTGTCCAGTAGATCATGTAGCCTTCTCTTTACTTTTTGGTGGGTTTATTTTGCCTTCAGTATGTTAACTATTTTTTCTATTACTATGGACCATTCAAAAGATGCCAAGGCCATTCTATACAAACATTCCATACTTGTCTCTAGATCTCAGGTTTTTAAGCCTCTCTTTTTCTCATTCTTTATTGTTTTATCTAGCTCATTGCTTGCATATTGCCTCTACTTTTAGTTGTATTCTCTTGAACTTTGTCTGAAGGACTTCACACTGTGATTCTCTGCCTGTTACTTGCTAAAGATGAATATTCTATCTGTGTGCATATGTAGGCTTGTGTTAAGTCTTCAGTGTTCCATATAAGGCAAAGAGAGAGATTTCTGCATCCTAAATCATTTTAAAGAAGAAGAAAACATTTTAAATTACAAACTTAAACTTTCAATATTAATTTTCTGTATTGTACACACACAATGTGGATCAACAAATTTATAAAATCAGTCCACAAAGGATCCAGTGTGAGTCTGTTGACGAACAAGAAGTACAAATTTATTCTGTGGTGGTGGTTTTAGGAATGACAAAACATAATATAAATTGTTTTTTTTTAAATAACCTAATATATGGACATTAGTCTTGCAACTTTCTCATTTGCTTTCAACCCCCCCATTTATTTGGCAGCCTTGTGTGCTTCACACAACAGAGAACAAAGGCCATGAAAATGTGCACCAATTCTGGTGACTTGTGGCGGTCAAGACACTTTTTTAAAAGTAAACAACTATTATAAATGTTGCTTAATAAAATCATATCTCAAAGATTCCTCTGCCTTTGTTTTCTTAATGTCTATGTACTTAGCTTTCATATGAGAAGGCCTGAGCTCAGCTACCCACTTAGCTGACAACACTCCTCTCGAGCACCTCTTTCCTTATTTATTTGCTGCTGTATTTCCCTACCATTGCTCCCTAAATTTGTGTCATTGTCAATATTTTATTATATCTTCCTTAGCTACATGCGCTACTGTCTCTATCAAGAATAGGGCAATGAATCTTATAGTAGCACTGTTGTTGCTGGTTGTATTTAAGTGAAGACAAAATTATCTCCAATGATTAAATATAACCAATACATTATTCAATATTATTAATTATAATTTTTTTTAGAAGAATGAGCGGGCATAATAAACTTAAACAGATGGACAGTAGCTAAATATATTAAACAAACATACCAATTACTATATTATCTATATGGTATATAACACCATCACCCGCTAAAATAGTAGAATAGCTTAATAGTAAGCATTCTTATTAAAGAACATACATTCTGGTGCAGTTGCTAGGAGCAGAGTAGTGTCTGTAGGAATCATATAAACACCTGAGATGGAATTTGAGTAGGACACTAGATATATCTCTTTAAAAAAAATGCCTGAAATCTTTAATGACTGCATGCCATTAAGATATTTTATTTCTTACATATTTTAATTTTGCTACTTATTAACTTCAACTGTCTCACCTAATTATACCAATTAGAAGCTGAAAAAAATAACTTTTATTTTAAATAAAATCTAGGAATTACGGAGGGGGAACACTTGTCAACTAGCTCACAAGCACAGGGATTTTTCAAAATATCACTAGCTCCACATTTTCCACTTGTCTTCTAAGGTCTACACTTGAATAGCAAAGTGTAACATTCCCTATATTTAACTCCCCAGGGTGCATAGAGAGTGGAGTAAAAAACCATCTAAATAGGTGTTCATGTATACTTTGTTTATATTTATTTTTTCAGTTGAATTTGATTGACGTTATTTTTCACATCTTGAGAAACCTTGCTTTCTAGAAGTAGGTGAACTGCACATACTTAAACCGTTAAAATATGGATGTGAGGTATTTCATTCCATTAACATTTAAATATGAGTAATGCCTGAAATTACCATCATACCTTACAGAAATAATATCACTACAGATATCACTGAGATGAGAGTAGATGAATTATAAAATAAGTTGTGGTGGCAAATGGTCCCTGAAAGGTATTAATTTGATCATATTCTCTTTACATGATTTTTGCACTGCCTAGCAAAGCCAGTTAAGTTGATTCTTCAACCATGTGCAGAATAAGTAATGTCAACCTAGCAGCCCGTTAACCAATTGTTTATCATAGCATCTGGCTAGTTACTAACTGGTTGTATTGCATATAAACACAGTTGGTTCCCTGTTTTAAAAGTAATAGGTGGTGAGAGTAGGAAACCATTTTGTATTCTCTAAATGGTAGTAAGGAAGAAGAGGAGTCAATGAATTTGGCTGAATACTGGTCCCACCTCATCACTTTCGACTGACTGCATTTGTTCCAGATAATCAGCATTAAGGCTTCTGATTGGAAAATTGAAAACAGCATTGTAGACACACATGAAAAATTAAACTCTGATAGAAAGGGACATCCCTCTATAAGAAGAACTGCCAAAACTATAACTCATTTTATGTAATGTTTTTTATGATCAGGGAAGAAAGAAAGGCCAAAGACTAGAGATCTTGCCTTGCAGACCTAATGTTAAATTCTATGACTGGGCAATATGAAGGATATCTAGAGAAAGATTCAAAGATTCACAGCAATCTGTCATTACCCGCTCACCGCACACACATAACCAAGGATGATTTTTGAATTTAAAATTCCATGGCTTTGTTTTCTTTTGTCTAGTCTTACAGACCCAAACATAAGTTAAAGAGCAAATTATGGAAGAGACAGCATCAAACTCTGAACAGCAACTGTCCCCCCCCCATTCATATATTATAGTCACTCTTTTAAATTATGAACAGATGTCTTAATTACCTGCAAAAATTCAAATTATTTCTACCTGACAGAAACATTGACTACACCTAAAATATTGATAAGAGAATAGGCAAACAACTTCAGAACATCAGCCAGAATGGCATGCGACAAGTGTTCTTTAACTTTATTTTTATTTGAAAATATTAATTGTCCTATCTGAGGACACATGTATCATAGAGAGCCTGGCCCTCTTTTGAGAGAACAATGTGGTAATCATAATGTGTTGAGGCAGTTCTTCTCCCTTTCTTCTTTTATGTAAAACTTTCCAATGAATGCTGCTGACTTCTCTTTAATTCACAAACCTTAAGCCAAATAAAAGTCACTAGGCAGAATTGTGCCCTTTGATATGTGCATACATGATGGCCAATGAGAGTTTAATATATATAGCCACGGGCAGAATTCGTTTTCAGCATTTGAATAGACTATTGTGAAATTCACTGTATTGCACTATACTAAACATAGTATGATGCTGATGTGTTGTGTCACTTGCCCTGCTGTAGCAGAGAGGATTTTCCAGTGGTCTTTATCTAAAGAGGAAGAAGAGTAAGATATTCAAAATATATACAGTAGGAGCTTTTTAAAAATAGCTTGGATGTAAATTCAGTAATCAGCATTTCACCTGCTGAACTGAATATATTTATTAGCTACTTGTAGGTAGATTTTTCAGTATGTTGTATAGAGAATCACACTGACAGCTCTCTTTGATAATAATTGGAATGCCATATTTAATTCCCTGCATGCCTTATTGAGAATAAGTTAAAGCTGTAAGAGACTTACATACAGCTAAATCTGTCCGCTACTCCAAATATTCATTTCCCAAAGTTCTAAATGATGTTTCTTTCAGCCGATAAATCTATAGTCATGTGACTCTGATTCCAGTATTAAGCATAAAGATTGACTCCAGCTGGCTAATTTTACGTCAGGCTGGGCTGATGAGAAAAAGCCCCATGCTGCTTCTCTAGAGGGAGCATTGGGATATTTTGCAGTTTGTGTAGCTGTTGCTGAGTTGCTTTTGTCAGCTGTGTGTTTCCAAGCACCTAATGAAATTCTGATTTAGAAGTCTGTATATCCTGAGATGCAATTGTAGTAGTCTAAATATAGAAAAAAGACAAGACTCAAAGGAAGTAGAATAGGATAGGTTATAGAACTGAGAAAAAAATTTCTTAGTGCTCAAAAATCTTTTAAAATCTTTTTTTTGATGTTTCATGAAAAAAACCTGTTTTACCTTAATTTTTAATTGTTTCTATGCAACCATTTTACATGGAAAATTGACATTATTATTGTTGTATGTGTATGAAAATTCTAACAGTTCTATTTAGGCTTCATTTTCCTACCCTTATTTACAATGAAAGCTTTCCTAGATGTCTGATTTTCATGAAAGAATATTATACTTTCTCCCATTTAAATAAAGATCTTGCAATAGGGTCTATGTTGTTTTCCCTGAATCATACATCTTGGCTGTGTGGTTGTTGAAATATTCTACATATGGCCTCACAGTATTACTGCAAATTTTATTTATTTTTGTAAAACACTTCATACTGCATGTTTCAAAATTATTGAAGCAGGAGAGAAAAGTAGATGATTAATGTAGGCTTTGATAGTAGCGTTGCACCAATTGGTATGACTTCTTACCATTGGCAGGGTAATAAAGCTGGGGATAGGATCCCAATGACTAGATGTCAGTGCAATATTCATTTGTCTACCTGTTTCTTGCTTTTGTAATCACGTACAACTTTTATTTTGGATGATCTAGGAATTCAAGTTTTTGACCCTTTTTGACTGCCAGGAAACTGGAATCTGACTTCAAGTAAGCATAGAAAGTTTTCTTGCCAAATGTCAGGATTTTTTCAGTACTTGTTATAGCTGGCAAAGATTTTATGGGCCATTTCTGTAAAATATATATATATATATAGAGAGAGAGAGAGAGAGAGAGAGAGAGTCCCTTTCCATTTTCAATCATCTCTATCTGAAATATTATTGATATAAAATTAGCAGTAAAATAGTGCCATTCTTTTCTTTTCTTGTCCTTTTCTTGATATTATATCCAAGTTAAAATAATAATGGAGGTTTCAGGCTTCCAAGAAGTCAGGATTACTATTACTAAGTTAGTCAGAACTGAAAGGGAATTGGTGAAAGGGCAAGTCTGTGATTTATTTCCACCCTGATGGGAAGTTTGCAGATATCATTCTGCAAATCCTCTCTCAAAATTCCTTTATCAAGCTGACGTGCAACCTTCATAAATGCATCAAGGTACCTAACACTTTCAAAAAAACTAATCATGTTAGTCAAAGACAAACCTTTACTGATGGCAATGAAATCCATTCTTCTGTGCATTCTCTTATTGATGGTAACTAGCAAACACCATATCTGTAATGAGAGCCTTGCATAAATATTGTTAAAATCCCTACTAGGTTCATATTTGGGTCTGGGTGTAATGGATTCCCCCTAAATGCCCCCTGGAACTGGTGTAACACTTAGCTCCTCCAACCCACCAGCCTGCACACCCTCACACAGTACTGTCCCTTTTTCCAGCTGGCTCCACTCCAGGGCTTAGGCTAGGCTCCAGCCCGGTGCAGCCAGCTAGCCAGGGCTCCCCAGCTATTGCCATCCTGCTTCTGTCCCTCCTGGTGGTGGTCCAAGACCGGGTTCCCTAGTTATTGTTGCCCTGCGTCTGTACCACTCTGCTAGGGCTTCCTGGGGATGGGGCTCCATGGCTGCCCCATTGTTGACGCACCAGGCTGGTGCTCCCTGGAGACTCCCCAGGGCTCACTGGTCCCACTGCTGTCCCAGTTATCTGGGGCTCCCTAGGGATGGAGTTCACTGCTGGACTTCTGAGTGGTTCACACTCCCAGGCATGGGGACTCTCTGATCCATAAATATCCATGATCCTGCCAGACCCTAGATGTTGCCAGATGAGAGATTTCCAGATTTAGGTGGTTCAACCTGTATGTAGGGAATGTATGGTGCTTCTTAGGGCACTCAGGATTGAGAGTCGTCATTTTGCCATCTGGTTCCAGCAGGTAGGAGCCTTTTCTGTGTCAACAAGATGTTAGCTTCCGAACTCAAACCAGCCTGTCAGACACTAAATCACTCTCTTGTAGCTTATTTCAGCATCACTCACCGGCAATAGATGCAACCCAGTCACATCCCTTTCAAGTGTGTCCCTGTTGCATCCAGCCCTTGATCACTGGATACCAATAGAAATCCCAGATCCTTCTTTCCCAAAAGAAATGCATTCCCCAGGTTGCCAGTTTTACCTTGTGAAAGTGTATCACACATCAGTTCAGTTATAATAAAACAGAGGGAAATTTATTTTAGAAAAAATAGAGATTCAAGTAGAAACTGGTGTGTGTGATGAAAACAAATGGTTACATACCAGATAAAACAATATAATCCAAACTAGGCCTATACTTATTAATTACCATTCCTAGCTACTAAATTCGATTACTGTTCCTCCCCTGCCCAGTTCAATCTTTTGCAGCATTTGCTAGTTCGAGCTAAAACCCTGTCTTTCATGAAAGAAATTTGAAGTAATTCAGCTGAAGTCAGAGTGAAGATTTATACCTGTGTAACACAGCTCAGTATCTGACCATTCTGACCACTGCGAGTTTTTGCAGCAGAAAATATGCTAATGAGAGACTCATTAGCATAAGTTGTGATATCATTAGCATATTTTCTGCTGTTTCCAGGAGAGGCAAAAGGTTCTTGCGCAAAACAGAAATGGCTACACTGCTTCTTTTTGCACAAAGACCCCTTGCGCAAAAAGAAACAGAAAATATACTAATGATATCACGATTTATGCTGAGTCCCTCATTAGCATATTTTCTGCTGCAAAAACTTGCAGCGTAGACAAAGCCTCAGAGTTTACTAATTAGTCTAAATATCTGTAAATGGTTTTAAAATGTTCTGGGCCCATTTCTACTTTCAAGAAATGACATTGCACTAGTACAAATGAGAGTAGAAATGTATCCTCTCAATAACGTTTTTATTGAAGTTAGTTGAAACATTTCAAAGTTAGACTTTTTTTGAGAAAATTTGTCATGACATTTTTCACAAAAAATTCATCTCAGTTTTCAAATAGCTGATGTTTTAAGAAAGCTTTGTGTGAATAGTACTGTATCAAAACACAATTTTGTTTTTCCTCCAACAAAACACATATACCGTAGTTATGGGCCTTGATTATTAGGCTTATTACAAACATTTTGTGCTCTGTTTCAGCTCACCTAGTTCATCACTGCCAGTGGCATTGCAAATGGCAATAACGGTTGTTCCTCAGTTGCTGGTATGTCTCTAGCGAACATTACCTTTATTTTCTGTATATAGGAGCTTAAATTTTTTTGTGCACGTTCTCATACAATATGTCCTTGTAGTTCTAATGAGTTATATAATATATTTCCTGTGGTGGAGTCAGTCTTGCTATGATAAGCACTAATACATGTTGGCCACCTGTGCTCTGTAGAACACTTCACTGAGAAATGATGGCAGGAAAACATTAATTGCACATTGCCAGAAATATATGACCTAATGTAATGTCTTGGATTTAATTTTAAGAGTTTGCAAAACTGCAGCTTGCCTTGGAGAAAAAACAATAGTTCACATTGTGAGCCTTATATCTTTGTGTGACAGAAATTATAATTCACATTTCTACATTTAGAAATTGAAGGAAAATATTTATATTTGTAGCTACTGAATAAGCATGTAAAGTTCATGCTATGCAGAAATAAGTTTTATGTCAAATTATTTTTAAAGGTAAAACAGGAATGATTAATTCTAATATATCTGCAATTTCCTTTGTAAACCAAGGAAAGACAAACAAATGCATTTTTTCTAATTTTCCTTGGGAGGAAAACTCTTCCTTTTTCCAATGAAAAAAATAGTTAATGTCTTTTTTTTTTATACACTCTGCTAAACCTCTGTAAAGTGGATAGAATACTCAATAGGTTGACAGAGACAAGGTTGGTGATGTAATATAATATATTGGACCCAGTTCTGCTAGTGAGAGACATAAGCTTTCAATCTATGGGGAGCTGTTCTTTGATAGTCCTATCAGTAAAATAAGGAAAGGAAAATTGATTTGGGTAAAATTTATTGGGGAAAAAATGATTTGGGTAACAATAGCCCAGCTTAAAAAAGTGATAGACAGGAATGCGGAGGAGAGTAATTTGACTGTTGTGGGTGCTTCTTATCCCTGTGACCATTCTTTGCCTCTATAGGAACAAGTCGTCTTCTTCGAGTGGTCCCCGTGGGTGCTCCACTCTAGATGTTGGGCTCATCCCTAAAACACTGCACACATTTCTGGGGCACATGAGACTTCCTGAGGCAATGTTTGCATGCCGCATGGCCATCGGAGGCCGGCATTGCGTCGCCACACAGGGAGCATTTCTTAAACCCCGGTAAACCTGGCATAATGCCTACCAATGGGGTGAGATATAGTGGACAAACTATCTAACTACTACTATGCTAAGGCCTACAACGGTAACTGGTTAACAGTATAACAAACCTTGTTTGGGTTTTTTTTTTTTAAACAGTTAACAGGAAGAACTCTAACTATAATAACTAATTTACAACTTTCTTTCAGGTGACGGTCTTCTCGGTTTTTGAGGAAAGGAATGGAGCTCTGCCAGCAACCGAGGACGGTTGAGAGGAACTGGCGGGGGGCTGGACCATGGGTCTATAGAAAGGGCACGAATGGAGCATGGTGCTCCTGTGTATGCGCAGTCCTGCCGACTACTCTGGCAGGTTTATCATACCAGGCCTTCTGTTCTTTCTCTGAATTCTGCAAGTTTCCTTGAGCAAAGGCTAAAGAGTCTCTGATGGTATTTTGCAGCTTGCCTTCAAAATCCAAATTGTTAGTTCCTAGAGAAGGGATCACCCCCTCCCATTTCTGCTTCACGTTAACATGTCCAAAGGGAAAGAATCCCTAACTGGGTTGGGGTACATCTCTCTAGGGAAAACAGTACCTACTGCAACACTAGGTGCCAATCATTGGAGTATTCATTTACAAATTTGTGTTTCATAGCTCCCAACGTTCCATTAAATCTCTCTAGCAAGCCATTTGTCTGGTGGTGGTAACCCGCCCTGGCAAAAATATCTGTTAGTGCCAGGCACAAGCTCTTGGCTGTGGCGTTCCCTAGAGCTACTGCTTCACGCCATCAGGTGGCAAAATACATGGAAGTCAGTATTACTGTTTTTTTCTGAGGCTATGTCTACATTACAGAATTTTTCTGGGCTACCTCTGGTATCCTGGAAAAACTCTGCTGTGTCAAGGGTATGTGTCTTCTCTTTCAAAAATTTTTTTTTCAGAAGAGCAGATGCACTTTTTGGGCATCTCTGTAAACCTTGTTCTGAGGAAGAAGGGATGTTCCAAAAAAAAAAAAAAAGGGGGGGGGGGGTTTCGACAGGCCAAATGTCAGAAAAGCCTCTTCCCAAAAAAGAAGCAGAAAAAGCTATGCAAATTGCAGTTCACAATTTGCATAGCTTTTTTTTCTGGAAGAACAGTGTAGTGTAGACATAGCCTGGGTGTCCCTTTAAGGAAAGGATCCAGCATATCCACAGCTGCATGCTGGAATGGAACTTCTATTATGAGGAATGGCTGGAGAGTTGCATTGATCTGTTCTTGGAGCTTTCCCACCTCCTGACACGCCTCACAAGACCAGACATATCTAGACATGTCCTTGCCTATTTCCTCCCAGTGGATTGACTTTCCCAGTTGATCTTTGGTTCGGTTTATGCCAGCATGATCACTACAGTGGTCGTGAGCTAAGCTCAACTTTTCCCTGTACTTAGTTGGATCTACCAACTGTCTCTGAGGATGCTAGTACTTCTTTGTACCCAACCAGAAAGTCTCTTTGTATAAAAGTCCTCTGTCTACCACAAACCTGGACCTGTTAGAAAAGCTGAGAGGTGGTGGCTCATTCCGGGCCACCATCCAAGCTCCCTTGAGGCTCTCATATGTTTCCGGCTCTGCCTGGGACTGCTCCCTTGATGCTGGAGACACTAGCTCCCCACTTGGGCTTGCTCATTCTGGAAGCGATGAAGGTGATGTGGGTATGTCTGCTGGCTGTGAACTGCTCTTGGCTGGGTTGCATTGCAGACTCCAGCTGTGCCTCTTGTGCAGATTCAGTTGCTGCTGCAGGCTCTGTGATGCCCTCTGCTGCTGGTTCCATCTGGATTCTAGGAACAGGATCCACTGCTGCTGTTGTAGTCACTGGTCTGGGTCTCCAGTACTCAAGTATCTACTGATGCAGATTGAGCCCTGTTGAAGGCTCAAGAACAGGGTGAGGCATGAAGTCTTGCTTAGCCCTGCTGCAGCTGACCATTGTCATCCTCTTATCCTGTCTCACATGGTTAGCTAAGTCCTCTCCCACAAGCATAGAAATGGGATAATGACCATAGACTGCAAAAGTCCAAATTCCTGACCAGCCCTTGTATGTAACAGGTAACTTGGCTGTAGTCAGGTCAAAAGAGTTGAACCATTACTTGGGACTCTGGGTTGATTAGTTGGGTGTCCAATAGGGACTGGTGGATCCGCAGACACCTGTGCTCCAGTGTGTCTCCATGCAATTAACTTAAAAAACAACAAAATGTCTGGTAGCATTTTAAAGACCAACAAAACATGTACAGTAAAACTCCATTAGTCCGGCATCCAATGCTCCGGCACTCCTGATGGT
>JANRFK010001234.1:39675272-39687428 GCA_030068395.1 Apalone spinifera
TTCAAGAGAAAACCCTTCTCTTGAAATAACTGGTAAACCTCATTGTATGAGGAACAAAGGATATTTCGAGAAGAGGGTTTTATCTCGAAATAACCATGTCTTAACAGCATCTGTTATTTCGAAATAGCACCATAATGTGAATATGCAAATGGGATATTTGAATCCCAGGTTCATTTGCAATTTCAAATGTCCTCATTTGCATCCCTCATTTGCAAGTGTAGACATACCCTAACTCAGCTATCTCTCTGAAGCTTCTCCACAAAATAACTTTCTTCCTGTCAATAGTCAGTTTCCCTTTGCTCTGGGGGTATCTTGGAAGCAGCTGGGCCTGAGAACTCTTGGGGCACATCTAGACTACATGGCTCCGTCGACGGAGCCATGTAGATTGGGGTTGTAGGCAAAGGGAAATGAAGCGGCGACTTAAATAATCACTGCTTCATTTAAATTAAAATGGCTGCCACACTGTGCCGATCAGCTGTTTGGTGGCACTGTGCTCTAGTCTGGATGTTCTGGGGTCGACATCAAAGGCATTTGTCGACCTCCCCGTTATGCCTCGTGGGATGAGGTTTTCCGGGGAGGTCAACAAATGCCTTTGATGTCAACTGCGGAGCGTCCAGACTACAGCGCTGTGCTGCCAAACAGCTGATTGGCACAGCACGGCAGCCATTTTAATGTAAATGAAGCAGCGATTATTTAAATCGTCACTTCATTTCCCTTTGCCGAGTAAACAAATCTACATGGCTCCATCAATGGAGCCATGTAGTCTAGACGTGCCCTTGGTGTGATCCCTGTGTAATGAACTGCATTCTGCTGGTGCTCTTGGGGCATTCAAGCACAACTAATCTTCCTGGTGGAAAATCAAAAAATAAGTAGTTATTAAGCACCTCTTCTATTTCCACATTTTCCGTTTGGTTTTTCCCCTTCTTTATTGAATAATGGTCCTACCCTGTCCTTGATTGTCTTCTTGTTTCTAATACATTTATAGAATATTTTCTTAGTGCTCTTTATATCTCTAGTTAATTTGAGTTCATTGTGTGTCCTGGTCTTTCTCATTGTGCTCCTACCTACTTGTGTTACTTATTTATATTCATCCTTTGTAATTTAACCTAGTTTCCACTTTTTGTAGGATTTTTTTGATTTTTAGATCATTTAAAATCACCTGGTTAAACCAGGATATTCTCTTACCATACTTCCTGTCTTTCATACGCAGTGGTATAGTTTCTTTTGTCCCCTTAAATAAAGATGCTAAGAAAATTTCCCAACCATCTTCAATTTTTTTTCCTCTTAGACTTGCTCCCCAGCAGCTGAATCTGATCTTACCAAGCAACTCCCTGAATTTGCTAAAATCTGCTTTTTTGAAATCCAGTGTCTTTATTTTGCTGTTCTCCCTCCTACCATTCCTTAGAATCACGAGCTCATCATTTCATGATCACTTTCACCCAAGTAGCCTTCCACTTTCAAATTCTCAACTACTTCCTCCCTATTTGTCAAAATCAAATATAGAGTCCAGAAAGGGGGGGCCTTTAAGGATTTGAGGGAAGAAAAGGTGTAAAGGGTTCTTACATTATGAAGTCTAAATATATTCAGATAATAAGTAAATGTATAATTTTCATATTTCGCTATTCTTTTTCTATGGCAAAAAGAATGTGACCAAAGTACACTGAATTTAGGATGTGACCAAAATACACTGAATTTAGTTCCAGGACAATCTTTCTGTTGCTTCAGTGGTCTTTTGGTCAGGCCCATATTGTATTTTAAACCTCTCCCCATAAATTAATAGCAATAATCCACCATAGGATCTTTTGTTGCCCATTCAAGCATCAAGAATATGCTATGTACAATGATAGTCTCTCAAATGAGTGAATTCTTGATGTATGTGCTTGATTATAAAATTTCTAAAGAAATAAAATTCTCCTTCCATATACAGGGAGTTTTGCCTGTATGTAAATTATAGTACTAGGCCCTTAATCTATTATTTGTTTTGTAAGTCAACACAGCAATATTCAATGTCTTAATGTGGTACACACTAAGGATATAAAGGAGTGGTTAACAGGTCTTAAGCATGACTCACTCATTTCCATCTGCTCCCCTCATTTTTAAAGGGAAGCCAGCAGAAGAGGAAGCTCGCTGAATCCCTGATCCCGAATTTCATCACTCACTCCGGCTTCCCTTTAAAAATGCAGAGTGGCAGCAAGTGGGTGTGTGTGTGTGTTTGTTCTGAGAATCAGGAACAGAGATTCAGTCTGTGTCCTCTCTGGCCAGCTTCCCTTTAAAAATGCAAAGCAGCAGTGGGAGGTTGTGCTGAGACCTGGTGTGAGCACTGACCCTGCCCTCCCTTATCGACTAATCGAATAGTTGATGGAAATTCCATTGACTACTTGATTACCCAATTAACCAGAACTTAACATCCCTAGACACCAGTAACACAAACAAACAAAAATCCTATGCTATGTGGAGTAGGCTGTGAAATAAGTATTTTTTAAAAAAGTCTTTCAACAAGTTTATAAAATAAAACTGCAATGTTATGAAATGAGAATAGTTTCATAACATGGAACAACACATTACATGCGTGATAAGAACAAAAGAAAAGAGGAGGAATGTTGAGTAACAGGCCTTTTTTACTCTTCTTGCAACTTTGTATCTTCTAGCAGCAGATTTAAAAATAAAATAAAAATTAGAAAATAAAAGTCAAAATATTAAAATCTCTTCCATGATCAAAAATTCATGAACAGATAAATAAATCTAATTTGGGCATAGAAAAAGGCAAAAACTGAAGAAAGTAAGAAATAAATCTCACTGTTTTCTCACTGCACAAACATGGCTACTTTTGTTTAGGAATCAGAGTTCATAAAATTCATAAAAAAAATAAAACTTAATTTGGCAAGCCTCATTATTTTAATTTCTAAGATAGCTTAATAAGCATATTGCATTAAAGAACATCCTTCAGTAACTCTATATGAGTTTGTGAGTTATTAATGGCAGTATCATTCCTGGAGCAATCATAAATATTTAGAGCCTTGTACAGAGTTTAATTAGCTATAAATATAAATTATCCTGGGGTTCTTTGCTACATAGAGATCTATATTCATCAGCTATATCATATTATTTCTATTAAACTGTTATATAAATTTTCTCCTTCACTGCTATCTGCTCAAGAGTTATGCTTTCAATTATTTTAATTAGGTCTCTTTATTATGGAATATAGTATTAATAACACTTGTAACTTAAGCTATTTCAATACTGTATTGGACAGATTAGATGAATTACACTGAAAAGCGAGATGTTGGAGTCATAGTGAATAGTTCTCTGAAAACATCCACTCATTGTGCAGCGGCAGTCAAAAAAGTATACAGAATGTTAGTAATCATTTAAAAAGGGAGAGACAAGACAGAGAATATCTTATTTCCTTTGTATAAAACCATCGTATGCCCACATTTTGAGTACCGTGTACCGATGTGGTCACCTCATCTCAAAAAAGACATATCGGCTTTGGAAAAGGTTAAGAAAAGGGCAACAAAAACGATTAGGGATTTAGAACAGGTCCCATATTAAGGGAGATTAAAAACACTTGGACTTTTCATCTTAGAAAAGACGAGACTAAGGGGGATATAATAGAGGTGTATAAAATCATGACAGGTATGGAGAAAGTGAATAAGAAAAAGTTATTTCTTTGTTCCAATAACCTAAGAATTAGGGGTCACCAAATGAAATTAATAGGTAACAGGTTTAAAACAAACAAGGACGCTTTTCTTCACAGAGTGCACAGTCAGCCTGTAGAACTCCTTGACAGAGGATTTTATGAAGACCAGGACTTCAACTGGGTTCAAAAAAGAACTAGAAAAATTCAAGGAGGTCAGGTTCATCAATACTTATTAGCAGGGCTCACTCACCAGCTGTGCGGTTCTGCACTCTGCACATGCTCAGATCGCTCTGTGCCGGCTCTTCCAGGGTATAATCTACTCACCATGGGCAAGTAGATTACGTTGTTTGTCGAGCCCTGCTTATTAGCCAGAATGGGCAGGAATGGTGTCCCTAACTTCTGTTTGTCAGAGGCTGCAAATGGGTGGTAGGAGCGGGATCACTTGGTGATTACCTGTTCTGGTCAGTCCCTCTGGGACATCTGGCACTGGCCCCAGTCAGCAGACAGGATACTGTGCTAGATGGACATTTGGTCTGACCCAGTATAACCATTCTTATATACATAATTAATACAACCCTCACACCACAAAGTACATCTCATCTTTTTAATTACATGTTACTAACATTCTCTCTGAAAGAATAAAAGTATTTTTGTTATGTTAAAATATTAGATCACTCAACATTTTCTTGGATTATTAATATTTCATAGGAAAATATGTAGTATATAATATGATGGTGGCAATAATAATAATAAGTGGTGGCAAAGTTAATGTAAGGCCCATTGATTTCAATAGATTTCAAATCAGCTCTGTATAGATTATTTTCTAGAAATTTGGTGTCAAAATCAGGGAACTGCTCCTACCAAAATAAATGACAAAAATTACATTAACCACATTAGTAACAGATATGGGCCATTTTTCTGAATTACTATATTTTGAAAAATCTAATGAATAGAATTCTGTTGTATACCTACGAATATCCTAAGATCAGTGTAGAGTTCAGAAAATCATTAAAATGTAATGATTCAAGCCCTGATTAAGCCAGCTACAGTTCAAACCTCCCTTGCCCAGCACCTTTGAGTTTGCCAGACAAGGGGAGGTCAAGGTTCTCTACCCAGGTGTAGGGCTCTGCTCCTGACTATGGCTGTATTGCCTGTCACCTGCCACTGTCTCCAACTCCCCACTCTGCCAGCCCTGGCTGGGGCTACATTCTCTGTCGCCAACCCCAGCCAGGACTGTGCTCCGGACTGCCGGTCCTGCTGCCTCCAGCCCTGCCTGGAGCTGTGCTCCCCCACTATACCAGCTCTGACCAAGGCTGTGTTTCACATTGCGCCAGCCGGAGCTGCGCTCCCCGCTTCAGCAGCCTCAGTGGGGCTGCACTCATGGCTGCTGGCCCCACTGCTTCTAACCCTAGCTGGGGCTACGCTCTTTGCTGCCAGTCCTGGCTAGGGCTGTGCTTCCGACCATGCCAGCCCCACTGAGGATGTGCTCCTCACCACCAGCCCAACTTGGGCTGCATTTCTGAAATTGGGCAGGCAGGGCTTTTTGGTCACAGAATCCCATGTTTTAGAGGTCCCATGGCCAAAGGAAATTACTCTCCTGCCATATCCGCAGGAGCTTTCTGCCCTCACCACTGGTCTAGGGCCAAAGGAACTCTGTACATGCCCCATTCAGTTACTTAAACATGTAAATTTAAATGCATGAAAGCATTCCTAATTCGTATATTTTGTTCTGTACAATATCTTTGTCTAAATGAATAGCTCCTTTACTTTGGATTCTTCTTCTTCTTTAGTTAAATGACTGTTATCTTAGTTTTTGAGAAACAATCTTAAATCCTTAAAATACTTCAGTGTTTTATGTCAGCAAAATAGAAATGTCAATGCTTGCATAAAAAAGGATGACAAAAGGACTCACGGGGTTCTGAAACAGCTGCTGCCACAGGTTCCACCTTTTATCTGCTGATACACCAGGCTGAAATTTCACTAATGATTTTGTCAGTTTAGATTAACAGTGTGATTGCATTATCTTGTTTGATATGGAGAGAAAATCAGAGAGAACTATCTACAAGATCGTACAGCAGAACTGAAGAATTTGTCTCAAATTATAACCCCAACATATATTTCTTGCCAAATTAACATTTTCTAATCAACTTGAGTCTTGAAAATTGTGTGAAAAGTTAGTAGAAAATTAGCAGCCAACCTGTAACAGCTGGTATTGGAGAGGATGCAAATAATGAGGGTAAGGTGAAGGTGCACAAGTAATGAGTGAGATAATAGAGCCAGCCATATGCTAATGAGCTATACATTTCAAACACTTTTTTTTTAAGGAAACTACTGAAGAGGGAAAATCAGTCATTTCAGCTGGCAGTTTCAATATCTTCCCTTTGATACTGATGCACAACACTTGCAATCATCTTTTACACATTTTTGTGTTAATATTTCAAAATGATTGAAATTTTCAAAACTTTTAACTAGCTCTAGACCACTTCGTAGCAATGTGGGTGTCTGGGAGGTCAGAGAAGGGGAGCTTTAAGATGAAGAAGGCCTGGACAGAGTTTTAGTTTCCTGGACAGAAAGAAAATAAAGTATTATGGAGAAAGAAATGGAAAATATGGAGTAATCTTGCATGTGCCCAGTGAGAGACATGAAAGGCTTGGAGATGAACCTGATTGATAGCTATGATCAGTGCTTTTTTTATTTAAAAATAAAAAAGTGCCAGTACTCCAGGGGAAAAGTTGTTGAGCTCTGACTGGAGGTGCTTGTACTGCATCTGGAGGTGCTGTTACTGAGTACTGGGCAGTATCATCACAAAAAAAAGCACTGACTATAATGGTGGTAACACCAACAGTTACAGACTAATGGTCAGCACTGTTTTTCAAGAAAGATCCAAGTCTCAAATTTTTAGTGTGTTTCTAGGAAATCTAGTCATCAGATGAATATTGATATCCAGAGCAACGCCTGTAACATCCCCACTTCTGATCATAAATGCAGGAAGCATGTCTGGAGTGCTCCAGTATGCCATGGTGGCAACCATAGATTGGCTCAGATTTAAAGTTTTTCTGATTTTTAAACCAGTCCCTAAAAATGTTCAGTTTCAGAGAGGTCTTATTAGCTCTCTCTGGATTCGTATCAAGTGATCACCCAGTCCAGAGAATCAGACCCGCAATTTAAGCTTTGAACCTTTTGAATTTAAGTTGATACAGACACACACAGAGGATGCCAGGATCAATGTTTCTTCTAATCTTTTCCATCCATGTGCAGAATAATTTTATATGCCCCAATGAATGTTCATGTGTACCACCAATAGAAACAAAAAACCTAGTTGTGGCCACTCTACTAATCAGCTAGGTGGCATTGGAATTTCTCCTGAGTGGCCACACAAGCACCCAGCTTACAAGAAACACTGGCCAGAACCAGTTTGAGATGCACGTGTGGAGAAGCAGACTTGTAAGCCATCTGTTTACAGTTGGCAGCTGAAACTGCCTGAGCAAAGTATGTACAGAGAAAACGGAATAGCTAAAAATGGAGACTTAGCCAATATTTATTGCATTTTTGTTACTTACAGAGCTAAAATACTCCACAATTGTTTACCCATCAATCCTATAAATCATCTGATCTTTTCTGTGAGACATCTCACTGTAGCAGGAACAATTGTTGTTCAGCGCATCTTTGAAGTAGTCATCTGATGACCTTGAACTAGAAAAGATTTATGAGTATCAACTGCATGTTTCTTGATCTATTTATGCATAGTGATTGTGCGAAATCTGAAAGAACCCTTGGGACATGGAATGGACAAGAATGCATTCTTCAGTTTACTTTTCTCATCATGAAGTTAATCAGTGAGCTGTAACAGAGAAAGAGAGAGGACAGGCATTTGAGAGAGAAAATCCATTTACACAAATTTGGCTTAATGCCAAATGATTTAACATAACAATAAGATCTTTTAAAAGAGGTCCTGTAGCAAAAACAATAGATTTTCCATTTTATTACTACATGAAGAGAAAAACTTACAGGAATATTCACATAAATTAAATTAGAAAGCCAGTGAGAAAATTATCTAAATAGGAACAAAAAATATTGCTTTCTTTGTTTACCATAGAACTGAAAGTATATTTATGGAAATGACTTCCGTTTTCCAGCCTTACAGTCTTTCACAGAAAATGACATTAAATAAAAAGACAAACTAAAGAATTATTTCATACAGATCTATGACTTTTCCACAAATGAAAAGTCAGAGTTTGAGGCAACCGAACCTCCTCCGTGATCCAGCAGGGCACCTATGTTTGCGCTTCTGACTCCCGCTCACCATCTCTCAAGCAGAGACCTGCATATTTCTGCTTCCTGACTGTGTTTATTCCAGGCTTCATGATGCTCTGTCTATATTGTTATTGCCAACCACCTAGACTGCCTAAACAGGCCAGCCCCTGGGCTTTGCTTACTTTTCAAAGGCAATGAACTGCATAATTGTAAGCAGTTACGAGTTGCCACATAAATGTTTATAACCATGTCTATCCCGATCATGAAAGCCACCTCTCACAAATAGCTGGCATTGACAAAGAAATCTATTACCAGCTCAGATGTTCTAGCTGAGCTTTAGGTCAACTGAGAAAAAGGATGTTTGAACATGGTAACAACAGAATTAAAGCCAATCTTTTAAAGACACTGGAAAATTATCATCAACACAGTATGTGTAAGATTCTTCAAATTAAATGGACTGATAGAGATAACATCAGGGTCCTCTTGCAGGATGATAACATTGAGCATGGAGGACAATGATTATCATCAACCTCCCTGGGGCAGGTCATGTTGTTCAAATGCCTGATTCCAGACTGCCAAAACACGTCTTCTATTCTCAGCTCAGCCAACATATTAAAGAAGGGCAAAAGAAATTGCTACAGAGGTGTCCTTAATGCTAATATAAGGAAATGAAACATTGACATCAGCTCGTGGGAAAGGACAGCGTAGGACCAAGAACAGAGGACGACTTTCCTGATACAGGAAACACTTGAAACCTGATTTAACAGAAAAAATGGGAGCAACAGAAAAAGCATGCGCCATGGCTCATACCATCATCTCAGCTTTACTTATGCTGTTCAGAAATACATGTCTGCAATGTGGCAGAGCGTGTAGCTCTAGAATTGGCCTCATCAGTTGGCCCACAGGTAACTTTAAATGGACACTTCATTAAAGGCAATCATCCTCAACTTTAGGGAGCACCATTGATGATGAATTGCTAGCCACTAGGAGTTACCATCCAACTCTTTGCAAGCAAGTATATTTATTAATAAGATGTAAGCATCACAGAAAATGTTTAAAACACAAAGGGTATGTCTACACTACAGGGTTTTTCGAAAAAACTTCACCTGCATCTAGACTGCCGTCACGTTCTTTCGAAATTAAATCAAAAGAACGCGACAGTTTTTTTCAATAGCAGTAAACCTCATTTTATGAGGAAAAAGGCCTTTTTTCAAAAGAGCTCTTTTGAAAAAAGGTGCTCTTGAACGCAAACAGGGCTTCTTCGAAAGGGAGTGTCCAGATTGCCTGGGTGCTCTTTCAAAAAAGTGGATCGCTTTTTTGAAAGTCATGTTGCTGTCTAGACGATCTCTTTCAAAAGAGGCTTGTAGTCTAAATGTACCGAAAGAGCTTATCAGAGATCACACACCCCAACTCCAGCAGGGGCTATGGTAGGAGTTAGTCCTTCAAATCCCAACTAGGGTTTTTTTTCCTGTGGTTACCATTTCATAATAGCTATAACTCAGAACAAGCACATGCATAAATATGTAACTTGGGCCTTTAAACTCCAGATTTGAGGAACAGGTAATCACCAGACAACCATCCCTTCTTCATGGTGCACTTCTTGATGTCAGGAAGTCCATTCTTTTCTTGTCCATCATTGAAGATAGTCATTTTAATATAGTGTACTCTAAACATACTTAAACTTAATTCAGTAATGTTTTTCAATGATATTGCAGAGAGTTGCCCTATTTGCTACAGTCCATGTAATAAAACACTGGAAAAATCCAAAGATGTTAAATATTTCCTTTTTCTATTTTTTCCTTATAAAAGGTGGGGATTATTTAATATGAATTTCTGCAACTGTGCTGAATGAAACATAAGTCTTTGTTACCCACACCCATTTCTTGGGAGAGGTCAGAAAGCATGCAATTAGTGGCTTTCTGTTAAAATACTTGGACCCTAATTCCCTTTACTTCACTAGGTATGGGGGGGGGGGGTTATAACCCTGGACTTGAACTAAGATGGGGTTCAATTCATGGCTTAGCTTTAAACTTTTTGTGTGGGATAGTCTCTTAAACGATGGTAAACCTTATTTCCTCATATGTAAAACAAAAATAATATTTCAGTGCTTTTCAGTCCAGTCTTTTACTCTATCTATGGGTTTTTTAAATGATTTTTGTTTGATTAGATTGTTCATAGAGCCTAGTATCTATGTATCTATACTCTTACCAAGTTGGGTACTAATTGAACAATGTATCTGTCTGGGTTCTTATATTGGCTCCCATTGCTATTACCTATCTGGGAAGGAATAGTGGACTAAGTTCTGTGCACAAGAAAACAAAAAGCTCATTGCTATAGACCTTCCAGTATATAGTGTGTTCAGCTCACCTTGCACTGAATCTTGCAAGGTCTAGCCAGCTGTAATACAAGCCTGTATAGACTTAGACAGTTCACCTGGCCTAGATACTGAACACAAGTGACATAGACACAAATATGGAAACTGACGGAAGCTACAGCAACAGTATGCAAACATGACTGGAGCAGAATATGGTATAAGTTGTGTTGCCTTTGGTAGGCTGAGCCAAAGCTCACTGAAGGCATAGGAAGGACTTCAAGTAGGCTTTAAATGGGCTTATTACAGAGATATAGTCCCATTAAAGATTTCCAGTTAAAAGTATTAGAATAGAGTTTTATGAAAATACATGCTTTCCAAAGCATCTGAATAGTTTTTAATAGCCTGTCAACACATTCCTCCTTTTATCACAGATATATTTTCTTCTGTATGCAAATTTGCAGTCTTTTTTATGCACGCTACACGTAAGCAAGTGCTGAAAATTCATGTTAAGACTTGACTTGACTCAGCTGACACTTTCACATTTTTACATTATAATTCCAGAAGTGGAAAACCCAATTCATAAGATCCCTGGGAATACATTAGATAGATTGATTGGATGACGTGAATGCTATTAACTGACATTTTTTAGAAATGATATAACTTGTCATTTAGAACATTCCATCCCTTAAATAATCTTTATATTATTTACATGCACTGTTTTATGAGAAATTGGCTATAAAACATATGTTTGCTTATATTAAGAAAGTGAAATTATTCAAATTTTAACATCTGATTTTATTGAAAACAGGGGCTGGACTAATTACAATAATTTACATTTAATAATATAATTTAAGAGCAAAGAAAAGATTTACATCACCTTGATGGAAAGAACATTAAGACATCCTGATAAAATTTAACCTTGGAATTACCATGCCAGTATTAATCAATCAGACCTCATCCTTATTTTAGTTTATGGCAATCAAAAAGGAAATTGAAATAGACTCATTTATGTTGCATCTGTGCTCTCTTTTCATTTTAATTATTTTATTACTTCTTTTGCCAAGATTAATTTTTAAATCTGCATACATGAAACATTTGAGTAAAATAGAAACAACAGAAATAGGCCAATACATATATAATTTTGACCTATAACCTCTTCTATGCAATTTAAATCTCTTATGCTTTCAAATTAATGGTAATTGGTCTGAAAAAAAGAAACACAATATATATGCCAACAATGCCTTTTCTGCTAATCAAAGGAAAGTAGACATTTATTAAAATTGGTGTTCCTGATTGAACATCTTTATTTCAATGAGTATGAAGATCTGAGTATGAATATCCTGATATTTATATAGTCTTGTGTTTTTACAGTGCATCTAATAGGAACATATTTAAATCAGTAAGGTGACTGGTATGAATTACATGTCCATCATGTTATTTTATTTCATTCATATCTTTTTGTATCCATTCTTCTTTTAAATGAGAAAATCGCATGTTGTTCCCTGAGGACCATAACAAATATTTGTACTCAATCTGGAGCCTAGATGAAACTTGTCTTCTGTGAATTATGATACAAAAGCTGACCTCCTCTTAGAGACCAAATCTCTTGAAAGCAATTTGCAAATCTGAAAGACTTCCTAAGAAATCAGAAGATTTGAATGATGGGAGCCATAGATTTCCTTCTTCCCCACACAACGTAGGTTTCCCTATACAATAAATGGTAAGAATTAGGGACCAAAAGAAAGTTTTCATAGAAGCTGGTGTGCTGAGAGGGGATTTGCCTTGGTTAGCCATTAGGAAATGCTGAAGAGAGGACTGTGATCCTCAAACATAGTTAAATGATATCTAGAGGCTGGAGAGAGATGCCTCTCCCCAGTCAGGATTCACAGTCAGGAACCCTTGAGTTAGGCAAGTAAGCCAGATGAAACTTTTTTTCTAGGGGGAAAAA
>JANRFK010001234.1:39687528-39701506 GCA_030068395.1 Apalone spinifera
GTATACAGGACTGCGTCCTTCAGGGCAGAGGATTTAGATGCGAGTTAAACACCATGCTGATTGGTGAGGTCGTGACTGATGCAGCTGTGCGCATGCCTGAATTTTGGCACTATCTAAAATTTTCCAGTAGAAATGCAGACATTTGCAGGTTTATGTGATAACTGAGTAGGGACTTTGATGATCTGTTTTTACTTAGTTGCCTAAACTTGGCAATGAGGTAATTAAGTCCCCTTGTGAATTCCACATAGGAGTTATAGATTGTCACAAACCTGAAACTCCAAGGGCAGCTCAACTGGAATCAGAGCACTATCACTACATTAAGCTCATAAATTAAAAAAAATCACAATACTTTAGTCTTCCTTTACAAGTATAGATTAAAAATTGAGTTACTGATCTTTCTGATGATTTTTCCATTTTGAATAAACATATTTTTCAACTAATCTCCAATATTGAATTTTGTAAAATAATTATTGTATTAAATAACAATAATACTGGAATGATTACCTAACCACAACTGACACGGAGGTAATTTAATTTACTCTGTAACGCTTTCTCACTCTGATGAATATACTGCAACTTTGCTGCTAAAATAGAGTACTGGGACTTAAAAATGGGACTGGGACTTAAAAATGTCTAATTCTTAATGGCAGATGAAGTGCTTCTGTAGATACCTGAACAAATTCATTTTTCATTGATAATCTGTGTATGTCCCATTCTATTATGGTGAAATTAAACATATCAACCTTTCTATAATAATGTCCTTCCTTGGGACTTATCATTGGGATCTCAAATCTAGTGTTGGCTGAAACATGCTATTCTTTATACCTTTTTTTTCATTTTCTGTATAAATGTTGATACCTCTTTCTAACTAATGGTGCTTAAACTTTTGCATGTCATTGGTCTGCAGTGATAACTAATGGTATTTTTATTTATCACAAACTATGAAAAATGTAAAATAGACATATTGCTTTCTCTGGTTTAGAGAAAAGACCAAGTGGCTTTTAGTGTGGAAAATTATACTTCATGTTCAGATTAACAGAAAAAAATCATAAAACAGATAATACAAAGAAAAACGGATGAAAGTGATCATGACTGAAATAGTGCCTTACCAGTCAGACAGGATTGGCTCTTTCCGCGGGAAAAAATGTAGACTTCAGGAAGTAGTTTAGAGCCTGGATCACCTAGAAAATTCTATGTTGAGAAGATAATTGGGGAAAATGGGTAAATAAGTATAAAAAGAAGAGTAGAAGAAGCTGCTTAGCCAGCCTTCAGGTAGCATACCACACTGCTGTGTGAATGATCCAACTTTCTTTTTTGAACTACATATCTAACGTTTCAGGCTAGCAGAGGTTATATGTGTTGAAGTCATCCTCGCTATATCTGAAGAAACAAAACCGTGCTTCATAGTGCACAACAAAGACTTCTATTACAGTTTCAGGATAGCAGGGACAATATTTAAAGAGTGGAACGATAGATGTTGGGTTGAAGAATATGAGGGATAAAGGTGGGAAAACGGAGTTTGAAAACAATGACGCTCTAGCATGAGTTTTGTTAGAGAAAACAGTCTTTCTTGGATGCTGAGAATATGGAGATGGCAAATGGGGGCAGGAGACATGGTAAATGTGACTTGTTTGGTATCACCAGAGATACATACAGGAACCTATTACATTTAGTTGGCTTTCAGTGCTGACATTTCATTATAACAGGGTGGAGAAGCTAAGGCCATCCCTGGCTTGCCTGGATCCAGCCCCTGAGGCTCTGGGCTTCCCCTCAGCATTGGGGAGCTTGCGCTGGTGCTCCAGCCCTCCTGTCGCCCCACCATGTGGCTGGAGTGCACAAAATCAACTAGCTTCCCGCCCCCCCCCATGCTCTGGGGTGCAATGGAATGTGGGGATCATCTCTCCTCTGTCAGGAGTCACCTCAGTGAGGGGAGGAGGGTTTTTTCGCTTCTCTCTTGTGTGCCACTCGGACTGATTTGATTTTTATTTTATTTTATTTTTTTTTTGTGCTTCAGTGGTCCCTGACCCAAAAAAGGTTCCCTGCCCCTGCATTATCCTAAGGATAATATTTTTTCCATTGTAATGCCAGTAATGGTCTGATAAATATGTCCCTTTGTAGTCCCTATAACATTGACAGCCCTGTTTGCAGAAAGCTTGTTCCTTAGATCTTGCTAAAGTCCCTCAGAGTATTCCCTAACTAAAATTATTATGGCTGGCAGACCTCCAGATCACTGTCCGTAGTTTTTGTACCTGAGTTGAACCTTAATTCTAAGGCTTTTAAGTCTTTTACCCTTTAAAGAAAACTGAATATTCCTAATCCATGTCCGGTGTTCTCACTTGAGATGCTTCATGCTGCTGAAAGGTTGCTCTTTGAAGTGAAAATTTGTATTTCTGATATACCAGTTGCTCAGGAAAAAAACAACTACTTTTGCCGTTAAATAAAGATTGTTCCTAGTTTGAGAGAAAAAAACTACTACATAAAAACATTGGCATCACAAGAGAAAACAAAGCTCAATTTCTGGTGATGGACAAAGTACAAATTTTGGTAAAGTTGACCATACGTTTTTATTTGCCTGACTGAGGACACTGGCAAAGAAGAATAGGATAGCATTTGGGTGATTCCATTACAGAATGTTTTCCACATAGAATTTTCAACTCTGGAAATTACTCCTATTTGTTGAATTTTGTTTACTCCCAGATCATGGTACATAGGCCATCTGTGAATTTTGCCTGAAAAGGCAAAAGATAGGGTATATTTGTGCTGACATATGAAACAGACTTGAATCTTTTTATGTGATGTTTATCAACTAAATGTTGTGTATTTATTTTCAGCAAATTATATCCATGTGCCCAGAGACCCGTGTGATTGATGCACATTGACATTGCAAACAGAAATTGAAAAATAAGTGACCTGAAATCACACTCTTCCTAGTATTCATCAAGCATTTGCCTGGCATTATTTTTCATAGGAAGTCAATGTGATTTATTGATGTGATTTTTTTTTTCAGTGTTGTGAATATAAGATTCTGTTCTCTAAATAGTAGGTCCTTAAAATATCAGTTCAGTATTGAAGATTTTTGTTTCGTTGAAGCAGGACAAATATTGCAGAAATTTTCCATAGTTAGTGATCTACTTACATATGTGACCCTTCTTCCAGCTAGCAGCAGCCAGGGCTGGGTTCAATATTTAGGGGTTCCTCTGCATCCTTCCATCACAGAACTGGCTTCAGCCCCCACACAGTAACCTGGGAGATCCACAGAACACTCTGGGCACCTCTGAGAGGCAATGCTTTCCCATAAGCAAGCCCAGTGGAAAAGAAATTTTTATTGAAAGGGGAGAGAAGTAACATGGCATTAATATGGGAAAATGCCACAAACAGAGTTTATAGAAAAATACCACAGAGTTTGTAAGCAAAACCACAAGTAAATGTCCTAGCTCAAGTAGATTGGGCAATGTCCTTTTCCTCTCAAGTCCATCTATGTAAATGTCCCCTTCATATGCCCAATCCTTTTCTGCACCCCGCCCACAATTGTCGCCCTTGGTCAGGGCAGACTAGAGTTCAGAGGTGATCTATAGAGTTAACCTCCCATCCTGTGGGAAGAGAGGGTGAGGGATAGGAGGCATCTCACCCACTCTGCTGGTCACTCACTATCCACCTGCTTGCTATTCTCTTCAGGCCATTTATCACCCTCACTGATGCTGCTCTTCTGGCTGCTCCTCACACCATCCATCACTGCTGCCACTCTGCTCGCCACTCCTCACATCTTTCCGTCACCATCCTGCTGGCTGCTCATCACATCTTCTGCTGCTTTGTGGTGATTTCAGCTCTTAGCCCAAAGCACAGTCTAGCCACAAGAGATTCTAGCACCCACTGGAGTAAATTTATATACAAAGGAGATTCCTTATGGAGCCTTTCTGAGGAAGTGGGTCTGGCCCATGAAAGCTCGTCACCTAATAAACCATCTTGTTAGTCTTTAAAGTGCACATAGTCCTGTTTTTTGTTTCTTTAACTCTATCATTGAAACATTGCGGAGAAACAGGTTGAACCAGTCTTACAGCTCATGCCTCCAGGGTATGCAATCTGCTGACTCACTTCCTTCCCCAGCTTAATCTATAGGGCTCTGGCAGAGCAGCCTGTGTCCATCCGAGAGTATTTATATTGACGGGATTTCTCCTTTAACTGAGTTAAAAACAGTCTGACTTTTCTGCATTGTGCATTCCCAAGCATTGGTGGTCATATCTTACAATTCCTGCATTTGTTGTTAACATAGTTTGTGACCCCCACAACAGTCAAATTGGTTAAAATGGGTAAAACCACCTTCTAACAATTGAATAGCAAGCAGGCCTAAGCAACCTGAGTGAAGAGCATTTACATAACCATGCCCAGGATTTCTTTCCCATTCCAGCATGAACTGTATTTACATAACCGTTGAATACCTACTAGGTCTAGGCAAACTCGGTGAACATAGCCACACCCAGAATTCCTTTCCTGTTACAGCTGGCTGAAAATGGAAGCATTAATTCAGACCCTCCTTACATCTAAACTCATTCATTTGGACAGTGCTTGCAGAAGACATCATAATGAAATCCACAAAAAATTACAGTGGTTAAAAGGATGGAGAATGAACTTCTATTCTAAAACTATTACAAATGTTAATTATAAATAGAATTCAACTTGGTGACGAGCTGGCAGCAAAAGATTGAAATAAAAAAGCTCCTGGTTTATAATGATGCCTGGCTCACTGATTTGCTATGTTATCTCAAGCCATATCTGTGCATGAATTTTCATAGACGCTGTGTTCATTCAGAAGGTTGGAAGGAAAGACAGAAGAGAGACTCAGGAGGCAAACAAGTTGAGAGTTTGAGAGGAAAAGATACACCTCTTTCTGGTGTCAGCAAATGCAGTTTCATTGTTCCTCTTATCTTGAAATGGTGGAGCAACGAAGTCAAGTTCAGCCCTGATTTACACTAAAGAGGATTTGGGCCCATGAAGAATAAATCTTCAGGAGGGATGTCAAGGTAGTCTTCAATCTTTCTTTGTGACTCTGCAAGGGATGGCCACAAATTTTACTTTATAAAAGTTAGCTTCTTTCTGGAACTTTTTGACATAAGTTTCTCAAGTGCTCTCTTTACTAATAATAGAGGGAAATAGAAAATCTGTAAGGTTTGAGCTGCAAAGGAATTTAAGCAGTATTTACAAGCAATCAATATTGTGCAGAAAGTAGGGGCATTCTCAGCAACAGAGTTTCTTAGATTTCATTGTTTACTTTAATGAAATGGAGACTATTTTTTTTTAAATTGGATTCAATTTTCTTTTTTTTAAACTGGGTGCCTATGGTGAGGTTTCTAAATCCCCATTATGCAAATCCATATTAAGCTCTTTAATAGATGTGTCTTTGTTTTCAGAGATGCTTAGCTGTTGATGGTTCCATCCAAAGTCGGTTAATTACAGATAAAGATCCATGATAGTGTTGAAAGCAAGATGGTACAACCCTATGGTTAGAGTAGCTTGGACATGCTTTCAAAGCATGTTAATGAATTTGGCCTCATATCACTTATTGCTTCTCTTTGACAGATGGTTGAACTGAGGCACAATGAAATGATTTGTCCAAGGATTAGAAGAAATTGATGGTATAACTGTTGATAAATCCCAGATCTCCCAATTCCCAGTCCTAAACAGCTTGAACCTCCCTGATCCAGCACCCTTGAGACCTGACCAGTCCCATACAAGGGAATTTGCCAGACCAAGGGAGGCTGCTGGCTGTTGCTTCTGGCCCCTGGTCATGGGACTCTCCAGCTTCTTTCCCTGAGCACTCCCCTCATCCCCACTTCTTCACCACCCTTCCTCCTTGAGCTTGAACACCACAAATGACACGCTCCAGAAGCTGTGGGAGGGCGGAGGAGGAGTTGCTGAAAATGGGATTCCTGGCTTTTCCTGTGAATGTTCTATCCCAAGAGCACCCATGAAGATGCTGGACCATGGATGTAGCCAGATGAGAGAAGTCCGGATTATAGAGGTTCAACCTGTACTTCAACCAGAGGTATTTCAGTTTTAATATCTCTTAATATTTGCATAAGTCACGAGATACTTAACATTCAGTTATAAATTGCACACAAGCTAAACAAACTTCTGCAAATTCATCATCAGTTTTGTGCAATTATTTTCTATGTTTACATTAGATGCAGAATGATTCTTTGAATTTACATTTCTGTAACAGCACAAACTGCAAGGACATAATTATAAGACTTTAAAATGTGTGTAGCTTACTTCTAGAGATCACAAAGTATTTTAAACATCCAAATGTATTATTTGTCAGCTCTCTTTGTGGAAGATACCTAAATTATATAGATGGGTAAATAAGGTAGAGAGAGGACTGATGACTTGCTCAAGATCACAGATGAAGTATGTAGCAAAGGTAGGAAGAAGACTGAGAATTGCTGACTCCCAATGCTGTATTCATTCTTCCTGTCTGGTAGATTGCAGAACATAAGAGGAGAGGGAAAAAAACATACAGGGCTTTGAGCCTCAGTAGATATGTTGAGGGTTATGAATGTGGAAATCCCTAGTTGGTAACAAACTGAATCAGTCTGCAGATATTACACAGGCACAGCTGATGAGACTGTTGTTCTGTACTGTCTGGAAGAAGTTATAGTATAAAATGGCAGTTGTTTGTTCCCCCTGTGAGAATGCAGCTCCTTCTACTGCTTTCAGCTGATAGACTATTTTTTTAATTAAATTTTCTTACTGCCCTATTTTTTTCCTTTTCACTTTAAAATTCTTCATTAACTTTAATTAACTTCACTAGCCTTACAAGCCTATTTGTAAATCAGCAAAAAGCACAGTGGTTTGGAGAGCAGGATTTATGCAGCTTGAATATGAGTAGATTAGTAGTGAGTGCTCTCTATTTAAAATTTGAATTTTAAATTAAAATTAATGTGGGAAAGGAGGAAAAAAGAAGAGAGGTAGAGAGTGTATGTATAGGTGACTTTCCAAGCACCCTAAGGAAAGCAGGCCAGAGAGGCTTATGCTTCAAAGCATCCCAGAGCGCTCAGGGAGAAATGTCAGCCTACATCTGATAGCAAAACAGATCAGCTTTGCAATGGCCAGATTCAGAATTGCTGAAGATGGAGAAGTTAGGCAAATGAGTTTGAGCTGAAATGGAATTTAAGCAGTATTCATGAGCAATCAATTTGAGCAGAAAGTAAATAGAGGTATTCTTGGCCCCACCGTTTTTTGGATTTCATTGTTTACTTCAATAAAATCAAGAATCTTTTTTTAAATTGGCCCAGTTTTTGAGATTTACCAGTTATTTCGAGAGAAGGGTTTTTTCTCAAAATAACCATGTCTTAATAGCGTCTGTTGTTTCGAAATAGTGCTATTACAAAATAGTGCCATAATGCGAATATGCAAATGAAGCGTTGGATATTTAAATCCTGGCTTCATTTGCAATTTCAAATGTCTTCATTTGCATCTCTCTTTCGAAAGCGGGTGCAAGTGTAGACATACCCAAAGAGAATCAAAAAAAGGAGGGCAGTCGTTAACACTGAGGAGCGCAATGGGATCCTCTCTGCGCTTGCTAAGAAGCGAAGTGGCTGTCTGTTGGGCTGGCTCTATCTAGTCCATGTCAGTAGGTCACATGGTCCAATCGTATGTTGATTTCTAGAATGCAAGATTTTAAAATGTTTTACTGTTCTGGCAGTCCCAGCAAGGCTGACTGCACTAGTCACAGCAAAACAGAATTATAAATATGGACAACCATGATACAAAGTTGTGGACTGTAAGCTCTTTGCTGTTGGGTCTTCAATATACTATATTGTGAGTATCTAGCACAATTGATTCCAACCTGGTTGGTCTCTAAATGATGCCACAATATAAATGTTTAATAACAACATTATGATGTGAAAAAGGAGCTACCAGCACAACTACCAGCGCCATTATTCATAAAACCAGGTGAGCTTTTGCTCCTATCATTTAAAGTGGGAACTGTTTCAGGAATCAGGACTGAGAATGATCTTGGTCAGTCCTTCAAATGTCTTTGGGACCAAACTACTAAAGACTGGGTATACCTGTTTCATGTTCCTTTGAAGACTGCCCAACTGAAATGACACAATACTCCATTGAAGTATTGCTACGGTCTAAAATAGTTCAATTATGTTCAAATAATGTCTGATTTTGGCTTGTTTTCTCATTTTTCAAAAGGGCTAAACAACCTTCAGTTGATGTTGATTCTAGTCAGAACTGTTCTGTGCATAGCTCTTTTGAAAATCATTTATTTAAATTTACCTAATTATGGGTTTTAGTAGCCCAACTTTAGGTACTTATTTTTGAAAATCTTGGCCACAGTAAGTAAAAAAGGCATTTACCTCTCAAACTTTTAATTTCAGCAAACTGAAAATTCTCTTTAAGATAAGGTGTTGCCGAAATTTAAAATTTGTATTTATATCATATAATCTCAAGGAAAGGACCTTGAAGAAAGTGCACAGTGCTAAAACAGTCTTAGGAAAAATCACTACTTGCATCAGAACAGCAGTATTTGAACTACTATTATCATTGTTAAACCATAGTCTCCGTGTAGTTCCTCAAATGTCATTGTGCAGCTGTGGATTGTATGGAAAAGCATAATAATATGCATACAATGCTTAGAGAAAAAAACAAAATGCATATTTTCTTTGTAATCTTAATAGAGCACATCTTTACAAAACATCAGGGAGTGTATTTTCACAATGTGTTTTACAGAAGCTACATTTTCCATTAGTTATTTTGTAACTGAGTTTCTTTCAACATCATACATAAAAGTGAAAGGCTTTTTGTTTTTGTATTAATTGCTATCTTTGTGATAAAGAGCTTTTTTACTCCTGTGGCTGATAAAATAATCAACATTAAGGGTGCATATGAGAATATTCCCATGGGGTTCACTTCAAAGACAATAAATAAAGCAGATTTTCGAATGCATGAAGAATTGGTTTAAAACTATATAACACATTTTTTGATAAATACTTCTGAAGATCACATTAAAGTACAATCAGCAAACAAAATAGCATGTCCTTTTACATTAAAATATTTTTTTAATCATCAGAGCACACTTAATTTTTTTTTTTTTTTTTTTTTATCAGCATGTCATGATGAAACATTTTTTAGTGTTCTTAGTCAAAGGTATTGCTGGTCTGTATATTGATACTTTGTTGAATATTCAGAAAAGCTAATGGGTTTTTTTTTTAAGCTCAGTAGGCCATAAAATGCACTTGGTGTAACACAGAGAATGCCTACTTCTGACAGTGAAAGCTTTGTGATGGATTGAGATCACAAGAAATCCAATTCCAAAATTATTATTCAACCAAAACCATTGCTTCGCAGACTACAATGTAAACTTCAGACGTGTTTAGCAAACATGTCGTCATGTGTAAAACAGTTTCTTCATACATATGAGATCATAGAATCAGGAGAACACTGAGTTCAACCTCCTGCCCAAAACAAGACCAAACTTCCTCAATTATAGTCTTCCACGGTCTTTCTTACTTATGGAAGTGAATGGGAGTTTTGAGAGACTAAATAGTATTAGGGATTATTATACAGGGCCTCACATTCCCTTTGAACCTTAAATGAAACTCCCACTAGTATCAGTAACAGAATAATTATTTACCACTCCTTCCATTTTCCTGCCATCTGCAAACTTTATCAGTGATGTTAGGTTTTCATTAACATGACAAGGATGTTTAGTAGCATACGTCCAACAACCAATCCTTGCCAGCCTCCATTAGAAACATGCCCACTTGAAAACCATTCACCATTTACTACTTCAGACCTATCAATTAGCCAATCTTTAATTCATTTAATGTATGCCATGTTAACTTTTTTTTAGTCAAAATGTGAAGGCAAGTCAAATGTGTTACTGAAATCTGAGTACATTGCATCAGTTCTATTACCATTATCAACCACACTTATATTCTCATTTTTAAAAAAAAGTTATTTTGACAGTATCTATTCTACATAAACTCTTAGATGCGACTAATCTGGACCTTCTGGTTTGAAAATGTCTAAATGTAGTAGATTCACCTTAACATCCTCCAGAAATATTATTGGAATGGGGAATGTATTGTCTTCTCCGAATAATGGAATGGCTTTATTTGCTTTTCGGCAGTACAGGACAGAAATAATTGTTGAACAGTTGTACCTCTTCTACATTATTATTCAAAAGTCTACTATTTCCACTTTTAATGGACCAATATCATTGTCAGGGCTCTTCCCTGCCCCATTATTGTCCTTAACTCTGCTGACCATAGATCTCTCTTTATGTCCCTTTACCACCCTTATACAGTTTTACAATTACTGATTTATATTCGGTATTATCAAGCTTCCATTTCTTCCATATGTTACATATTATTTTCTATGTTTATTTTTCATGGCTTTCATCCCATCCCCTCTAATTAAAATTGTTGCATTTTTTAACAAGCCCAGATACAATCTTACAATTAAATAAGGTATCTTCTGGGTTAACTAGTATAGTGTTTTTAAATTATTCCAAATGATCATTCACATCCTTTACATTAAATCTTTCCTCCCAGATAATAACCAGATCAAATACCACTTACCAAAGACCAGTTAGAATAGCTATTGCAATACCAATTACAAGTTAATATACCAAGTCATAAATATGTTATTAACATAATTACTAATTTAAAAATAGTAAGGTAATACCAAACTAAATATGAAATAAAAATATATAAAGTCAAAATTAAATTTAGATGTTTGAACTAACCTAAAACAAAAAAGATCAGAAAATTCATGTTATAGAAAATTTTAAATTTTCATTCTTATAGAGAACTAAAATATATCAAACTATGGCTGGAAATATCATATAAAATATATTAAAATCTTGACACTTCTGTAGAATGGAAACTGAATTTTGCTCTGCTCTAGCTTGCAATTAGAGGATTTCTAAGTGCAATATAAAGAACAAACTGCGTTTGGCGTAAGTTGGTTTCAGAAGAATTTCAAAAGGGAAAGTCTTTATCAAATGTCTAGTCCTATGGAATTAGGAAGAATACTTGTTTGAATAACTTCTCATCAAGTCAGGATAAGGGCTTACTATCTGCATAAGAGTAATTTATCTTGCATTCTATGATTTTTTTTTTAATCAGTAAAATGAAATCAACAAGAAGGCCATATTTCATTTCATTCATTTTTATTTACACTGAAATTCCTTACCCTACAAGTCTATCTGTTATAGTGAAAACCTCACACAAAATACTCAGAAAGTAGTCTGATTTTTAATTAAAATCTTCCTCTATTAGTATCAATATACTATGAGTATGTCTACACTGTACACTCCTTATAGCAACTTATGCAGTACACTTCCCTAGCAGGTATAAATAGCAGTGTAGACAGTGAGGCACTGCTTAGGTGGATAGAGAAAAGACATGCCTTGAATACTTGGTGTATACAGATCTCTATGTGCACAGGCAGTGCCTTCCCTCATTTATACTGCTCTTTTTAGCAGTTTAGTGTCTCGATGCCTCCTTGCTGTGGACATTTTTTTCCCATTCAGGGAAATGATCTGGCTGGTAGCAAAGGCACCAGCAGCTGCACATTTTAGTATAGCTACACTCTGCTTTCTCTGTACACATGCCCTATATACCACCGCCTATGGTGTGCAGGGTAGGCATACCTTATAGCAAAGAAATGCCAAAGTCACAAAGCTTCCCAAAGCAAAATTAGAATAATATAAGAATTTTAAACTCAGTTGAAACCACTTAAACAAGGAATCAGCAACCTTTGGCTATATGCTGGTTAGAAAAATCCACTAGTGGGCCATGAGACACTTTGCTGATCTTGACCCTCTTCAGGTACTGCTCCTTTCAGCTCCCAATGGCCACAATCAGCTATTCTCAGCAAATGGGAGCTGCAGAGTCCCAGGCCTGCAGATACTCAATGTCAGCAAACTGTCTCACAGTCCACCAGTGGAATACCCTGATGGGCAAAAGCCAGAGGCTGTGAACCCTGATTTAAACTGTTGTGTGCACTTACAGCTATTGCACTGAGCATAGAGATAAAGCTGTTTGTCTTATTCTATAAAATGAATAATTAAGACCAAGAAGCAATAATTAACTTATTAGAATGTATTTTTTTTATTTCCTGGGTGGGTATATATGTAAATAAATGATAAAATAAATCAGACTTTTATTTTGGTGTTTTCATAGCTTTAATCTCCAATACTATATTTGTGTCACTTGTGCATCGCTATTCTCCAAAGCAAAACTAGTATAGTAAGTTTGATTCCTTCAGCTCTTGGAATTTAAGCTACTGATGGCATAACATCTGTCAGGAGACACAGTGTTATGTGGTTCAATCTTCCTGCAATTTCTGAGGGCTGAAATGGCCTGCATAACCTAGAAATTATATGCTGGTGCTGACCAAGAATGAGAGAACCAGTGCATTTGTGAGTTAGGATGCATTGTTCAGAAACTCAAACTGATAAATATACCATTGTAACCTCTTGTGGCAGGTTGCTCCGGGCACGAGCACAGGGCGCCCCCCAACAGGCGCGGCCTCGGCCCAGTGAGCCCTCTGCCTTGCTGTTCCCCTTCTAGTACAGGGCGCGAACAGCCCCCCGACCCTACCTCGGGAAGGGGGTGTTCAGCAAGCCCCTCGTCCCGGCTGATAGCCCCGGGACCCTCTGCTTACTCTCGCCGACACCGTCCGTCCGTCGTCAGTGATTGCCTTCGCTCCGTGAATTCCTCTCTGCTATTCTCTCTGCCCGGCTTGCCTGGGTCTTGTCCAGGGTAGCCTGGGGGCTAGGGGGACCCGGGCCCGCCCTCTCCTCCGGGTCCCAGCCCGGGGCCCTAAGGGTTTGGGTTAACACCCTCGCCCGGCTGAAGGGGTCCCACCCCATAACGCGTCAGCCCCACGGCCTCCAAAATGGCCCTGCCCCGGGCTGCTTCCTAGCTCCCCTTCTGTCGGTCACCTCTTTGTCCTCGGGGTTGCCGTTGCTTACCTCGCTCTGGGGGTATCCCCGGTGGCTTCCCGGTCGCTCCCCCGGCGTGAGGGCTGGCTGTCTCCACCGTGGAGGGAGAAACCACCTCCTCTGCGTCTCCCCTCTTTGGCTTCCTGGGCGGGCATTTTTAAACTGTCCATCGGCGTCCACAGCCCTGCCCCCACGTCCAGTGTCCTGCCAGTGGGCGCCCCAACTGAGGCCACGCCTCCCGGGCTCCGGCAGCCAGTGCACTCGCCTCGCCCTCCTGCGCCGCTCCCTGCCACTCCGCCTCCGGCTCTCTGGAGCTCGTGGGGGCCCCCCCGAACTTGCTACTCCTGGCGCCGCCCTCCCTGCGGCGACCACCGGAGCGGGCGGGGCTCCCCAGGCAGCGAAAGTGCGGGCCGCTGCCGGCCCGTCACACCTCTCATCTCCCAAATGTGAAATTTTGACCCTCAGGTTGTTGACATTTGAAATGTATTCAAAATTTCAAAACAAAAATTCTAGAACTACTACTTTTAAATTTGAGACCAAACCGAACAGAACACAGGAATTTTTTGACTTTTTATAAATCAGACTGGGTTATAGTCATTGGGAGCAGATTCTCAGGCAATGTAAATTGTCATAGTTCATTGAAGTAACTTGGTATAGCTCCATTTCATAAGCAGGCATTCTGATCTAGTGCTTTTTACTGAAGTTCAAGAAAAGGCGTTACTGGGTGGTTTGCAAACTGTAAAGTATTTACCTAGAAAGGGCCCATGAAGCTGCATAAAGATTAAGTGTAACTTAAGCCCTTAGAACATAAGAACATAATGCCAGTATTTTAAAAGGGCTCGAGAGGCGACCCTGGCAATTACCAACTGGTAAGTCTAACGTCCGTACTGGGCAAATTAGTTGAAACAATAGTAAAGAATAAAATTCAGACACGTAGAAGAACATAATTTGTTGGGCTTTCCCTTTCTGTAAAGGGAAATCATGTCTTACTAATCTACTAGAGTTCTTTGAAGGGGT
>JANRFK010001234.1:39701606-39721203 GCA_030068395.1 Apalone spinifera
GAGAAAAGCAATATGCAAAATCACTACCTTATCCTTCAATTTCCTTCTCAAAACTCACCTTTTTTGTAATGCGTGTAGTAAACTTCAATCTGATAATGGGCTATGGGGGTGGCAAGCTACGAATTCTGCGTCTGACTGGCTAAACGTAGTGCACAGCAGATTATTTTTATTTCTCCATCTTCCACTACATTTACCCTTGCCCTCTTTTTGTCTCCTCTACCATTCTAGCATTTATGGCTTTCTTTCATGCTGTAAGCTTTGTCATTTTTTGTGTTTGTACAGCACCCAAAATGATGTGGCACAGCTTAGTTGAGACCTCTAGGTTCTACCACAGTAAAAATAATTAATAATATTAAGAATAAGAAAGATGTAGTTGTAGGCATGCTCCCATCTAGCACTGCTAGGCAAATTGTTTCTCAGTGCTCCCCATAGGGATGGTACATTTCTGCCCACATCCACGGCAGAGGTATGGCTAAGTGACACACTTAAACACTTTGAGTTCATTCTGCAGTTCAGCTACTCCTGTTAACTTTACTTTCTGATAGTCACAATAATTGCTACAACAATGTAGTAGCAATCTCTACTCTGAGGTTGGCTGAAGTTGAATTTATAGTGGTTTAGATTCAATTTTGTGTGGTTTTCTCCTAATTGTTTACAAAGATTTCCAACTTCCTCTCTCCCTGCCATCTCTCTGATGTTAATAATAAATGTTAGTATTCCACATAAAAAGGTTGTCCCACTTGCAAAATGTTCAGTCTTGGCACCACCTCAGACTTTGTATACCCACATATTCTTCAGCAGCAATTAACCATGAAAGTCTGTTTTAATATCTGACTAAATTATTAATAGAAATGGCCTTCTTGAAATAAGCATGTCCTATAATGTTGTTAGACGTGATTTTGAAATGCTGCCTATCGTATTTGATGCAACTGCTCCTTTTACGAAGCACTTATAAATTGGAGGGCATAGAGTTATTTACACTTGACTCTCTAAAAACATATCACAACATGTTGCACAATCTTTCATTTAAAAGAGCAATTCTTATTAATAATTTATTATGATTAATAAGCTGGTTATTCCTTGCTACTTTAATTCAAATGGTTATTCATTCTTCTCTATAATGCTGGTCTGCTGTACTAGTTCAGATAAGAAAAGCCATTACGAGAACTGACAGCAGCTTTTCTTACTGAAACTGTGTCACCTTCAGTTTTCACCAAGAAGTTAGTATTTAAAGGCCCCATATCATTTTAGTACCTGCACAAACAATGGCAATATGCAATAGATGCCCAGTCATTGCTTATTATGTTTATTGTGGTTTTATTTCTGTTTACTGTTCCTAAATATTGAATTAAATTAATTTTATTTATATAAATGATTTCTGCTTCAAAATGTTCAGTTCAAGAGCTAAATGCAGCAATTGGGTTACATTCAGATAAAGGGCTACTGATCCTCACACTGAAGAATTGTTGAAATGAACTTTCTAAATGAATACACGTGGAACATAAGCACAATTCAGCATAGCAGTAAGATGCCCTTTCTACTTTTACACCACATCAACATGCCCTTCTTGGTACTGCTTCAGTGGCCTTGAGGTTCATCTTTCTACCACTTCTGATGATTGATTGTATAGTAAAGTAAAAGAGAGCGAGCGAGCAGAAATTATGACTTATTTTTAAATATTTACTTATTCAGGGATTTTTTTTAAAATCCTTGTAAGGGCAAACAGGACACCAGTCCTCTGAGGTCAAAGACTTGGTTGTCTGATTATCCTCAGCTGCGGCACAAAAGAGATTAAACTTGATTAGCTGAGGGGCTAGATGTACTTCTCCCAAGGGATGGATACTGTGGAGCTTCTGCAGAAAAGAAACTATCATAGGAAAAATAAATGGACATAGAGTGTTGGGAGACCATTATTGCTTAGAGGGACTCTGAGGTGAAAGCCAGTTCCTATATTTATTGTAGAGAGAGAGATTTAGGAGACAGGGACTTTTCTCTGCAGAAACCTTGAATGAAAAGTCTGAAAGGATCTGATTGTTTTGTTAAGAGAGCTTAAAGAATGCAACTATTCCTTGCTGAAAATAATTTCTCTGGATTCCTTCTAGAAGGCTCAGATGTCTCATTCATAGCAGTATAAAAAAATCTAGGCAAGAGTACCGTAACATGGTTGAGAAGGCAGAGTGGTTTAAAAACTGGAAAAAAAGGGTCTGCAAATCTATCTCCTTAGATAGTTGTATCAAGACAATCACCCTGATTATTAAACATGGGTAAGGGACAACAGAGTAACTTTATTATGTGTTTTAGTGTGTTTAAACTTTGAAAAAAGTTTTTAACAAAGAGGCGTGTAGTTGTTCATAGCACAAGATGGAGGGAACAGCATTACACAGCTAGAGACTGAAACAAACCAGAAACAACATATGCTTAACTGCAATACTCACACAATGTGCCAATGTCTCTGACATTCCTTAGGATACAATCTGGACTGATGGACAGCTATGTTCCCTCAAATTACTAGCTTTGGAAGCCTCATATACTGTGAAGTGAAAGCAAGCACTTTGTCTGCTTACACACAGCTTCCAGTATGTAAATCACTCCAGAGTCTCAGCCATGCTGTCTGAATGCTGAAGCCAGTCATTCATGAATTATAGTCAACACCAGCAAATGCCCTGTCTCAGACATCCTGTAGAAATCTGCAGCTTGTTTAGCATCCTCTTGGACAATAAAAGCGTACACAAAGTTCGTCCTTTCATGAATAGAAAATGTGCACAACCCTTGTTATCTCAAATGGAGTTCCCCAAACACTTCAAATGAAACACACACTGGTTTAGATAAAACAATTTTATTAACTACAGAAGGATAGATTTTGAGTGATTACAAGTAGGGAACCATAAAAGTCACTCAGGCTATGTCTAGATGACATTCCTCTTTTGAAAGAAGGATGTAAATTAGATATATTGAAATTGCAAAGGAAGCCGGAATTTGAATTTCCTGTACTTCATTTGCCTAATCGTGTCACGGCGTTTTTTCAAAAAACACTATTTTGAACATGAAGCCGCGGTCTAGACGTGGATCTTTCAAAAAGAAAAGCCTTTTTTTTGAAAGAACCTGTAAACCTCATATTTTGTTCATTGTCCAGATGTAAATTTCTTGATCACAATCTATTTTCCTGCTAAAAAATGGCCTATTAATGAGGTGGTGGACCACTTGATTTCATTGACATCTGGCTGAGGTATCAGTTTGCCCTTTGTCTTAAAGGAACTAATTTGTGTCTGCTTTTCTAAACCTGGACCATGTCTCAACAATGTCATGGAGTAGAATTTTATAACTTTACATACGATCTTTCCATACACATTTTACCAGGACAATAATAATAAGTACATTATTATTTTTCAAGTGAAACATTTTGTACTAAGCAATCCTTATGAAGTAACAGTCATTCAAAAAAGGGTAATATAAAGGTACAGATTGTCACTGTCTTATAACTCAGTCTTGGAAGGAACACTTCCAAGAGGGCAGTTCAAGTCCTAAATCTCTTGCATTGGGCTGTTTGTTTATGGTATAGACAGTGTCTGCTAGGAACTAGAATGATACCATCACTTTATTTAATACATAGCTGATCACCAAGCATGCACTGAATGGTGGCTGCTGAAGGCACAGTACTGAACTATTTGAATATAGACTGTTTGCAAATACTTGATTCTCAAGGGCATGTTGGCACACAATTACCATCAAATATTTGATAGTTGTTACTTGCTAGTGTATTGTATATGGATTCTCCTCCTCCCCCAAAGAAAGCTTTAAAGAGAACTTCTTAGCAGCAAAGACAGAAATTATCTGGAAAATATTAATAAGCATGTCTAATGCCTCATGCTTGAAAGTATAGCTTCAAGTGTTTGATGCTTAGCTGAATGCAGTCCATTTGAATTACTCAAGGAAATACAGTGAGTGAAAGAGGAGATAGAAATATGAGTGTTGTTTGAAACAAATGACCCTATTTGCTATTTCGTTTTACTTCTTAGAATGATTGAAGAACTAAACTTTTTATATTGGAAGACATGTCATTTTGTGAGGGTGACATTCAATCCTGGTGCATTGACATGAGGGGCTCTTCATTTGTTTTAAAACCCACAATGTGGTTTAAATAACACATTGTTCTAAACACCTGGGGAGAGGCAGGCTGGGGGAAGAGGCTACTGATTCCACAGATCACATTAGCAAAGTTGTAAGGGAGATTAGCACTTCTGTACCAGTTGAATTAGTTGATGTAGAGGGGCTGTGCTGTGGTTTGGGAGGTTAGATTCCATTCCCACTATGACCATTAAGTGTCCTATACTTAGTTTTCAGCTTAGTCTAGGGATGCGTGAATTTCACCTTGAAAACATAAAGGTTACAAACTGGTGCTTGTGATTGCATTTGCAATTCATTAGTCCATTTTCTGATTTTTAAACTTTTATTCAAGTGAGGTTAGAGTTTCTGAAAGATTCTGAAATTGTCATTCCTGAACACTGAAATCTCTTACTTAACTACGTAACAGATTCAGCCTAAGCAGTGTCAGTGCAATCCTCCCTCTTTTGAACATTACCCCGATAATATGTCTGTTTCAGAGGGACCTCCTGTAAGGATGAGAAGAATATTCAATCATCGCTTAGCTATTCTAGTAAAAATCAGAAAGCTTTTTACTCAATAATAGAGGAAAGCTGAGTCTTTTCCCCTTGTGAAATAAAATTGCTAGAACCTATGCACAAGTCATGTTTAGTACTCTGTGGTCAAAATTGTATTGATTTCCACTACTTCACCTTGAACTTGTACTGCTTAGAAGTAATTGAGCAGCATGCAAAATTTTGACATTAGACTCTTGCATGACAAAAAAATACACTGTACAAAATCAATGTAAAATCAATGTGGCTAATTTAAAATTGATTAATAGCTGGTTAATAAATAGTTCTCAAATTAGCTGTAGCTGGGGGGATTATTATCCAATGGAGGTATGTTTAATAGGGCTCCACAGGGATTGGTTCTTGGCTCAATTGTATTCAATATCTTTTTTTCAATGATCTGGAAGAAAATATAAAATATTTACTAAGTAATTTTGGAGATACTACAAAAATTGGTATATAGTAGGGTAAATAATGATGAAGACAACAAGTTGGTACAGATGACCAGATTAGTCAACCAGGTGAGTTCATTTGAACAAATATGTGTTTTACAGTCTTAATAGCTTCATCACTTCCAAGATGGGAGACTGTATCCTGGAATTGCATGATAATAAGGGACTATGGGGAATAATCAACTGAACATTAACTCTCAGCTAAAAGGGTGAGCCTATTCCTTGGATGTACAAATGAGGGTATATTGAGTAGGAATAGGAATATATCTCATCAATAAGACCAATACTATAATATTGTGTCCAGTTCAGGGTCCCACAATTAAAAAAGGAAACTAGAAATAATGCTGATAAGAACTACAAGAATGAATCAAGATCTGCAAAAAACTGCATTAGAGTAAGAGAATTCTGAACTCTATCAACTTAGTTAAGAAGTGACTTGATCAATCTGCTACTACCATTGAAATTTCTTATAGCAGACAGCCCTTCAATCTAGCGGAAAGACATAACAAGATCTAGAGATTGGGAATTAAAACTACTCAAATTCAGATGGGAAATAAGTGCAGATTTTTAACAATGGAGCTGGAACTTTTTATATAGGTATCTGGTGAATTCTCCACAACTTCAAGTCTTTAAATCAAGCCTGCATATTTTTTTTTTCTCAGAGATATGCTGTCACTCGGATGGAAATTGTGGTCCTGACACAGAGTGAGATTCTTACAGAGTGAGATTTTTTGGTCTGTTTTGTACAAGGCCATGCTCTTGATATCGTGATGGGTTTGACCACAGGGGTTTCCTTGGGAAAATATACTGTGTGAATACCTTTACATATAGATTGATTATGGATAACAAGTGAAACTAGGCACTGTACATTTCCTATGTGCATATTTTTACATTCCAGATGTTCTTAATAAGAGCTTTCATTGTTGTGTATTTTGTATCACTTTCTCAAGTTCTGCCATTGAGCTTTCAAGACACATTTTTAGCTAAAATAAGATCTACATGTTTACACTTGATTTACACTCAAACTGAAGATTGGATTTCCAAAGCTATTTCTAGTTGTCATAAGCATCTAATTGAGGAATAAGCCTCTGTATAGTGTCAAAATTCGTTACCATCTTAATGTTTTTGAATTCTCATCTGGCTACCTTATAGACTTCATTTTCGTACACAAGGCTTCTATGATACTTTAGTATAATACCCATCTATTTAAAATATTTTTTCTCTCTCCTCACAAGAAAACATTTGCTTGTTCGTTGACAATTTCTCCCTATTTGTCCTTTTGAATACTGAGATAATGAGTTTATTTATTATATTATTAGTGCCGCTATTGGAGCAAGCTATTTTTTGCCAACTCTCCAGGGATGAACTGTCTCCCTCGCTAATGTCTTGCTTCTTGTATTGGGGGGAGGGCAAAGTCTTAATTAACTCAACCTATGGACAATTATTTTCATTCCTCATATTTGGTTATATTTTGACTCTAATATTACCCTGTTACCTTTTCAGTTCTCATTTCTAATTCTATTTCATATTATGTCATATATGTGCTACTTTCTTATCCTTGATCACATTATACAGGTCTTTTTCATCTATGCTGGTATTATACCTTCCTCCCCCATCCCTGTGCTATTGTTCAATGGCATACAAACCCAGAATGTACTGCACATTCATACCAGTTTCCAAAAGCTAGTCACATTTCTGTAATTAATTTATTTTTCGCCTTTAATACTCATTTTCTCTTTTTCATTTCTAATTTAAATAAGTAATGACCCAGTAGTTTCCCATTGCTAGTAGTTTCTAGTGCCTTGATACACTTTAAGTTGATAGTGTGTTAACACTTTTTCTACTTTCCCAAATCAGAAATGACCCTGTATCTTCTCCTAAATCTAGGAATGGCTTGATTTATAACTTCCCTTTATTGTACCAATTTACGTTTATGTCGTTAAATATCAGTTAATGGCATTACAGTAACTTTTCCTTTCATAAACCTGTCTTGTGGAACAACCAGGTCTTATAGTAGTACATTTCTGTTATCAGGTGGTCCATATTTCATTTGTCCAGCAGGCATTGCGGAGGGAGGGGAGGAGACTGTGCCTTTTCAGTATGATCAGTAAAATTCTCTTTTCCTATGCATTATGATTATACCTGTGTAACTCCATTGATATCAGGGGAGTTACTCTAGATTTACACTGATTTAACTGAGAGGAGAATCTTAAGGAAGTGTTCCTTTGTCTCTTCGGATGCTATTCATGCCTTCACCTTCCCACACCTTTTGATGCTAGTAGGGCCAATATCTGCATTTAGGAGAATAGGAGCATTGAGACTGTGGCTGGCCCTTTTTTTATGTTGTTTTTCTAAAAAATGTGAATTAATGCAAACAGATGACTCGGAAAATCCTTCTTCCCTATCACCACCAAAACCAATGACATTCTTTCAGCTCTAAAGATCATTAGTTATTTACAGTCTCTTCAAATTCTTGCAGTGTGGAAAAAACATATAGCAATTTGTTTTCTGATTTTTGGAAAAAAAACCAAATCATTCCACAGCTGTAGGAAGCAGTGTCATGCAGGCCACTACTAATTTTTTTATGGATCACTGCAAGCTCATTGTTTGGGGCTGAACCAGCACATTTGGGGTTAAAGTTCCATTGAGATCAGGTCTGAGCAGCCAGTATGATTCATGAAGATGGTTGACAACTTGAGGCAAGTAAATGGAAGCAGTGAAGACAGTGAACATTTTATGTAGGTGTCTTATAAGTCCTATAAAAAGTGGACATTGACTTAGCTACCATGTAGGGTTGTTTGGAAGTTAAAACCAAACCTAACGAAAACACTTCATAAACATAAATATAGCATCTTAAGTAGTTATTGTCCTAAAACTGAGCCAGTGTGTACACACCTTGTCATTGGCTGGGAGCCTTGGAGAGTTTAGTCTGCAGGTATATAGTGAGTAGGAACATTGGAAGGAAAGGAAGGTGTGGAGGCTATTGAGAAATCCCATTAGCTTAGAACAGAGATTCTCAAACAGTGGGTCCGGACTCCAAAGTTGACTGTGACCGCCTTTCAATGGGATTGCCAGGGCTAAGCTAGACATGCTGGGACCCAGGACTGGAGCCCAAGCCCCCTACACAAGGCAGAAGACAAAGCACAAGAACTATAGCTTTGAGCAGTGGATCTGAAGGTGAAGACCCCCTGCTTGGGGATAAAGCCCTTGAGCTTCAGCTTTGCCTCCTTCCCCTCCTCCTCCCAACTCAGAGTAGTGAGGCCTTAAACCTCAGGGGGAGCTTTGCTCCCCCTTGCCCCACCTGGGGCAGTAGGACTCAGGCTCTATCCCTCCCTCCCCCCTGTGGTTGTGAAGTCATTTTTGCTGTCAGAAGGGGCTTGTGGTGAAATGAAGGTTGAGAACCTCTGGCATGAATGAAAGAGAGTTTCTAGGCTTCACTACAAAGAGCAGAACTGTAAAGTTTGCATAGATAGGCTACAAAAGGGAATGCACCAGCATATCATGTGTTCAGAGGTTTTAATAAGCATTAGATGAGCATCCTATCATGTAATTATTTATCCGCACAAAATCGCTGAGCATTTGGGTGTTCATAGGTATGAAATTATTAGGAACATTTTCTTTACACTGGATTTTTTTAGTCCAAAATTGTATTATGACACTGACAGAAATAAGGTATATTTCCTTTTTTTACTTAGACCTCTGCAGCCTGTTTTCACAGTTGGCGATACCTGGGATTTCTCTGAGAACCTGAAAGGAGATACTCATCTCTCTAGAGTTGAGCTTGCTGCAACTGTGTTATTACTATAACAGAGAAGAGAATATGAAAAATTCACCCACGATGTGCTGGTCTGCCAGCAAGAATAATGGGACCTAACGGTGTGAGCTAATCAACAAACTTCAACGTGTACAACTCATTAGCATCCGCTTACTCAGCATCAGTAAAGATCATCCTAACGAGCAAACCATATTTGATTGTAATGGCTGATATTTGTAAAGTTGGGCATGGTGGGAAGAGGCAGTGAAATTTGTTAATTATTAATCATAAATCATTTTCCTTTTCCCTCCTGAGTACATTGTATTTTATCACTTACAAATTATCATCTTTCTAGCTCTTTTTCAATTTAAATTTGTATCAATATTTTTCCAGTAGTACTGCACTACTTATGACACAGGAATGCACAAATTCAGGATAAACATGGTAATGATAGTATTACATGTAGAATTACATTTTAAATATCAAAGAAAATTCTGTTACAGTAGAATTTAATAGTGGAACATTGGCATTGACCTCATTTGAATGCCAATTCAATATTTACAATTCATTGTACATTATAGTGACATAAGTTTGTGCTATTTATGGACATAACTGAACACTAAAATTTGCATTGTCACCTGTTCAGACCCTGACTAGTGTGGTAGATAATGTGGCCACAACTCCAGCCGTGAAATACTGGTAAAGTTATTTTTCAGTTCAGTAGTCTGCACACCCTAATTAGACCAACAGGAAAATACAAGTAATGAAATTCAGTTTCACTTCCCCTTTTAAGCTATTAATTTCCTACTTCAATATTGGCCATGACTGTTAAGCATTCTGTGCACACCTGATGATTTTAGCTGCTAATCTGCAGTGTCTTTCATATGCCTCTTCACTCCAGAGTTCTCAGCATGCACAGAGATCATGCCTGCTGTGGAATTCATTAGTGTGGTGTAGTATACTCCCCTCTCTGCATTTGCCCAGATCAGAGTTGAAACATTGTCATCCTCCTCCTTCTCCCCTCCCCCCCACCAGCCTCCTTGTGCCCTCTTTTAGGATGCTTTACAGCTCCAGGGGCTCCTGGACAAGGAAAGTGCCTGTGTTTAGGGGACCATAGGACAGTCATTGTGGCTGGTTGCTGCACTAAGCACAAGGAAATGCTTTTCGTACTTTTATTGCAACTTTTTGTACACCCTGAGAGAGGCCCTGTAAGGCTCATAGTCTATACTATGTATTGCTGGATAAAAATCCTAGGATTTGTGTAGATAACATTTTTAATTCTGGCTATCAGTCTTGTCCCCAAGGTATCTGTGCAGCTTCCTAGCAAGGATGAACAAACACTCAATTCCATTATCGAAATCTGCTGTTTTCCTAAAAACTCATGAAAAGAAGGGACATTGTCTCTGGCACTAAGGTAGTAAATGGTCATCTATGCTGTTTTTTGAGACTGTTTGACATCAAACTTTGCTTACTTTATTATAATTTAATTTTTTATCTTTTCTGCCTTCAATTGTAATGAACTTTTCAACTGACTTTTCTGCTTAAAGTTACTGTTTTAGGGTTTATCTCTACTGTAATGTCTATTTAAATAGATGACCTCAAATCAATGTATCTACTCTTCCCTAAAAGACCTATACATTTCGTTTCCTTTTACTCTCTTCCTCCATTTTCTGTAAGACCGCAATTCTTTCTCAAGTTTCAGAAGAAGTTTTTCTTGTCTTCTGGTCAGATCTTGCAGAGATTTATTCAGGGACTAAAGCTTATTAGGAATAAGTTGTCTTCTGGTTTTGTTTTATTTGTAAATCTGGTAAATCAGCAAAGTGAGGAAAACAAAAACAATTGCAAATATTTACAAGGATAAAAGAATCACATTTGTATTGCTGACTCACTGTTACATTATTCATGCATATTTGGAAAACTGCTATGTATTTGTAAAGCGCTTCTTGAATTCCAAATATGTTCACACATTTTGGCATGAATGAATATTGGTTTAAAAAGACAATGTGTTCTCTGCTGTTCTTGTTTTTAAAAGGTCACAATTATCCAGTCAAAGGGCAGAAATAAATCTTGTATGCCTTCTGGGAATGACCACAAAACATGGGTAGTAAATAGCAAATTGTAAGCTGAAAAAAAGTTAGGGTTAATTTGTGAAGGATTTGCTAAACAAAAATTGGTCTAAAGCCCCAGTTCTGAAAAGGGATCCATCCCTGTCGATACTGAAGCCTGACTTCAGTAGGACTCTGTGAGGGTCTATCGCTTTCCGAGACCAAGGCTTAAACTGATCATTCCTATTATTTGTAAAGAATAGTCTGGCCAGTTTGTTTATATAGGAATGATCAGTTTAAGCCTATATGTATGTATGTAAAGAGAGTTTTTTAAAATATTTATTCAAAGATATAGTGACTATTTTGCAGTTGTGTTCATTTTCAACTACACCATTTTCAGTGAAATACACCTTCAAAATACATCTGTTTATTCTGGGGACTATAGAGACAAGTCCAAAAATCTTTTCTCCATGGAGATCTTGGGTCTCTCCAGTAGTCAGATGTTCATCCTCTCTTTTGCAGAACAGCTTTTTGTCACAATGATTATCAGCAGTCAACAATCAATGATGATTCCCACTAGCCCAGTCTAGAACTCTTGCGGGGTTTAGAGGTTGGATGAAAATGAACTAAGACTCAATCTCTCTTCTGTATACTCTGCATAGATTCTGCACAGATTCTTCTTTGCATGTGTCTGACATACATTTAATTGTAATAGCACTTTCGGACAACATTAAACTGGAATGGTAGAAATATGCAAGACAGAGCATAACTTCCAGGAAATCAGAAGAGATTTAAATAGTGGCAGCTCTAAGTAGTGTGCTGCATGAATGCAACTGGGGCAAATTAATTGCACTTCATCTTCTGAATACTGTTTTATTTTTTCTATTTGATGAAACAATTGTGTTACTTTCCAGAGGCAAGTTGCCTTTGGAGGCTTGGGAAAAAGATGAGAGGACTTCCAAAATAACAGCGGTCTCAACATGAAAAAGGTGAAGAATCACTTCCCTGAAGTCTCAACCAACTAAGGATTAATCCAGCTAAGCTTCATCATATGATCATATGAGAGCTTGAGGTGGTATAACTGAAAACCTCTCTAGGTAATCAACAACACCTAGGTATATAAGGTAAAATCTTGAAACTGAAGGGTGACTTTTTTCCATTTGTAGAATGGGGACAGTATCCCACCCCATAGGGTTTTTTAAAATTAATTCAGGTTGGACCTTCCTGACCAATCCCAGACAAGGGAGTTTGCTAGACCAGGAAGGGTCTGGGGAGGAGGGTAGCATAGCTGTGGCAATCCTGTGGGTTCCCCAGTCCCGCAAGCTCCCACAATCCTGCCAGCTTTGCAGCCCCATGAGCTCTGGCAGCCTCAGCAGCCTTGCAACCACGTGAGCTCTGGCAGCCCTATCAGCTCCATGGCTCTGCAAACTCCAGCACCTGGCCCTGCTGGCTTGCCTGCCCACCCCACTGGCTGCAGGCTCTGGTGCCCCATGATCTCTGCTGCCCTGCTTGCCCCACCGGCCGACTCCATTCCCAACCTCTGGCAACCTCTGCCACTGGACTAGGGTGTGCCAGACCACAGAAGTTCAACCTGTACCTTTATTCATCTCATTGAAGAGCAGAAAGCTACATCTGTTTACGTTATATTCTACTTATCAACTCTTTCACTATGTCTGTAAACTTCTGTGGAAAAACTGGGGCCAGGAATCCAGTTACATAATTCCTTTCCAGTTTCAATTAAACTGTTAATAGTTAATTTCAATAACTGTAAATTAGTGGCCTTTAATGTCCGACATTTAGTAAAAAGTAAATAACTTGGAGAGAACAAAATAGTACACAGCACTAATGAAGTGGAGCAGCAGGGCTTTTTGTAGGTGAGGGAAGGAGGAATATAAGTAAAGAGTATCTGGTGGTGGGAAAGGTTTAACAAAAAATTAAATTCCATGGTTTTTAGAACTAAATTAATTTTAAATAGATGAAATCCCTGGGTTGATAGACTATTCTCCTGCATTTCAGAATGGATGTTTTTTTGAGAATTCTGTCATGTTGTAACCTGTAATTACTTTGGGAGGGATTATTTCCTCTAGATGGGTACGTGGGTGATGACTGCCTATGTGTTCAAATCTCCCCATGTCTCCTAAATGAAGGATGGCAGGCACTTTCAACATACCTCAAATGGTGTAAAGGTGCCTTTGCCATGTCGGGGCTCATTGTTTGGATGGTCCACCTTCCTGTTTAGAGACAAAGTCTTTATTGATATATTCTCCTTGCCTACCCAGTGAAACCTCCCTTCATGGGTATCCCCTGAGAACCCTGGCAAGGGTAACATTGGTCATTGCTGGATTCCGTGACTTCTGCTTGGTTTGGAGACAGGACCTTCTGCTTTTTCATCTAAGACATAACAGAAAGATATGAGAGAAACACTGTGAGTGAAGCATCATTGCTCCTCCCCCACTTCCTTCCCAATAGCCCCTTTTTACCAGAAGTTGGTGGAAAGGATTGGCCCTTTCTTTAGAATCCCTTTTTCCAAGCCAATTTTACTTGCCATTAAAATAATGGTTATTTCGCCCGCCTCCTCCCCCTTGGATACTGCATTCTTCTGTTTATTTTCTACTCATACCTTAATGTGAACTGGACTGACAACATAATAGGCAAAATAAGGAAAAGTATCATTTTAGTGACTTGTTGTTACTGTGAATTCGGGCTTTTTTCTAGCACATTAGTCACAGTTGTTTTGAAAGTTAAAGTAGAATATAGGGGAAAATGGACTGTTGGTGAAATGGTGACTTTGGAAAGAAGCTAAGATTTTACTGTAGTTCTAAAATGCTAGTTGAAAATAATACCCTTGAACTGCCTTTCCATTTTCACCGACTTAAAAAAGGATTAACATGGTGCTTGACTTCTAGCTTGGAGCACTGTTTGGGGATCTTTTCTTCTAGAATAAAATGCAAAACCCTTTACTGTGTACCTCAGCTTCCTTCTTCTAATTTAGTTCCCCTTCTAGTTGTTTCTTCCCATGATTTTTCATTTCACTTTTATGTGATGTTGTCTAGTTTTGTGTTTTATAATTAGTCCTGTACTCTTTCCTGTCTGATTATAAATGGGCAAATAGCTGATGTATCTAGGTTGCGTAGAAACAAAGTGAATGTCACCTTCAAAGTAAGCTTTCCAATTTTGAAGTTCATTGTCAGATCCAGGGCATATAAAAGTAAAAAATCTAGTTCTTGTTTCCCCCTAAGTATTCTAACAGCAACTTGACATCTTGGGGGAAAAAAATCTTTGGACATTCAAAAGTCATTAACCATATGAAATTCTTTATGCAATGTGCTAACCAAGTACATATTAATACCATTCTTTTTTTCCTAGATGGACAGAGTTGAAAGTAAAGACAGACATATAGCAAAACCAAGAACTATGTAACTTAATACTTATGTACTGGGGTAGAGACCCTGAGAGTAGATTTCATTCACTGTAACCTCCAAAGCATTGGCTACAGAGCTAAATGAACAAAAACTGAACATTTTAATGATTATCAAATAATTTGTTTATCTACATCTCCCATAACTGTGTGGTTTAGAGCTGAGCAAATAATTGATTTTTCCGGTCAGTCTACTAATTAAAAAAACAAAACAAAAAAACTTTTCAGGTCAATCAAAATAAGAAAAATTTTGGTGAAGCAAAAAGGGAGGAAAATGTTTTTTGGTTGAACCAAAATAAAACATTTTATGATTTTCAGGGGGTTTTAAACTGTTTAATACAGGTTGTACCTCTATTAACTGAGCTGTTGAAGGACCAAAGAGTGCCAGTGGAGGGTTCGTGGCCAGGAGTCATGTGGAGGCACGAAGCCTGCAGCACAGCAGCAGGGGGATTGGGAAGGGAAGCAGCCCTCCAGCCAGTAGCAAAGCTGGGGCTGGTAGGGGCCAGTGGCATAGGGGGGCAAAATCCCTCATTTGGGATCAGTCAGGTCCCACGAGTACTGGAGCAGGGAGCTCCAACCTCTATTTAAAAAAAAAAAAGTAAACATTGAAAACAAAATGCCTTTTTGGAATGAGAAGTTGAAATGTTTGACTTAGATATTAAAAAAAAGAAAGTTGACTGGAATACTTGGTCAAAATAGACCAGAACCTGTGAATTTTCCATCAACCCAAATCTTCTTTTTTTTGTTTTTTTTGTTTTTTTTTTTTGTTCTGGGGGGGAAAAGGTTTCCTTCAGGAGCATTCCCCAGTTCGAGTACGGCTCTCCTCCAGCAATGTGAGTCTGATTATTCTGTCTCTTTTGAGCATCCCCAGAACTAGGTGGAACATTTGTACCAACTCGGATGCTATTTTGATGCCTGTTCCCATTTTTTGTCTCATTTTTGTAGTTTTAACTCAGCAAACCACTAAGAAGTCAAGACTTTTCCCCTTTTACTTTATGCAAAGGTATTTAAAAAAAAAAAAGAGGGGAAAGAAAGGTCGGAACATACTTATCAATTCTATTGCAAAGCATCCTATGTACATGTGAGTGAGGGTTTTTTAACCCCTCAGCTGACAAGTAAGGTCCACAGATAAAATTCCCAAGTCATTTGTAAGAGATTCCAGAAGACTCTTGTATTTTCACTTCCTTCCTCCAATTCATCGGCTATCAAAATCTTTTTTGGGGAACAAATTAGATACCAACTGCCTGCCCTAGCTCATTCTCTTGTAAGATTAAAAACAATTTTGTAATGCCTTAAGAAAAGACTGTCATAAATTCTTCCTAATGTAGGATTAATCTAAAACAGTTCACTTGTGAAAGAAATAATCTAATTCTGTCCCACATATAACAGTTCAGGTTAAAAAAGCCATAAGCCATCACACCCTTCATAGCATTCTAACCAGGAAGATGTTACAATAAGTCCCTCTCTTTCACTTATGGAAAGATACTCAAAACAACCCAGTTCACAGATTACCTGGTAGAAAAGGTTGATGTCAACCCTGTTACACATATATGACTCTTTCATAACTGTTGTTTTAGAACTCGCACTATGACAGCTATCATCTTATTTTTTACATAAACAACTAATTGGCTGCAATATCCTAGGATCCTATGAAGAGTAAAAGTTGGGGAAGGAAGAGGTGTGTGAATGAAATATGCAACATTTTTTCCACTATTCTCTCTCTACTTGGAAAAAGAATCATAGTTGAATCTCTTATTGAGTTTGTCTCGTCCATGAAATAATATAGTGTATCAATATCATTTGTCTGCCTATATACAAAGGAAGCAAGTCAGAATACTATCTCTGGGCTACTTTCACACTTTCCCCTGCTCAGTGTACCCATTGATCCTCAGAGTTATCCTGATTGGCGAGGAGCTTTTCTGGGTTGGGTTAGCCATCTGCTTCCTTTGGAGTTGGGTCATCCAGTGTTCTGGGCTAGAGTGCTGCTTCTGGGTCTAATGCAGTGCAAACAAGGCTTTGGCAATCAATGATGATCTCTCCCCTCTGGTCTGATCTGTTTTGCTTTGATAGTACAAAGAGAATAAAAGCTACCATACGCAGCAAGTGGTATGCAAAAGTTCCTTTTGCCTTGAGAAATCCACAGGTGATGGATTGCTCCTATATCATGATACTCTTGGCCCAGACACATGTGCTGTGCCACTACACTTTAAGAATTCCCCTGAAAAAAGGGCTTTTGTACTGTCGTGGGAGTATTCTGGATGTAGCCAGATCTCACCCCCCAACATTTGCTCTTTCAGCACACCAGGCTCAGGACCAGACTGGAAGTAGTAGAGCCCTCTCATGGATCCGAAGGGACTCAGGGACTCGCATCACCTTGTGGCCAAGTGCCACGTATAGCCTGGGCAGCCTCAGCTGCCTATGAAATTAAAAGTAATCTACGTCTCACCTACAGACTGCCTCCATTGCCAGCATGGATGTAATGTGTGTATGAGTATTGCCGTACCATTAAGTATCCGTACCAATAAACAAACCTCAGTGCTTCTCTAGTTCATCCTTTGTCTGGGCTTATTCCGTGGCTGGTTCCAAGTACAAGTAACACTGGATACTTACATCTCCTTATCCTAACTCTCTGCAATGTGTTGCAATGTGCTAATTTTTTATTTAGAAGAATTTGGAAGTAATATGTGCTTTCTGTTGGGAAAGATTACAGAACAGATATTATGACCTAACGTATTTTAATCTGGCTTCTAAAAAATGGAAATGAGGCATTTCTGCACTGCAGACACAAATAAAAACATAAGTAGCAACGTAAAGTTAAATAAAATATTGTTACCACAGTTAACACATTTGTATTGTGAATCCAAATTATATGTAGCTTCTTGCATGTTCTGCACAGAATATCTTGTCAGAGAATTTATTGAACCTTATGGAAGATTTGTTTGGGAATGAAGCAGAACCAACAACAGAAGACCATAAAAATTCCCACAGCCTGTAGTGAGCTTTGGATCAAGTCCAGAATTTAGAACATACAATGGAGCACTGCTCTAAATCTGATTGCAGTAGAAGAAAGCAGACAGCGTGCACCATGTAGAAAAAAACCCAAATAACTCCCACTCAGAAGTCTGGAAAAAAACCCCAACAAGATTGGTCTTTTTTGGCTTGCTTTATGAAAGATATTTCAACTGCTTCTTCTGATATTGTCTTGACCATAAGCTCTTGGGAGGATTACCTGAAGAGAGTCAAAGTAAATGCTTAAACTAGAAAACTTGACAGATATATTTTAAAAAAATGGTGAAGTAGGAATACCATAGAAGAATTGTTGGGTAAAAAAGCAAGGTAGTTGACCTTTCAGGATCATTAAGGGTCATTAAGGGTATGTCTACACTACAGCGTTATTTCAAAATATATTATTTCGAAATAGTTAATCCAAAATAACTTATTTCAAAATAACACGTCTACACATTAAATGCATTTCGAAATAGCATTTTGCTATTTCGAAATAGCAGGTCTACACTGATTGGATGCTGAATCAATGCAGAATCACATTTAAGACCAGCTGAAACTGGTTCCGGCAGGGCATCAGGTAAGTAGTTGCTTTGTGTGGCTGCTGTCTGAGGCTATCTGAGGCTTGTGCTTAAAGGGACCCCCCTGGACAGCCGGTTCTCAGCTTTCCCTGCTTCCTTGTCTACCTTGCTGAGGAACAGCAAAGCATTTTTCTCTCTGCCTGCTTGGTTGCTTTCACTCGGGACACCACAGCACTCGGCACTATAGAGCCAGAGTCGCCCCGGGCACTCTGGTTCTAACGTTGGATCTTTTGCTGCAAGCCTGGCAACAAGTACTGGAGACTGCCTGGCACCATCTGCGGCAGCCCAACCCCCAGGTCCTCTTCCAGACCCCCTGGAGGCTGTGGAGGAGCAGTGTCTAGACGCCAGCATGCCCCGCCGCATCTGGTGCCTGGACACCAGCCGCGACTGGTGGGACCACATCGTCCTGGAGTGCTGGGGAGACCAACAGTGGACCCAGAATGTCAGGATGAAGGACACCTTCCTTGAGCTCTGTGAGTGGCTCACCCCTGTTCTGTGGTGACGGGACACGCACGTGAGGCCCGCCATTTCCCTCCACAAGCATGTGGCCATCTCCTTATGGAAGCTCTCCACACCGGATAGCTACCAATCTGTCGGCAACCAGTTCGACATGGGGAAATCCACCGTCGGAGCAGTGCTCGTGCAGGTATGGCAGTCCCCAGCCATTGTGCCAGGAGGGAGGGGGGGCAAGGAGTGGATGGTCTGCCCCAGGGAAAAGGGGGGGAGAAAGTGCTTTCCATGGGAGAGTTTGTTCTGTCCCAGCCACACTTCAGACTGCCCATGGTGGCCAAGATGGGGCGGGAGGTTGCTTCTGGGGAGTGGGGGCATGGGGAATGGTGGGGAAGGAACACCCTTGGCCACCCTGGCACCCTAGTGACTTGGTGGTTTTGTGTGTCCCTCTGCAGGTGGTCCAAGCCATCAACAGAGTGCAGTTCCACAGAGTCGTCTGCCTCACAGATTTGGACACGGTCATCGAGGGGTTTGGCACCCTGGGATTCCCCAACTGTGTGTGTGTGGGGGGGGGGTGGTAATCAACAGGATGCATGTCCCCATTCGTGCCCAGGAACACCAGGCCTCCCTATACGTTAACCGGAAGGGGTACTTCTTGGTCATCTTGCAGACTGTGTCTGACCACCGGGGCCACTTCCTGGACATCAACGCGGACTGGTCCGGCAAAACACACAATGTGCAGGTGTACTGCAACTCCTCTATGTACCAGAGGCTGCATGCTGAGACCACCTTCCCAGACCGCCATATGAAGGTCGGGACGTGGACATGACTGTCTGCCTAGTGGGGCATGTAGCCTATCCGCTAAAACCCTGGATCATAAAGCCCTACACAGGACACCTCAACCCCTCCCAGCAGGCCTTTAGTGCCAGGCTCAACAGGGCCTGCATCGTGGTGGAGGGAGCCTTTGGCTGGATGAAGGCCCGATTTCGATCCCGCCTCAACCTCTCCGAGAGGAATATTCCGCACATAGTGGTGGCATGCTGTGTGCTGCACAATTTGTGTGAGTAGAAGGTGAAGGCTTTCCTGCCAGGCTGGATGGCAGAGGGATGCTGGATGGCACGGCTGCCAGCTGGGAGGCTCATCGGGGGGCTTCCAGTATCCATGAGGCCCTGCGGAAGTACTATCAAACAGAGGAGTGAAGTTTCCCTGGCATCCCCCACTGGGGCCTTATTCCATCCTCAT
>JANRFK010001234.1:39722621-39738476 GCA_030068395.1 Apalone spinifera
GAAAAACTTGCCAGTCTAGACACAGCCACTATGTTGTTTTTATGATGAAATTCATTTAAACACTTTTGAGGGCTGAGCTTACAGGATAATAACTTAGAAGCTTAAAGAAGTGTAATTTCAGTTAAAGATGTGCAGGCTGTAGGACATCTGTGCATTCTTAAACCAGCTTTTCAGTTTAGGTTGGTCCTTTACTCTCCCCTTCTTCCCCCTCTATTTTCTAGAGAGGTATGCTTGCTCTTTGTCATATGTTTTCACTGTTAGATTGTTAATCACTTGTTTCATTATGTGATGCATTACACACTTTAGAATTGTACCATATGATTGTACAAAACAAAATGGTTGTGCATTTATTTCTGTTGGCAAATAAAGGGATAATATTTTTAACCAAATGGGCAGAACTGTAGGAAAGTTCAATTATCTGATATATAGGCTGAAATTAATCTCTGCTATAACTTCATTTACTTGCTGCCATTCTCTGCAATACTGGAGAAGGCGGAAGAAGCGATGGTGTTGGCTTAAAGAAATAAAATAGCTGGCTAAATGCATGTGACAAATAAGGAAGCAAATCTTCCAGACATGCAGTTTCCAGTGCGTCCTAAGGCATCTGTCTCTTCATCCCTGAAATGAATGATATTGTGTGAGACTGTCTGATGTCTGTGGAGAATCTACTATATGGGCACATCAGGTCTGGGTGATGATACTGAATGTTTTGCTGTTATAATAGAAGGATGAGTTGCTATGAATAAACAAAGATCTCATGAAAATCATATCTTTCCAAGAAGGAAAGAGGCAGAAGGTCTTGTGATACAGTAGTTACTACTCCAGTAGGTGAAGTTGTCCTATTACAGGTCGAAGCTATTGGAGTAGAGTACCTAGGTAAATATCTAGTGAGGTAGAGGCAATCTTGACAAGGTCTCAGGCCTATCCCATTATCAGAAGTGCATGGATGTGAAGTCAGGGTCAAAGGCAAAATAATCTTTAGAATGGAAGATTTTCTTGTTTTATATGAATGATTTCTGAAAGGCAAATGGAGGTATTAGGGAACAAAGTGCCATGAGATACATCTGCTATGTTGAAACATACTTCAATGCACCCAACACCTCAAATATAAAGTAAAGATATCAAATAAGAGGAGAAAGTAAGTAGGACTGTGAAAACAATGGGTTAGAAGAAAATGCTGTGATGTTGTGTGTGTTTGTTTTTTACTTCATGTCTGAAATATTTGTTGTTTGTTTGGTTTTGGTATACCAACACTGGACTTGGATATCAGTCTGTGAATGAAATATATTAAAAAAAAAAAGTGATGGAAGGAGTTTTCAGAGGAAACTTGACCTCAGGATAGTGACATTGCTGCCACAGTCTCTGAGGAAATCTGGCTTTATGTATTTAACAAGAGTGACACAAAAAAGAAAATAAAAACAAGATTTAAAAATATACAGAACCTTTCCCAGTATGCTTGTCTATATGAACACTTGGTTCGCCCAAAGCTCTTGTGAAAATTCTCTTTGCTGTAGCCTGCCACATGTTAATGTGTGGATTCTGTTTTCAAACACTAAAAGTTCACTAATACATTTTGATTTACCCCACCTTGAAATGTATGTAAATGAAAGCACAATAGGAAACTTCTATTACACGGTATATTAACATCCCACCATGCCATATAAGTGTTTCTATAAGTAACTTATTATTTAGACAAAGCAACTGCTCCTGAATATAAAATCTCTAGGTTTCCTTCCTTCTCTTTTAGAATTTGAAATCAAAACTAGATTTGTCCCCCAAATGCATAATTGGAAAAATTGTTTGTGTCACTCACTTCATTACAACATGATGGGGGAATGTGGAGGACAAATCATAGGAAACAAAATCATGGGATAGAAAAGTTTTATTCGGAATATTTTCATTTAAAAACAATAAAAGGGAGGGGAGTTTAGTGTGAATACAGTGTGTTCAGGCTCAGTAGGATTGATTTATTTAACACTCAGAATTCAATGTGCCAGAAGAGGAAAGAAGTTGATAACAATGTATGGCAAAATAGTTATGGACCTTACTTGTTAATAGACTGGTAGATATCAGTTAATAGACTGGTAGATATCAGTTATTGTTCCTGTGTTTTATTTACAAAAATTGTAAGCTTTTGCTTGTGGACAATGTGTACTTTTATTTTTGAAGAATAAATGTTTATGAAGTAATTCATATTTTCATTTATTAAATCAACAGAAGGCTTTCATTATATTTCATAATGCCTTATGGGGTTTTTCAGGTTTATTTTTGGAGGAGAAGAAAATGGGTATCTTTTTCACGTTGAGGGAGCAAATCACAGGAACCCTGCAGATAACTCCTCTGAATATGGATTTTTAGTTGTTTCTTTGGCCTTATCTTCTGTACAACTGAGAAGATCTAAAAGGAAAGGTGATTATGCATATTTGAAAAGTAATGTGATTTTATTCTCTGATTTATAAACTAATTTAAAACTGGGTTGTTCTACACATTACTCATTTTCATGCATTCCGTTATGCAGATCATTAGAGTAGCAGTGTAATATTTGCTACACATTAGAACTCAAGAAATTCACCTCTGTAGGCTTTTAAAAAAGTATTCCTTAGCTCACTTAATCCAGGCTTTTGATGCAACAGTAATTTAACGGTAGGCATTCAGATCAGAAAAAATATATTGAAGATCTCCCTGCCATCGAGCAAAACAGAAAACCAAAAGAGAGCAAAGGCTGAGCCCAGAGAAAGGATGTGATGAATAAAAGAAAGTTTATTCAGAGATAAGGCATCACTGCTAAAAGGTAAATAGCCAAAAGAGGTACCATGTATTGTATAGTACAGGGTCCTAATGGCACAGAAGATAGAGCCATACATACTAAAGAGCCATATAGGGCTATACTGTGATTTTTATTCCATGACTCCTCTTAGAAAGAATTTGGAGATACAGGGGACCTATTTGGAGAAGTTATGACTTAACTGATACTGCCATAATTCTGTCTAGGAGGCACCACCTGATAAAAGCTGCATGCATTACCTTCTGTACTCTGCCTGCTTCCTCTACGCCCTTTCCCTGCTTTCAGTAGAGACTCAAAGATGGGTTATCATGGAGCATATTCTGTTTTTCCAAAGAGGATTGTGAATACCATTTTTGTAGAGGTGCAAGGGGTGTGCTCTTGTCATTTCATGAGTGTGTATGAATGGATGAATCCAAACTGTCTCTCAAATTTAGAGTCATAGATCACAAAGCCGGAAGGGAAAAATAGATCTTATAGTCTAATCTCCCATATATTCCAAGGCCACTGGCACCACAGCCTATACTGGTCTTTTCCCATTACAAATATTTGGGAAAATATTTTTTTCTGTTCAAAACTTGTATAACATTTTAATGTTTGATTAAAATTTTTGAAGCACTCTTTTTCTCTTTAAATTTAGTCACTTTTTTTTCCAGTAGGAAAGGTGAAGGAAGGGGACATTTAAAACAAAAATAATAAGAAAAAATTATAGGGAATATCCACATATCCACTCAGAAGAGGGGAAAGTGATCAAGAAAAGTCAACATGGATTCATCAAGGACAAGTCATGCCTGACCAACCTGATTCGCTTTTATGATGCGGTAACTGGCTCTTGGACATGGGGAAATTGGTGAATGTGATATACCTTGACTTTAGCAAAGCTTTTGATATGGTCTCCCACAATATTCTTGCCAGCAAGTTAAGGATGTATGGATTGTATAAATGGACTATAAGGTGGCTGCAAAGCTGGCTAGATTGTTGGGCTCAATGGGTAGTGATCAATGGCCGTTTCAAGTGGAGTGCTCCAAGGATTGGTTCTAGGGTTTTGATCAACATCTTTAGAGATCTCTTTCAGCTTTAGGATTCTATGATTCTAAATAAATTTTAGATATTTATAAAAGCAAGGCAAATAAACAGAGATTATAAATACGTGTATGAAGTAAGAGGCCTGGGCGGACTAAAGTGTAATTATTGGCTTAGTTCCAGATTTTCTATGAAACTTAAGTAATGCATTTAATATCTCTGTGTGTGTGTTTCTCATGAGAGAAATATAGATAATACTTTTTTGCCTGCTTTTATATAGATTATAAATTATTTGAGAAATCACTCCCTTGCTAAGTGTGTGTATTTAGTTTTGCACAGTGTTTCTCCAATCTTATTTGTCTACTATAAAATTTTAACAGATAAGTATAGCACAAGATGGTTAGATATTATGAGATAGTGTTGTGACTATTCAAATTAACTATCCAAGCCATGTTTTGTAAAGTAGCCTTTACCAATATTGCCAGTGATAAATCTTGCAGATGGGCCTTGAGTCAGTAAATAACAGTCTCAGGAAACAAAGGTTAAACACGATTCAAATTCAGCACCAGTTTTTTACGTTCACTATTGAATTTGACAGAAATAACAGAACAGGCTCAAGTGGTAAAGAAAATGATTCCTGTCATCTGAAGTGAAAATGGGATTCAAAAGTGTTTTCCAGCAGAAGATAAGGGATAGATTTTTTTTTTTCTTTTAGGAAGATGCACATTGTTTTAAGAAGTTCCCACCTTCAGAAGTTTGGGCCTGCAGAAGTAATGACATGTTAATTGAATTTGGTGTTTTGTGGTATTTCCTCAAGGAAATGTGAATTACACTTTCAGAGAGGGGAGAAAATAATCTAATAAAATGCATGAATGTAACAGTAGATTTAATGCTAATTAAGTAAATAAAGTACAACTTTTTTAAAGAATGTACTAAGGAGCATGAAACTTTTCCAGCTAACTGGATTTTTGTATAAGACATTCACTATAAATCAGACGTTGTTTGTGTTTCCATACACAGAGAGAGATGATTTTCTCACTTTTGCGATGTATAAAGTTTTAAACACGCACAAAACTTGTCATGATCCATGTACCAGACAAGGATATGAAGCCATAATTTACAATACAAAAGTAAATCAGACTTCTTGACAGAAACTGGTGCACAGCTCTTCCCCAACACTATTTGATGGAAAGACAGGTGATTAATGGGAGCGGATCCATTCATCCAAGTCCAGAAAGAAGCTAGTTTAGGTTATCAGCAAGACTGTTTGAATTTCTGCAACATTTATTTATTGTAAGGATTAGCTAAGGAGAACTGAGTATTTATAGATACGTTTTAATGGTTTTTCCAAAATAAAAAGTGTTCTTTTAATAATTATATATAGTTTTCTCTCTTGAGTTACCATCATTTGCTGTACCTTTCCTTTGGGTTAAATATTGTCCCTTTCCTTGTGTAAATCCTGAGTAAACATGCTTTGTGAAATATGAATGGTTGGTGGGTAGTGTCAGGGTGACCAGTGGGCACCTTGTGGTTAGCTCCTTGCTCTAGGAATGTAGAGTAAAAGATCAGTCCAGTGCCAGGCCATTTCAAAACTAGAGTCAGTGTTCCAAGGATCAGATTCAGGTTAAGCCAACATCTTGTGTGGGGGTTCAGCAATGCTCCAAAGCCTAAAATAATGAACCCTGATCAGGGGTCAGGAGCAAAGCTAAGGCTGACAGTCTGGGATCCTGCCTGGTAACAGCAAAATGCAGAATGGAGTCTGAAGGCAGAAGTACATTGGTGGACTGCTTTGCCCAGACAATTCCCAGAAATGATGTCCTGATTTATATGGAAACTTCAAGCTAATCAGGGAATTGTGGGTGGCTATTGCTAATGCTCATTCCGTCTGGATTTCCTGGAGAACTTAGCCTCTCACTAAGTCTTTGTGACAACTCTATGTGGAGCTCTGATGGTAATGGGGAAATGTTGCCTGTCTCCTACCCCGTATTCCCTGCTCTACAGGTAGGGATTTCTATCCCCAAACCATGTGTACGTGGGAATCCTTTCCATTGTTACTAGGGATGTCTGGAATTTTTAAAAATTTGATATTAGCCAACAGTGTTCCTTCTAAGCTGCGTGGCAGCACCAGCTTAACAGGGGATTAATCAGCCCCACCTAGTCAGTCAGCTCCATGCATGGAGCCCTGAACCTCTGACTGGGTGGGGCTGATTAATCACTTGTAAAGCTGTGCTGATGCACAGCTTAGAGGGACTATTGTTTGCCAACATTTTTAATTGAGACCATTTTTAAAAAAGCAAAAGAAAAATCTTCTGAGAGTGTTTGTTTGTGGTACCTCATCAAACCCATATTTTCAAGTTGATGCTACTCATCCTTACGCACCTCAGGGGTAAGTGTGTTTGAATGCTTTAGGTCTGTAGGTCTGCAGAGTGGTGTATCAACAGGCTACTCGCTTCACATTGCATCAATACAAGGTACCATAGAGATACTATTATATCTAAAAATAGAAGTGTTTGTAGCAGCCAGTCTACAAGTAGATCCACCATATGAAGAAAAGGCAACACCTGCTGTCAACATTAATATAGAGAAATCACTGGCAAAACTGACATGGTCACTGCCATTTGCCTTCCCACTTTCTGGGGCTTCTCACTGGCTGGTCCTGCTGGGCCAGCTCTGCTGGCTTCCTCCAGCTGAAGCCCCAAACTGAGATCCTTGCCCCCTGAAAGGCAGTATGGACACTAAACCTCTTCAGGTCCAAGGATAGTACAGTTTTGGGCCCAGCTTCCTGAGATACTACTCCCCAAATGGGATGAACCCACGCCCCCTCTCCCCCCCCAATGAATTACCTGGGTAAGCTCCCTTTCTCCCTTTCATTGATAATGTGCACATTGGTTGCTCCTCCAGGTAACAATTATTTACACTGGTTTTGATTTAAAAAAAAGCGATTTAAAAAAAAAAGCCTCCAATCAGGCTAGAGCAGCTATGGAGGAACCAGCCAATGAGAAGCTGGCAAGGTTAATAAAAGGAGCTGCAGGACCAGTGTCAGCTCCGGGGTGCTGGAGATGTCGAGAGAAACCCATGGTTGATTGGCTGACTGAATTGCAGCAACACAGAGAGCTCCACATGGGGAGCTATTGTGAACTCTATGACTCTGATAGAGTCCCGAGGTAAGGACAAGGACACTGTCTCCAGGAGGCAGAGCTCTGGAGACACCACTTTCCATTGGAGTGGGGAATAGACATAGAGAGGGCACCAAGATGGGCCCTGGTAAATGGGTACCTCAGAAGAGGTTTTGAGTGACTCACACCAGGCTATGTGACTCGGCAGGATAGGCTGAGGAACAGAGTGAGTACAGGTACACCCACTCGGCCAGACAGGGCTGCTCGAGGGAGGTGAGTGCCACCCCATTACAGCAGGGACATCTGTGATAGTGTTGGTTTTAGGCATGTGGATACTTGCCCACTAAGAATTGGATCAGAATGAACAGTCTCCTTTTATATAATCCACTACAAAGACCAGCACAAATGCTTATTACCAACCTGGATGGATTTGAACCAGTGTCCTAGAAGGGAAATACTCTATAATTTAACCATCACTGAGCTATGAAGTCTTCCTCTATTGTCATGCAGTATCTATTTTTTTCCCATCCTTTGCTAACCACCCTTCAGTTTTTAAGATGCTAATAACTTTACTACACTATAGAATGTATATTAAAATTCATATTTAAAAGTTTTTCTAATACCTCTGTAGACAACTGTTTTCAGAAGTGCTCTTTAGTAAACAGTAAAAACTAATTTGTACAGTAAGTGCTTCCATTCATAACTAGTGGCAAGGTGTATATGCACCAGCAATATTTGTACATTAGTTATCCACTTAATTTCTTATTTTATTTAATTTCTTTCTGAAATCTAGGTTCTAAATTAGAGAACAAGAATTCATAAATAACTATTTGGCCTCTTCTAGCCCATTCTTAGTCTGAATTGTCACTTTGAATTTATTCTGTAATACCATTACCACATTTTTATTACTGCATCTACCATGGACAAGTCTGTATTTGTTTAAGAACAAGATGTAAAATATTATGGCATACTATTTTTTTAATTAGCGTTCTCTTAAGCTTGTGTGGAAATTCAAGAAAATGTTTTGCCTGAAGGAAATGTTGATCTGATGCAAATGTAGAAGGGAAAACCTAAGTCTGTAGGGAACTATTTCCCCTGCTTTGTGCAAATGGCACTCTTTTTAACAAATAAGGCCAAAAGTACTAAAGATAAGAGAAGTGGATGTCTGAGACCAAAACACAATGTATAAACACCTCTACTTTCATGACCCAAATTCTGTCCTTTAGCTCCTTTTGTTTTCACCCCATGCCTAGGAAACATACAGGTACATTTTGCAACACACATGATTGTATCCACAAAATTAGCTATTGATAAGGAAAGTCTTACTTTCAATATCCCATACATTCCTAGCTCTACAAGCCTTAATCCTGCTAACACTTAACAGAAGAGCTTAATCTTAAGCACAGGAGGGACACTTTTATAGTTGGTTGGAGTTAAGCAAGTGCTTCTCTGTTTGTAGCATTGGAGGATATGTCACAAAATTTACCTGATGTGGGCTCACGAAGGACTTGATTTGCTGAGTACTGTCTGCCTTCAGTGAAAGCCCTCAGTTTGTAGCTGACTGTGCTCTGAACATCCAGGAGTTGCTCAGCACCCTGCAGGTTTGACACCTAAATCCAGGTTTTCTGCTTTCTTAACTATAAATAATAAAATCTCTCATCTGATATTCCAGCCCTGATGTTTGATTCTATTTTCTGGTATCCAACTCTTGCCACAAAATTGAGTTCTTTTTTTCTGGCAAAACTCCCATTGACTTCAATAGGGGTGTTGCCGGCAAGTCTCAGGTCCAACACTGGGTTATCTAAGTACAAAACATGCTGCACAAGTATCTGTCAAACACAAGCAGTTTATTTCCTGACGGTTTTCAGTTGTGCCCCTTAATGAAAAGAACAACATGATAGGAAAAGCGGCGTTTTACGTCCCTCTGCAAGCTGGGAACCCCATTTCAGCTGTGGATGAGCGAGAGGTTGTCTAGGCTTCCGAGGCACTGGTACCAGAGTCCATCGGTGAGGTCCAAATTGTTATACTGTGGTGCAGCTTTAAATACGATGTCTCAACCTTATTTTGCAGTTTGGAAATTTCCAGGGGTTACTAATTACTTGCTGATGTATGGCTTAGCTGTTAACTATCGATTTGGTACTACTTGTCCTTTGACCTTGTTTACATGATCAGTACATCTGGCTAAACAAGTTTGTTATGCTTTCTGACCCTTATCTATAACTTGTTTTTGCTACACTGGCACCGTTGTTTATCTTAAATGGTGTATATTCCCAGCGGCTTGCTTCTGGCTCATCAAATATAGGGGAAGGGGGGAATGCATGCCTCACCACCCTTATACTTGGCATTTACACAATTCTTCTGCAAATAACCCCTACAAGGGGCAGAAATACCTCTTAGATGTGAATAAAGATTACAGAATTGGGTTTTTTATGAGGAATACCACTGAACTGGTACTTTCAGAATAGCATTGTGCCTCCTAGTCACACAAATGTCCTTATGTACATAAATGTGCTCAGGTTCCTATGAAACATCCAGACTTGTATATACTTATTTAAATATAATTTGTATAGTCATTTGGGTCATTCAAAGAATAGGGCATTCTTGAGTATTCTTTGGCATTCTTATTCAGACCCAAGTTCAACAAAATACTTAAACACATGCATAATTCCCACTGACATCATCTTCCATTTAAGTTCCCACCAAAGTTAAACATGAACTGATGTGTTTTTCTGTTTGGGCCCTTAGTGATTTTGTGTCACAATATGGTGCACATGTTTAACATAATCGCTGTTTTTTTTTTCCTTTCATTATTTTGGGGGGGTCAGCTTTTATTTTGGTTTTGGTTTTTTGTTTGGGGTGCATAGAGAAGAGTTTGCTTTGTTTTGGTTTTTAACTAGATTTCTTCCATTGTCCTTTTTGGGAGGACAGACAAGATTTGGACTACAGATTTGTTGACTTGGATTTTCTGATAAAATCCTTTTTGTATTTTTAGATTTTTTTTTCCAGGATACATTTCAATTGTTTTGTTTCTGAAGTTAGATGCAGAGCTTGCCTAGCACTAATTGCATTTGCCTCTGGCTTGGAATCTGAAATATAAAGTGTTGCGCTCTCATGATCTCTGAGACGCACTCCTTCCCATCTCAAAAAAACCCCAAGAATGCAACAGGCCTTAATGCTGTTTATAAACCAACAGAACCAAATATTTGAAGTACCAAGCTATGAATTGTTTAATTAGTGGAACTCTGAGCACAGAGTAAGAAAAAGAACATTATGTACAGTAATTATTTTTTCCTGTGGTTAAAGGACTCATCTTTTAAACATATTTTTGTTAGACTCTAGCTGATTAACATGTTTCAATTGTTTATTTTCAAAAATGGACTTTAGCAGCCACAATTTAATCCCTAATTGGATATTTGTTTACTTAAAAAAACATGTTATGATCTGGCACAATTCAATATGATGATTTATTATTCAATAAATTTATGAGATGTCTAATATTTGGGCTCTGCTAACATCATTAAAATGTCAATGCTGGAGAAAGTCTCTAGGTAATAGTTGCTATTGCAGGTAATACTGTGATATTAGAATAGTGCCTACATCTAGTCACAGATACAATATGAGGTTTGGTCTATGCACAAACATGCACAGTTAAAACACTGCCAACTTCTTTGTGAAAACTTAAATTGGTTTAATGGCTTGAGAAACATCTGAGCAAAGTCAGCTAAGAACAAAACTGGGGGAAATGAACATCTCATAATGAATCTTTAGAAATGACCAACTATGGAAAAACTTGACATTGGTCTTATTTCAACGACCACTTAATATAACTAAATTATTCTATGTGCATTTTTAATAAATAAAATAGATGAGATTCCAAATAAGTGAAATAATTAAAAATGTGATTTTATATAGCTTTAATTTAGAGATGAAAATGCAAAATATAGGACTGGAACTGCACTAGAATTGTCACATTCTAATAGACTGGAAGACTTGTGTCCACAATAAACCAGTCCTTATACTGTTTTTTTTTCCTTTATCTGTATTGTAGTATGGATAATATATTGATTCATCAAATAGCCAAAGTATAATCTGAAGAAAGTACAATTTTCTTCCTTTTATTTGTGGGTGTGTCTAGACTACAGCGTTTTGTCGACAAAAGTAGGGTTTTGTCGACAAAACTATACCTGCGTCTACACTGCCGCTGAGTTCTGTCGCCATAACGTCAACAGAACTCAGCAGTTTTGTTGATGGTGGTAAACCTCATTCTGCGAGGAATAACGCCTTTTGTCGACAGAGTTCTGTCAACAGAAGGCGTTATTGCATCTACACTCTCATGTCAACAAAGCAGCTTGCTTTGTCGACAACTGGATGTAGTCTAGATGCTCTTCGTCGACAGAAGCTTTGTCGACAGTATCAGTAGACAAAACTTCTGTCGACAAAAGCCTGTAGTCTACACATATCCTAACTGTTTTGGAACACCATATATAGGAAAACTTACAACTTGAATTTAGATTTGCAAATGCATGGAATATTTGGATGGAAAATGTTTATCGACATGTTATTTTGTTTGAGAGAATCCATGGCTAGGTAACTGTAGTATATTCGTTTCAAGAAGATGCGAAACTTTGACACAAATTGCTGCAAACCATTCCGCTTCCCTTGTTGAAACTTATCTATATTTTTCCCATTCCAACATGTCTTCCTCCTTCTTGGTATTTGGGGTTTTCCTCTTGTTTAAGAGTGAGATCTTAAGTGGTGATTAAGGCTCCAGACCTTGTTAGCCTTCACTAGCCCTCCTTAGGGATGAGGAGACTTGCCGTCTTTGGGGCAGTCTGCATAAAATTATTCCACAGTTCACATACTTATTTTAAAATTAAGATTTAGTAAAAGTAAAGAGAGAAATTTGTAGCAAAACCAGACATTTGAAATGCAAAATTTTGTAAGTGCTCATTAGTTAAACGAAAGAAGACACTCTAAACCGGGACTACTCAACATGTAGCCCGTGGGCTGATTTGTTTGCAGCCCACAGAGCGGTTTGGGTTTACATGGGACTCAACACGCGGCCCACAGGTGGGATCCTTTGAACATGGCCTCTACTGGGAACATGCTCCACAACAGAGAGACATCTCCCAGTTGGGGTGAGCATTGAAAGATGCAAGCCGATGGGCTGGCTGGAACAGACAGATACAGTGTGTCAGCATTTCTAGCCCCCAGGGAGGAGGTGCAGGGAGTGCTGGGGCATTGAGTGAAAGAAGCTATTTGCATGTATATGCAACCACACTTAAGTTGCAGCACTTGGCATATGGCCCCCCGGGGTTGTCAAAGTTGAGTAGCCCTGCTCTAAACTTAATTATAGCGACAAAAAACAAGTATTTCATCAGTTGAAATCAATACATTCTTAACCTCAAGAAGAGTTCTGTATAAGCTAGGAAGCTTGTCTCTCTCACCATAGAAGTTGTTCCAATAAAAGATATCGCATCACCATCGTTGTGTCTCTCACGTTGTCGTGAACTGTCATGATGTCTGAGACATTTTCTCCCAGCTGCATCTAAGTTCTTTCTTTCTATCTATCCACTCCCATCTTCAATGTGTTTTTCATGTCTCATGCCCTTTGATGTTTAGGAGTTTTCTAGAACTTACTTTTATACCAGACACCCACATTTTTGTGTGTCAGTTTTTCCCTGAATTTTGTTGTACTTTGAAGCAAGATATGTACAATAGATGTTTTGTACTGCATTTAAAACACATCATGAGAGTACAAGATGTCTGCCAATTTCAAAGAACAGTTGTACTCGATAGCATAAAATCACACAATAAATAGATCACACAATTTTCAAACTAGGAGCATCCCCTCCCTGATGGAGCTTTCATCTTAATCAAGTATGATGTAATGATATGAAAAAATAGCAGTCTCTCTTTTTTTTTCTTGAAACATAAAGCAGAACCATGGGCTGAATACGAAACACTAAATTTGAAAGTCAAGGTCCAAATAACTCTGATTTTGTGAGTATTTAGATCCAGGGTCTTGATCAGTGTTCCCTCTAAACTGCGTGGCAGCACAGCTTCCCGGGTGATTAATCAGTCCTGCTCAGTCAGAGGCTCTGGGGTCCCTGCATGGGGCTCACTGACGGGGCAGGGCTGATTAATCACCTGGGAAGCTGTGCTGCCCTGCAGCTTAGAGGGAATTCTAGTCTGGATCAGGCTTCTGTGATTAATGTCTAGTTGGAATCATTCCTGTGTTTTGCAAATAGAAATTATTCACATTGAGGCCCTCAAACTGATGCCCAGCCCTTCTAAACTTTCCTTTTCACTGGAAAGCCTATAGACGTCTAACCCCTTCCAGGTTCTTCAGTGAGGTGCTCACTGGCTCTTCACCCTTACTCCTTCACACCAGCGTGCCATATTTAATGACTGTCTCCTTGATCCAATGGGAATATTTTGACATTCAACAGCTATGTGAGCTAGGGTGATTGAAACAAAAATACCGACCCCTCACCCCTCCCAAAAAAAACAAGAAAAAATTCTGTTGAAGGAAAAAAAGGGGGGGGGGAGAGAAACCAAAGTTGTTGAGCAACTTAGTTGTCTGCAGACAGGGGAGTTTGAAAGGGAGTTTGGCAGAGGGAGGCCTGCGATGTAAGTTGGAAGACCCACAACACCTGTGCTAGCACTGCTTCTGTCTCCTCCACCTGCTCATGTAGCCAGACAGAGCACCTGAGCATGGATGCCTCTGCCCAGATCCTGTGCAGAGACTTTTTTCTCTGATTTTGCAGAGACTGTGGCTTGCAATTCCCACTTACTGATATCCAGGCTGGGGAAGTCATCCACTGCATAAGGTGCCTGCTGGTGGAATCTCTCAGGCAGCAGGTGGGTAAGCTACAGGAGGTGGTGGCTAGGTTGAGGAGCACCCGAATCCAAGAGGAATTCCTGGACTGTGTTCATGAGGAGACAGCTGAGGTAGCTGACCCAGAACACAGGACTGCGGGCACACCGCTGGTGGACGAGGAGACAGCTCAGGGTGGACACTGGCAGCTGGTTATTTCTGGCAATAGGCACTGCTCCAACCCTGCTCTGAACCCTCCCGCAGTGGTACTAGGAAACCGTTATGCTCTTCTTTATACAGAAGATAAGAAATCACCTCCTACAACGGAGGAGGAGAAGCCTTGTACCCCCAAGGCTGGGAGGTCTGCTGCCACCACTGAGAATAGGAAACATAGGGTAATGGTGGTCGGAGGTTCTCTTCTGAAGGGGATGGAGATGCCCATCAGTCGCCCTGACATTTCATCTCGGGAGGTATGCTGTCTGCCGGGGGCCCGTATCCAAAATGTTACTGAGGCATTCTCGAGGATTATCCAGCCCTCTGACTACTACCCCATGCTACTCATCCATGTGGGCACAAATGAAACTGAGAGGTGTGACACTAAGCAGATCAAGAGTGACTGCAGGGCTCTGGAAGTACGGGTGGAGGAGTTTGGAGCGCAGGTGGTATTCTCTTCAATCCTTCCTGTTGAAGGTAGGGGCCCAGGCAGAGACAGCTGCATCCTGGAGGTGAATGCCTGGCTGCGAGGATGGTGTCGCCAGGAGGGCTTTTGCTTCCTTGACCATGGGATGCTATTCAAGGAAGGACTGTGGGGCAGAGATGGCGTTCACCTTTCGAGGAGGGGGAAGACCCTATTTGGACACAGACTGGCTAACCTAGTGAGGAGGGCTTTCAACTAGGTTCGATGGGGACAGGTAAGCAAAGCCCACAGGTAAGTGGAGAACATGGAGACTTGGGAGATGGGTCAGAAATGGGAGGGAGCATGGGCTATAATGGCAGAGAGAACAGAGGGTCAGGGCAAAACTGGGAGGCAAGGTCAAATCAGTATCTTAGATCCCATACTTCTCGCATTTGTATATAGGCAAATAAGCAGGAAGAAATGGAAGTGCTAATAATTGTACTTATTTATGACATCGTTGGCATCACAGAAACTTGGTGTGATAACACACGATTGGAATGTTTGTATGGAAGGGTACAGCTTGCTCAGGAAGGATAGACAGGGAAAAAAGGGAGAAGTTGTTGCCTTATATATAAAAAATGAACACACTTGGAGTGAGGTGGAGATGAACATAGGAGACAGAAGTATTGAGAGTCTCTGGGTTAGGCTAAAAGGGGTTAAAAACAAGGGAGATGTCATGCTAGGAGTCTACCACAGGCCACCTACCCAGGTGGAAGAAGTGGATGAGACTTTTTTTTAAACAACTAACAATATCATCCAAAGCCCAAGATGGAACTTCAAGTATCCAGATATATGTTGGGAAAATAACACAGTGGGGCACAGACTATCCAATGAGTTCTTGGACTGCATTGGAGACAACTTTTTATTTCAGAAGGTTGAAAAAGCTACTAGGGGGAAGCTGTTCTAGATTTGATCCTAAAAAATAGGGAGGAACTGGTTGAGAATTTGAAAGTGGAAGGCAGTTTGGGTGAAAGTGATCATGAAATCATAGAGTTCACAATTCTAAGGAAGGGTAGAAGGGAGAACAGCAAAATAGAGACAATGGATTTCAGGAAGGTGGATTTTGGTAAGCTCAGAGAGGTAAGGTCCCATGGGAATCAAGACTGAGAGGAAAAACAATTGAGGAGAGCTGGCAGTTTTTCAAAGGGACATTAAGTGCACAAAAGCAAGCTATTCCGCTGCGTTGGAAAGATAGAAAATATGGCAAAAGACTGCCTTGGCTTAACTACGAGATCTTATATGATCTAAAAATAAAAAAGGAGTCCTATAAAAAATGGAAAGTAGGACAAATTACAAAGAACGAATATAGGCAAACAACACAGGAATGCAGGGGCAAGATTAGAAAGGTAAAGGCACAAAATGAGCTCAAACTAGCTAGGGAATGAAGGGAAACAGGAAGACTTTTTATAAATACATTAGAAGCAAGAGGAAGACCAAG
>JANRFK010001234.1:39738576-39762164 GCA_030068395.1 Apalone spinifera
GGACTCGATGACCTCTCGAGGTCCCTTCCAGTCCTAGTATTCTATGAACTCCTGCTAGTTGGAGCACATCCATGTTTTCCTCAATGGGTAGCTATGCCTTAAAGGCACATATCTGGCTGTTACATAACTATTGTAGGGGGGACTTAAGCACTTGGAATATTCTGTATAAGTGTTTGGTGTTAAATGTTGTTATTGATTTAGAATATTGCTTTCTTGAGGAAGGGAGCTACTTTTATTTTTGGCTGTAAAGTACCTATCATTCAGTTGATGCTATATAAATGAGACATAATTATTTTTATACCTGTAGAGATGAATGTTGTGCAACTTTTCCCATAAGACTGCATAAGACCTGGTACATAATTTTCAGGAACCTGACTATTTAGGGGAAAGAATTTCTGAAATCTCTCATAAGTATCCAGGGGAATACAATGGGCTTGCTCAGTACTGTTTTCTAGCTATAAAAAGCATTCAATATAAGGTGTAAGATAGTACCAAGTCCTGCCTCACTTCTCTATTTGTTTTCATTTCATGTTGGCTATCGAAGCTAACCATTCCACAGAGTGCAGTAGGATTTTACACATCTATCAGTAATGTAGGTAAAATATCCACAGTTCACATTGTTTCTATACCTATTCTTCCCAGTCTACTTTGAGCAGAAAATATATTGTGCCCTGAAAATTTAATCCATACCGTTTGAAGGATCTTACAGAAAACTTCAAGATATTTATTTAAAGTACGGTACAGCACTTCCACATAGTATGCAAGGAAACCTTCAAAGACTTTGCATGCCTTTTTCATCTTTAGCAGAGCTGTATATTCTCCCTCCAGAAAAAAATGCTGCAAAAAATGTCTGCTTGATTTTTTTTTTCCATTGGAAAAGTAAAAAAATCTAATTGATCCAGTTATAGATTGTTTCACTTATTTTCTCTGCTCCTCTGAAATAGGGCAGCAAAAGTAGACAAAAATTTTAGCATATCTGTTTCCACTAACGCAAAAAAGAGACACCAAATGGAATAGAATAGAGACAATCGAGGGGATAGGTTTGTGAATGGTTTTCCAGGAAAAAGCTTTTTGAGTATAGTGTGCTAATTAAAAGTGGGACAGGAGTGCAAAAAGGCAGTATAAATGCCAGTGTATTGAGATTGTATAATTAGTGGGGAATTGTGAATAGAGGTCTGCAAAAAAATTAGAAATGACTTGTATGATATAACTTCTGTTAACCAATATAGCTAATTATTAATCTGCCAGTACTCCCACAAATAACTACAATTTAATTTTTCTTAGTTCCTTCTTATCTAGTTACTTTCCTTTGCTATCTTTTATTAAAGATGGTACAGTGATGATAATCATTCAGGGTAGTGTTTTGAAATAAACACTATATTTGTATATACTTTATTTGTATTATAATACTTGAATAATTCTTAGCAGTACTGGGATCACACACTGTCAGTTATGAGTTTAAGAGTAAGTACTTCCAGAGCAATATTGCTAATGTTTTTTACCCATCTTGTGAAAAGCTTAGTTCTTTTCCAGACACCTGGGGATTAGGTGGATTGAGGTTCAGTATCAGTGTGGCTCTTTGTCTTAGTAATTAGTTTACATAGGAAGTTAGGGATCTTTTGGCTAATTAGTAGATAGATAGTTTACTATTAGCACAAGTGGTCCATTTGTGTGTTGGATGCCTGTGTGTGTTTTGTCTGTGAATTTAAGGTCTGTTCTTATTGCTTGAGCCAAATGACTATATCTGTTATTAGGCACATGCTTTTAGCTGTTTAACAGACTTATGAAATTATGTATAAGGTCTACCCACAAAAGGAGAACAAAACACCAGATTAAAATAAAATTGTATTAACTAGGGGACTCCGGATTATGATTTGAAATATAAAAAGTTGAACTAGGAGTTTTTCATTATGGTGATGAATTTGTACTTTGGTACTGTGAATTTTAGTATCTGCAACTTCTCCATGGAAGTGACCTAAAATCCCTCATAGGAGTGGTTTTTTTTCATGATTATGACTTTCCTAGACTACTGTGTTTCTGAGAAATTGTGAATCTATCAAATTAAGGGGCCGCTCAGGAGACTGTTTTCTCTGCAATCAGTCATAGGTTTGGAATTCAGAGCAGAGGAGATTAGAATGACCAGAGGAAAGTACAAAATCTCTTGTTTGACTTACCTTTCCCGCAGCCAAATAAACCATCAAGAACAGAGATGGAAGAGAAAAGAAGAGTGCCATAGAGGACAGAGAAAAAACAACAACACTGAGTTGGACTCTGCCTGTGAACAAATTTGTTTGGTTTGCTTTTCCTTTGTTTTTTAAAGGTGTATCACAGCCAAATGCTTTTATTGTTATACAAACATAGATAGCAAGAACTGAACAAGGAGCCTAATTCAGGGGTGAGATACCTCAGGCCCAAGGGCCAGATGCAGCTGTCAGCTTGCCTGGATCCGGCCCCCAAGGTTCATGGCCCTCTCCCCAGAATTGGAGAGCCTATGGTGGCACTTCAGCCTCCCTTCTGTCCCACAGTGGGCTGGACTGCACACACTTGACTAGGCTGAGCCCCCCAGGCCTCTGGTGTGTTTGGGGAATGCATTCTCCTCAGTCAGGAGCCACTCAGTTTGGATGGGTTTTTTTCTCACTTGTGTGCGACCCCTCACTGATTTTTTTTTTTTCCTGTGGATCAATGGTCCTCGACCGAATATCATAGCTAGCTTCAATAGATTTTAATGGTCCTGTCTGCTCTCCTCAGTGGCTTCTACACTGATGCTTTTTTTTTGTTTGTTTGTTTTGTTTTTTCCTTTTTGCAATGAACAAATCAATTGTATGCTTCAGCTCTGTTAAATGTGTCTCCTGTACTTCATTTGATCTTAGATGATATCTGTTTTACACTTTGGGCAAGACACTGATTTTTACCTATCATGTCAATGTCTCTGAGAGCTTTGCTAATTATTTAGTATAAAATTCTTTATTTCATGCTGGTTCTTCGAAGAACTCTTGTCCTCAGAAAACAACTAAATATGCCATTTACTTAAAGCACATTAGTAAGGGCAATGAATTTATCTTCCAAACTAGTGAAGGAGTTCAGCCTTTCTGAATATCACTATAAATTATCTCTTTGTGTTACCAACACCCAGTTGAAAACAGCACACGCACCACAATATGGAATGTGTCACCAGTACAGCAGAGCATTTAAACAAAGATGTGCCAATTCCCTTATATGGCAGTGTACCAGGAACAATCTAATTCATGGGTCCATTTAGCAGATGGTGAATCACAACAGTTGCATTTACAGCTGTTTATTTGTTGACATGAAAATGTTTATTAACAAAACATAAAAATAATGTTATAAAATCTGTTTTATTATAATGGATAGTTATTTATGGAGTGTAATGTTAAAAAGAATGATGAAACTCAGCTTGTTTTGTTGCGGTAGTAGATCTCTCCTGATACTTGAGTAAACTTGAAGGTGGAAGGAATGAAAAGTATATGCGTCCAAATGTATCTTTCCATGACGACTTTTGAATCACCTGTTGCTCCCACCTTTTGTTAAGTTCATTTAATTTTCTCAGGTTGAGAGCCAAAATCTTTACAAAGATATCTATTTATGTTGTTGCATTTAAAATTATAGCAATCCTGTTCCTACAGGCATTATGCTGTGTTGCAGAGAGAGTTCAGGGATGTTTCAGACTTTCTAAGGACCCCACCAATGTAGTCATTCAGTTGCACCCTCAACACCAGATTACTCACTGTAGAGAGAAACTTGGGAGCAGAGACGGTGCTAGCCGATTGGGAGCCCTAAGCAGGAATATGCTCAACTACACATACAAAAAAGGAAAAAAAATAGGGGGCCTATTGATCTGCTTAGTCTGCGGATACTTAGCACAGATTCTGTTTGGGAGGTGCTGAGAAGCAGCCCAGGTGAGAGACTAGATAGTTGAAGTATCTAAGAATTCTGAAGCTTTAGCCCGGTACAGAGCGGGCAGCAAACGGCAATAGTTGCTAATTCTGGAGATATGACGTGAGGTGGGGATAGGTGTCAATAATGCAAAGGAGTGTCTGCCAGCAGTTTGTTTAAATAAGGTGTGTGCTTATATACTATTGGGATTGATGCATTCTAAACAGAGCCGGCCCAAGCCATTTTTGCGCCCCGGGTGCACGGCCCCACCCCCGGGTGTGTGGCTCATGCATGCCCTTTCCCGGCAGCACCGCACGGCGCCCCTTACAATTGGGCGCCCTGGGCTATCACCTGGTCAGCCTGAAGTTTGGGCCGGCTCTGATTCTAAATAAATATCAGCGACAGCCACAGGACCTCCAAAAAGTTTTGGATGACTGATTAAACTTCTCCAGGAGACACTTGTTTCTCTCTCTCACTCCTCTGATGATGTGGAGGGAATGCATGAATAGTTGTGCCCTCTTGCTAGTGGCCTTCCCAACTTGAGCTCCTCTCATGCTCACAGTATGGTGAGAATAATTCCCATTAACCTGATAGTCTGAACCAGATCTTAGAAAACCATAACATTACATCTTAGACAAAGTGCAAATGTAACCTAAGAACAGTTTTGTAAACATTAGTGTGCTTGCACATGTATAACTATGGACAGAACACCACACGGAGTATGATTACAAATTGCATCCCCTGTAAAAGCAGTTAATGGTCCTGTGAGAACTGGCAAGAATGTGCTAAATCACATTCAAAGGTAGAAAAAACCAAAAACCTTCTCTAATTTTCTACTTAACAAATTGTTGTGCCCTGGTCATTATCTGTTTACTAATGGGTGACAATCCAAACACAGAATTTCCCTATGAAGATGTCACCCATAGTACAAAACCGTTTGAGAACTTTTCCACTATAAGCCAGCAGAAGTTGACAGCAGAAGTTTCCACTATAAGCCAGCAGAAGCCAGTGAATATTGCAGTCCAAGTTAGAGATGTTAAATATCAGTTAATAGAATAGTTGAGTAATCTCATGAATTATTTATTATCAGTCATCTGAAGAAGTGGGCTGTGCCCACAGTACCATCTACATGTTTTGTTAGTAGCAACAACCGCTGTCTAGTGGGTGGGGGCGGGGGGGTAAGGGCTGAGCTCCTGGACCCACCACAAGCTGGAACTGAGTTTGCCCACATACTCCTAATACACTTTAAATGTAGAGCCGCAGTGGGGGTAGGTCCTGAACCCAGTGTGAGCCCGGACTGAGCCGGGCTGCTGGCCAGCCTACTAAAAAAAATTACTGGCAATGGAGCGTGGGGAGGGCTGGGGAGGGAGGGGAGATGTGTGTACTCTATAAAATTAACCTATAAGCTTTTGTTTATTGGTTAATCAACTAACTATTACATCCCTAGTCCATCCACATTTCATTATATAAATATTCCTTTCAAGTTGTCCAAATGCAAGAGATTTACTAAACTACAGCTTTTTGGGTTTGCTACTTTGTAAGCGTGATGCAAAACCACCAGGCAGCACAGCCTGGGCAAATTCCACCTTCCAAGCGTCCTGCCCACTCAGCATCTGCCTTTTGAGAGGCAGAATCTTCCAGGAGGTTTGCCAGTCCCTGAACAGTTTCTGAGGCAGGAAACGACTCCATCCAGGGCCTGGGCACTGCTCCAAATCAGCCTGCAATAGGGAATGGAGTTGCAGCAGCTTCCACCATTGCTCGTAGGGAGACCCCAGGTAGAGGGTCTGGAGAGGCTGGGCTTGGGGACGTTGGGGGCTTTCCTGTTAGCCAGAGGGACTGAGGCACCACACAGGACCAGGCCCACAGGGGAAGTGGCTTGGGGCCTGGTGTTTGAGGGGAGGTGCTGGCTGCATTCTGGGCTGGCCCTGCTGGCTAGACATGAGGATGTTGGGGGCCTTTCTAGTGGCCAGAGAGCCTCAAGTGCTTCACAGGAGCAGGCCCACAGGGAATGCAGCATGGGGCTTTGTGGCTGATGGGAGGCACTGGCTGCATGACAGGTCGGCCCTGGCAGCCCCCCACTTGGGGGAAACAAATGTTATACCATGTCCCCTTCTGGTGGTTGCCTGTGGTGCACCGTCAAAGCTCCGAGATGGAAAAAAGCGGCAGCCATGTTCATGCAAATGAAGTAGAGGAGATTTAAATCCCCACTTCATTTGCAATTGCGATACGTCTAATTTGCATCCCTTTTTTGGAAAGGGGATGCAGTCTAGACATAGCCATAGTGTGGGAATGGGGGCTGCAAGGCCGTGCTCCTCCCAGCCCAGAGGGCTGCTTCAGCTGGTGCAAAGCCCAGGGCATGGCCCACTCATGCTGGGAACAGAGGCATGCTCTGTGTCCTGCATACCCAGCCACCTGTAGCCCCGTACTCCACCATGCCCCAAGTGGCCTTGTCTTGAGCCCAGCACTGAGCCATCTTGTGCAGCCTGGCAACCCTTGAAGTATCACAAAGGAGAGGCCCAGCAGCAATCGGGGCAGCTGCCAACCTGGTTGAGTGGGGATGGGATAGCCGAGGGGTCGGAGGGGGGAGAGACAGAGACCCCTTTCACTGCGTGGCCCCCATCCTTCTTTCCATTGTCCATGTCCTCAGCCCCTTTGCTGCCTCCTCACAGACTCCCATTCCCCCTTCTCACATGGCATCTCAAAAGCACCCTAGATCTCTGTCCCTCCCTCCAGCCTCCTCTGCCTCCATTCCATTTCCTCTGCCCACAGACATCCCCCTTTTCTGCTTCACAGTACCTCAGCAATGCGACTATTTCTGCCCTTTCTCTCCAGGTAGCTGCCCAGATCCTGCTGTCACAACACCTGCTGTAACCCTCCTCCCCCAGAAATTCCTGCGTATGGGCCTGGTATTGTTTCTTTGCTGGTTAGGTTGCCTGTTCATGGAAGGGGGCAGGGTGTGCGTAGGGAGGGAGGAAAGGGGATAAGGGTGGTGTGGTAAAGGGCGATGGTGTGGGTGAGGAGGATATAGGAATGGAGGCAGGAGGATGAGCAGTGTGAGGGGCAGAGGGGAGGGGTTAGGGCATGATGGGGTGGAGGAAGGAGGCAGAAGTAGAAATAGGCAGTGTAGCAGGAGGGGTTAGGGAGGATGGGTGGATGTAGAAGTGGAGGATGAAGGTAGGGGTGTAAGAATGGAGGACAGAGCTGGGGCTAGGGATGTCAGGAGCAGGGTGGGCTGTGGGCCATGGAGCTCTGAGATAAGGACTAGTGGCCCAGGTTACCCCACTGTGCTCTCTTCCCATGTGACCCAAATCTGGTTCTCAGTAGGGCATGGGCGCGTAAAGCTGGAAGCTGCTTTATGGTTCCATGTGTCTCCATGTCCCACATCCACAGCGGGAGCTCACTTGTCAGCTGGAAGGGCCTATCTGGAGCATGGCCACCCTGCAAAGATGGGCCGTAACTGGGCACAGAGCAGGGAATTCTCTCTCTACCTGGCTGCTCACACATAATCCAGCTCCTACCCCTCACTAGCAAGACAGATGCCCAGGAGCACCTGGGATGAAGGGGATTCATTTAGAGTTGGGCTGCATTTTACTGATTGCATGTGGTTTAGGGATGTTAAATTTAGTTTCATCAACTAGTTAGTATAATCAATTTTCCATCCACTAGTTGATTAATCAATAAATGGGGGGGGGCACACCTCATAATACATTTAAAATGCTGAAGCGCAGCAGGGGGAATTCAGCGCAACCTGGGACAGTTGATTCCCAGCTCACACTGGGTCTTGTATTGCACAATAGCCTTAAATGTAAAAAGGCTGGAGCACAGCTAGGGTTGTCTCGGCTTGCACTGGCAGGCTCTTCATACATTTACAAAGCAGAGGTGCAACATCTGGGACTGAGAGCAAGCCGAGCATCGGCTGTTGTCTGGCTCATGCCTGGTCCCTGCTATTCCTCTGCCCCCGCAGAGATGGTGCTGGGGGAACCAGCTTTCAAGCTGGCTCCCCCCAGCACCGGCTCCTGCTACCCCCCGCCCTTGCTGCCTCTGATGGGGGGAACAGAGGGTGAGCAATTGGAGAGGGACTAGTCACTTACATCACTAGTTTGGTTTTCGTTTACATGTGAGGCCCGCAAGCCTGCAGAATATAGCCCTTTCTGACAGGTCACTTCTCCGTGGCCCCATGCTAGCTGCCAGGAGAGGCAGTCAATTCTGCACATGAAGAAGCTATTTTATTGGTGGATGGGCCATTAGTGGGAAAGGGGGATGGCTGGTGATTGAAGAACACAAGCGAGCAGGATGGGCCAAGAGTGTTCAGATAGAGGGGCCCATCTAGGGTTATGGTGGGTGGGAGAGAAGTGACTTTGGGCCATGAAGAGCACAGCTGTGCGTAGTGCAATATTAACAGGGTCTCTGGCCACAAAAGTGGCCAGTGATTGGAGGGGTTGGTGACTACAGTGAGCAGGGGGCATAGCTGCCTAGTATTGTTTAAAGTATTCTTAAATATCAATGAGTTTGGCAATTTAGTTCTAAGAAAGTATATTTAATATCCAAATGCACCTTCTGCCGGGGTGAGTATGAGCATAAGGCTGGGGAAAGGCTGGAAAACAGCTTATGTTTTCAGTGGCACTCACTTACAAATGGTGCCTTAAGGCTATCATTGCTTATTCGTTGCTATTCAAACTTCTTTGGTCTGGAAATTAAGCTGGAACTCTTGGAAGAATAGACATACTACTGAGATTTCTAATGCTGATAATGCTCAGCTGCAAATAATATATCTACTGCAAAACTTGTGTAGTTCTTTCCTCAGAACAGTTTGGTGATGTAATAAGTAGAGTTGGGCAGTCGTTTTTTTGGTGAATAGTAAATTTACCTAAAAAAATAAATTTTGGTGTGCTCTAAAAGATGAATTCTGGTAGAATTTAGCAAATTGGTTTGGCCCTAAAAAAAAAATCAAGAATGATTGGTTTGACATTTTTAAACCACCTGGTTTATCATGTTTCAAATTGACATTTCATTTTGAATTTCTTCTTGTTTATTTTGATGAGATGACTTAGAAAAATCAGGTTTCAGAGAGGTAGTAATGTTAGTCTGTTTTAGCAAAAGCAACAAGGAGTCCACTGGCATTTTAAAGACTAACAAATATATTAGGGCATAAGCTTTCATGTGATATAATCCACTTTTGCAGATGCTTGACGTGAAAGAAAGGCAGGGATATAGAAATGAGAGTGTAACATCAGCGCTAATTAAATCAGACTGGATGTGGCTCACCTCTAAAAGTGATGAGAAGGTGAGAGTACCTCCAAGGGAAATTCATTACTGTAATGAGAGATCCATTCCATGTCTGTGTTCAGACCCATTTTGATCATGTCGAATTTCCCTATGATTTCCAGTTCAGCAATTTCACATGTTTTCCCCCCTAAGAATGGCAACTTGCAAGTCAGTAACTGTGTATCCAAGGTGGTTCAAGAGCAGTCCCACTGGTTTTTGTATGTTACAAGTCTTGAGGTTTGATTTGTCCACATTTATATCTTTGCATAAAGTCAGTCTGGTTTGTTCCATCTATGTGACAGGGGCATTGCTGGCACATAATGGCATCTATCATGTTACAGGTTGGACATCCTATGTCCAGCACGCTGAGGTCCTGACCAGTCTGAAATGAGGAAATTTGCTGGATCAGGTCATCATCCCAGGACACTCCCTCTCTCTGCAGTTGGCTCATTCCAGCCCCACTGCCACTGGGCTCCAGCCTGCAGGGCTTGGACTGAGGCTCTTCAGGACAGAGCTCCCCAGCTGCCGTGGTCCCACTTCTCCCTCACCTGGGACAGGGCTTGCCGGTCATGCTGCTGCCCCATGGACCAGGGCTCCCCAAGGACAGATCTTGCTGGCTGCCCTGCTTTTGCCGCTCACCTGTTCCACTGCTAACTCTTCAGGCTCCACAGCCACACTTCTCCCCCCGCCCGGCTGGGGCTTCCTCCTCCCCACCCGACTGGGGCTCCCCAGGGACGGGGTTCACACTGCCCAACACTGGGGCTCTCTGATCCTGCTATATCCATGGTCCTGACGGACCACAGATGTTGCTGGACCAGAGAATCATGACTTTCAACCTGTAATAGATGAGCAGGTGAATGAGCCTTTGATAGTATAGCTAATGTGGTTAGGAATGAAGTCTCTCCCCTCGCCCCATCTCCCGTTTGGCCATCAAATTGACAGATCAAGAATTCACTAAGCTCCAATAGTAAATATTATTAGCATAATTTTTCCCACAAGTAATAAAACTAAGAAAGATATGCTCTTAATTTTTTGAGGTTTTCAAATTTTATTCTTTCACACCATCCTAGGTAAATACATCTAAGAAATCAAGAATGCAAGTGCTCCATATGGCCAGTGTCCCATGTGTTGAAAGTGACCAATGCAGGATGCATCAGAGGAAATAAACAGAAAAGGGCAATTATCTTATGATCCATCGCTGTTGTCCACTCCCATGTTCTGGGACACCCAGAACATGGGTTGCATCCCTGATCATCTTAGTTAATAGCCATTGACTATATAGAGAGATATATAATATGGGATTCTTTTCACCAATGCTTGGTACCTATCTAAGTCTTGGCTTACACCTGTTAGATTTCTATCCTAAAATAATGTAAATAATTGTAATAATCCCTATCTATCTCCATCCTTTCAATCCAACATTCACACCAAATTTCATTAATTGGAAAATAGCTTGTTTTGCTTTATCCATATTGTTAGTAATTTCGGTGAAGTGTGTCTCTTTATGAGGTAACCATGATTTTAACACTAATCCTATCAGGGGAATATAAACTAGGTGCACACTGAATAGTTAAATCTTGGTAGTTAGGATCAGACTGGATAATGGTGATGTTTTTAAAAGTGAGAATAGGAAAACTTGCTTGGTTACTCATCTAAGTAGGAAATTGGGATTTGTAATGGGACATTTCAAGGGACTGATATTGTTATCTATTTTGTTTAGTTACCATGCAAAATTGGCCATATCCAGAATAGGTTACCCTTTTCATCAGTCTTCCACTTAGTCAGCCTCACCAGGCATGACTATTATTACTCATTCCATAATGCCTCTCCCTGTAGTCCACACAAAACACTGAAACACATTACATCTACAGAGGCACTTAGCTTCTATTTTCTGCTCTCCCAAAAATTGGGGTTTTCCATTGGGTTGTTAGTTTGCAGAAAGCTGAATCTGATGCAAAGCAGAATACAATATAGCACTGAATATAATGTAGCTGGGTTACAGTAGCAGTAGTCCACCAGGCTACTTCACACCATTAATGATTTTATAGTACTTTTTCATGTCTAAACCCTTGGTCAACTTTTTTCCAAGATGAGCAGTCCCAGTGTTTAATCTTTCCTCATATAGAAGCTGTTTTGTATCTATAGTCATTTTTGTTGCCCGTCTGTATACTTTTTCCATATCTAATGTATCTTTTTTTTAAAGACTTGGGGTATGTCTACACAGCAACATTATTATGAAATAACTTAGTCCACATCTACACAGCAGGCAGTTATTGCGAAATCCTGTCAAGCTGGAGGATTTCTTACTCTGACTCCTGTAACCCTCATTGTACGAGGAGTAAGGGAAGTCAGAAATAGAGTGCTCTGTTTCTAAATAAGTGCTGTTCAAAATAAGCTATTTTGAAATAATCTATTCAATTGATGTAGCTCAATTTGTGTAGCTTGTTCGAGTTAAGCCCCCTTATTTTCAGTAGATGCACCCTGGGAGACCACAATTCCAGGCAGTATTCAAGGTGCAGGATTACTATGGATGAGCTACTGGAGGGCCACAAAATGTTTTGTTTACCTGAGTGTCTGTGCCCAGCCAGTGGGACCTGCAGGAAGCAGCAAGGGCAGAGCCACTGCCTTCCATGGCTCTGATTGGTCAATGGAAACTGCAGGGCTTCATGCCTGCAGATGCTTGGGTAAACAAATTGTCTGTTGGTCTTCCAGCAGCTAACTAACATATGCAGTCAGCATGCAGACGATCCCCACCTCTATTCTACCCTTTTAAAAAAGATTCCTAATATTGTTAACTTTTTTGACTGCCACTGAGCACTGAGCAAATGTTTTCAGAGAACTGTATGCCACTTATGACGGGGCAGAGGCGCCCCACACTCCGGTCCCACCGGCGGCTGAGGTGTGCTCAGACAAATTTCTTTCCCCAGGTGTCCCAGGAAGGCAAGCGACAGAGAAAGGACTAAAACCCATGTCTGACAAGTTCCTTTTCTGTGCACTAGAGATGTAAGAGTGTAGCCATTTAAATAGGTATGTGCTTAACATGAACTTATTGGTCACCAAAATGGCTCCCACTCCAGCTCCCAGGGAGTTTCCTGCTGCCCTGTGGTACAGCCTTTCTGTCAAGCAGCAATTTGGGCAGGCAGGTGGGAGCTAGTACACATGGGGAGCTGGCTTAAAATGGGGATCTCAGCACACACCAGCTCCTGGGGCACTGGCTGTCACTTCCCTCCCTTCCCCCCAGTGTAACCATGTAGAATCACAGACTACTAAAACTGGAAGGGACCTTGAGAGGTCATCAAGTCCAGTCCACTGTCCTCATGGCAAGACCAAGACCCATCTAGATCATCTCTGATAGATGTGTATCCAACCTGCTCTTAAATAATTCCAGGGATAGAGATTCCGCAACCTCCCTCAGCAATTTATTCCCACGTTTAACCATCCTGACAGGAAGTTTTTCTTAAATTATCAGGGGTTACCTGATTACATGCATTTTAACATCCTCACCGTGCACTACTGACAACACCACAATGGATTATATTTGTAAATCAGAATTGAAAAAAGTGGTGTGAAAACTGAATGCACTGCTTTCAAACAAGCAGAAGTGGCACTGGAGGGAATTAAACATTTGTTTCCTCACAGATGGCTACATTACAAAGCAATCGACAGCATTAATAGGGAATATTGTTAATTGGTCATCTACTGTGTACAAGCAAGAAATAAAAACATACATGCATCTGTCCCTAGCTATGCTAAGATGCTCTTTTGAACTCCCCTAGATAATATTGCTCAGTCACAGGTTACTTAGAAAATACCTGAGAAAAAGGCACTGTACCCTGTGTTATGCTTAAAAGAAGCACACAAGATCTTTTTCAGGGGGATAAGGCAACATGCCACATTTATTGATAATATAACAAAGTAGTATATGCATTTACACTCTCTCTCTCTGATGGAATAGTTGTCTGTTGCTCGACTTGACCTATTGGCCAGATAGGTCAGGTGCAAGGAAGGAGCTGGGTTCGTGTCAGTCCAGACTGATGCTTCTCTTGGTCTTGATCTTAGCAGGATACAACCCGAAGAACCATACAAGACACCCCCTTTTTTAAAGGATTTTCCTTCCATGCAAGTCTATACATTTTGTCTTGTCAGGCTATAATTAATCATTCAGCATCACAACCAATCTTCCTACAACATATGCTTTTTGGGAAGAAGTTGGTCTCAGTCATCTGATATCAGTATGCTGACGGCCCCTCCTGGGTGTTGTCTTTCCAGCAAAAGTTGTGATTGGTTCCCTTCAGGGTTAATCTTTTTATCATATCCTGTAAAACTTGATTCTCTTTTTATAATTTCCCCTTTTGTCAACAAATTATTGTAGATTTTCATTTAGCTGTTTTAATCTTTGACAGTAGTTTTTTAAAATTTCTAATTGGCTCTGTGTACCATTGCAAAGCACCTTCTATTTTTCTAATTCCTGGTGAGAAGTTGTATTCTCCTCCTTATAGCCTACTAGGCGATAAAAAGTTTCGTTACAAGCCTTCCACAATTGCCACATAGTAGCTGATTCTTTTTTACTGGCTGTGATGTACTGGCTTTATATATCAGGAAATATTTGGCCAATTTTTCTTCTAAATCTGCAATGGTATGGACGTCGGCAAGAACCTGTCCTGTCCAAGGATTACATCCGAATCTATGCAAGATTTGTTTAAAAGGGGTACTTTCTTTTACAAATTCCAATTTTTCCTCCTTTTTTGTTTGTATTTTTTTCATTTTTCCTTCTGAACATCTTTTACTCAGTGTCCTATTCTTAATAACCAATAGTGTGTCAAAGAAAACAAATCCGATAACCAGAAATTTCTTTCTGCCCTGCCTTGCGGTGGAATAGAAGATGCTAAGCTTCTATTCCTAGTGCCCGGGACTCTACAGCCGGGGGTATTACAACAATATATATATATACATGATGTTATATGTTTGTATAATCCATCCTAGACAGGCCAGGAAAGGGATACTAAACGTTTCCTTTTTGCTCGGGATTCTACAGTCGAGGGTATAAATACCTGCTTTATTTTTAAATTCTTTTCTGCCCTGACTTGCAGGGAGAATAGAAGACGCTAAGCTTCTAGTCCTAAGCCCAGAACTCTATGGCCGGGGGTCCATGTACCTTGATAGATCAATATTTAATATTTATATTGATATTTCTTATTTTATACTGCAGTTTTGTTTTCTTTGAATATTATCAACAAGTAGCATGATCTCCTCCCCTTTCCCATTCTCTACCAATATGTTATGCTTAAAAGAAGCACACGGGATCTTTTTCAGGGATATAAGGCAACATGCCGCATTTATTGATAATATAACAAAGTAGCATATCATTTACACACATACACACACACATCCTGCTGATGGAATAGTTACCAGTCTGTTGCTCGGCCCTACCTAATGGCCAGATAGGTCAGGTGCGAAGAAGGAGCCGGGTTAGCATCAGTCCAGACGGACAAGAACCTGACTCCCTCCCTTGCACCTGACCTATCTGGCCAATAGGTTGGGTTGAGCAACAGACTAACTATTCCGTCCGCAGGGTGTGTGTGTGTGTGTGTGTGTGTGAATGTATATGCTACTTTGTCATATTGTCAATAAATGAGGCGTGTTGTCTAAACTTGTCTAATTTATCTGTTCGCAGTGGCAGAAATAAACAAAAGCATTTTTTTTCTTAGAGCTATCATGAGGTCCTCCAGTATTTCATTTTAAGTATAGAGAATCTCTTGCCAATCACTAGTCTTTTTCAAAGTGGAATGAATTTGTGAAAAGGAACCTATGACAAGCAACAAGGTGTGGGCTTAATTCTGCCCTCAGCTTTTCCCATGAAATCTTATTGTCCTAAATTGGGTTTTGTGGGTATGACCTCAAAGCAGATTATAGACCTTAATTGAGATGTAAGTCAGGGAATACTTTTCTTGCAAAGAATTTAATAAGCTTTAAAACCAGTTTCATTGACAAACCTTTGAAGAATAACTGAAATGGCTAAAAGCAATTTTTTTAAAAATGTCTGTGCACAACTGATGTGGAATAAAAGCGCAAAGGCAATTTTAAAGCAGATTCTGTTATAGAAGCTGTAAAATATTTCTTTTCTTTCACTATCAGAGATTTCTGCATGAATACATTTGTTCTGTGCAGTGAACCTTTAATCATGTTAAATAAAAGTACATGCAATAAAAGTTCAGTGACAGTCCAAGAGCTAGTATTTAAATACCTTAGAAGCCCAATCTTTATAAATTTACATCTTATTAAATATATTTTTATTTGTGGCTTATACCATATTTCTTGAAGCTTTTCTCTCTTGTTGGGGTTCCCTACTTAATGGAAGCTTACCCCTTTTCACCACAACAGCTTCTCAGTGAATGGAATTCTGTGATATCAAATACCAGACCTTTATAATTATTTTATTAAACCAGTTTATTGCAATATTGCCAAGGGGCTAATGAAGTATGGGTCTCATTCTGCTAGACACCTTAGAAATATATAAAACATGACAGTCGTTACTGCAAAGAATTTACAGTTTGCAAGACAACACATAAGTAGAAAAAAACAAATGTGGAAATTTGAGACAGGGTGCGTCTACGCAGAAGAGCTTAATGCAAAATAAACTTCACAAATGGAGCTACATCAATTGTGTAGCTTATTTTGAAATTGGGAGCATCTACACAGTGCTTATTTCGAAATAGAGCACTCTTCCTCTGACTTCCCTTACTCCTTGTACAATGAGGGTTACAGGAGTTGGACTAAGAAGTTCTCCAGCTTGATAGTATTTCAAAATTATTTCATAATAATTGTCTGCTGTGTTGACGTGGACTAAGTTATTTCAAAATAACACTAATTATTTGATCACACAAAATAAATGTGATCAAAGTAGAAATGAAATATAAAATAAAGAACAAAATGCAGATTTTTAAAAATAGAATGAACTTTTTTTTCTAATAAGTGTTGAACAAAAAAAGTGTTGAGAGCAAAAACGGAGCACTGCCTTTTAAAGAGCTGGATTGATGTTACCTACATTGATGTTAAACTCTTTCAGCTGATGTAAGAAGTGTCTACGCAGATAAAACTGTGGCATAGCTACAGTGTTACAGCTGCGTGGCTGTAGTGTGAACATAGCCTAGGACTGTGAACATAAATGGTAATAGGGAATGGCTTGGGTGGAGGAAGGGTGGGGGAATTTAATAACATTATGCTGAATTCTAGAGCTGGTCTACAAAATTTCAAACTGTCAACCAAAAAAATCCTTTTTTTCCCCTTTCCCCCCTCAAAAATGTTCTGTTTTTCAACCAGTTTATGGAGTGGCAAATATTTTTCAAAACATTAAAATTTCGATTATAAGTTTTGGGTAATATTTTGAAAGAATTTTGTGAAAAATGTTCTTCAATTTTTTGATCAATTGTGTTCAATTCTACACGGTCTTTGATTACACTGTCTATTGCATCCTTTTTAATTCTCATTTTGTGAACAATTATGCAAGCAAGATTTTACTTGTATAAATATTTGACACATTCTTATTTCTGTGGAAAAAAATGGCCTCATGATTATGTAACCATCTTAGGGCTTGTTTTGTCTGCATGGACTATGGCTTCGTACAGTCTGGAATTTTCACTGTTCTGTTGTAGCATCTATCTAGGACATTATTGCACAGAAAGCTGCAGCACTGTGGAGTTGCTGTGTGGTAACTATTTATGTAATGAAATAGCCCTTAGATTCCTTTTATGGGTTTGGGAATAAGATTTATAAGGAGCTTTGGAAACAGGTAGGAAAACAAATGATTGTTAATGTGATTAATATATTTTCTATTGTGAACATTATTTAGGAGGTGAAGGGGATGCTACGGGTGCTCTATTTTGTAACATCAGTACCTGTAGAATGGGGTCTCACATGGAGTCATGTTCATTTTGTTGATGCACATTTTGAGATGCACTGTGCAAAAAGGGAACCGGGGTTTGGCCTAAATGTAAGTACACTCCACTATTTCAAAGCATTCTTCTACTTTTAACATTCTGGGGAATGCATTTTGGCATGGAGTTTTCACATGAGACTATTCTCATGACAAATGTAACAAGTAAACATGGAGGATTCTAAAAGCACAGGAGGATTGATTTTGCGGAATTTCTGACTGTTGCCAAGTACATTGTGGAAGAGATGAGGAGGGAAAAATAACATCATGAGCAGAAAAAGGAAATGGAAAATTGCCTTTAGTTGTTGCATATTAAAGTATCATGCCCTTGCTGAGGCAAGTAAGAACTTAGATAGAAAATATATTGATCTGAACACAGAGGTGTTATAATTTACAACCCATTATGGTCTAAATTCTATCATTTGTAAGTCTAAAGGAATTCTGGCTTCAATGCAGTGTGACTGCTAATTTTATTTATTTTCTGTTTGTATTATAGTAACACTCAAAAGTCCAAAGGAGGATTGGGATCTTGTGCTAGGCACAATGCAAATACATGAGAGGCAGGCCTTTCTTTATTTACTGTCTGATGTGTGAGTATTAAGAAAGAAAGTCCATTAGACTCTTTGAAATTTGCCTTCTTAAGAATATGCTTAGTTGTTGGCATATGGAGTAGTCTGATTGACTTGAATATGGAAACAGTGTTTAAATAGACAAGCCAGACAAAGGGTGGGACAAAGAGATTCAAAATATAGACAGTTATGTTTGGCATATAGCATTTTAGTTCTACTTTTTATTATCTTTTTTAAGAGAAAAAGATGATTTACTAAGAGCAAGAGTATGGAAAGGACAAGGGAAATGGAAGAAAAACATTAAAAGTGGGAAAGAAAGGAAAAGAGGATGGACAAGGTTCATAAACATCAGGCAAAGGGAAGCTGAAAGCAGAGTTCCTGGAAGAGGTCAGAGCAGCCAATTATTAAAGGCAAACTAATGTCTTGAAGCAAAGTTTGGTGCAGTTTATCCTTTTGAATGTTGCCTGACTAAAATACAAACACATAGTAATTTACACAATACACGGCAGCTTGCTGAACAGGGTTGCAGTGTTCCACTTACATTCTGTAAATGATGTTTCTTGCTGTTACTTTTAGAGTGAGTCTTATTTTAATGAAATATGTAAGGCAAATACCATCAGAGACTTTTTACTACTTAACCTCTTAATGAGCCCTATTCCCAATTCTATAATTCCTATTAAAAGATCATCAGTGAAGAAATGGAGGATACTCCGCTATGTTTCTTTTGCTAATACTCTGCTCTGATAATCATAATCACCTGAAGAGACTGTGCAGGCTCAATTTGTCAGTATCTCAACCCTCCTCTTCTTTACCACCATAGATATTAATTAATTCTTTTCTCAGATTAGGGAGCATAATATGCTCACAGCCCAACATATATAACAAAGAGTTGACTAGATGCAGTCCAAAGCATCATATCATCAGTTCATTAAGGGCATGTCTACACTAGGAAATAATTTCAAAATAACTTATTTTGAAATACTAACTCACAAATTAACTATATTGAAATAGCATGTCCATGCTACAGGGAAGCCTCAAAATTAGACCAAGGCAGGCTCCCTTAATGGGGATGCACTATTTTGACTTAAAGCCCCAGGAAGCACTGGGGAGTAATTATTTTGAATTACTCTGGGGAGCAGTTGAAGTACTCGGGGGACCAGATGGCATTTCTGAAAGAACTCAAATGGGAAATTGCGGAACTATTAACTGTGGTTTGTAACCTATCCTTTAAATCAGCTTCCGTACCTAATGACTGGAAGATAACTAACGTGACCCCAATATTTAAAAAGGGCTCCAGAGGTGACCCTGGCAATTACAGACCGCTAAGTCTAATGTCAATACCAGGCAAATTAGTTGAAACTATAGTAAAAAACAAAATTGGCAGACACATTAACATAATTTGTTGGGGGAAGTTAACATGGTTTCTGTGCAGAGAATCATGCCTTACTAATCTATTACAGTTTTTTGAGGCGGTCAACAAATATGAGGACAAGGGGCATCCAGTGGAAATAGTATATTAGATTTCCAGAAAGCCTTTGTCCAAAGGCTCTTAAGTAAAATAAATTCTCATGGAATAAGAGGGAAGGTCCTTTCATGGATTGCTAGCTAGTTAAAAGACAGGAAAAATGGGGCAGGAATAAATGTTAAGTTTTCCAAGTGGAGAGAGAGAGTTAATAGCGTCCTCCAAAGGTCTGTCCTGGGACCAATCCAATTCAACTTATGTCTACACTGCAGGGCTATGTCTACACTGCAGGCTTCTTGCGCAAGAACAACGCTTCTTGCGCAAGAACAACTGTTCTTGCACAAAAACTTGCAGCGCGTCCAACTACAAGCCCATTCCTGCGCTAGGAAGTTTACAACAGATGGTCAGAAGAGAGGGCTTTTGCACAAGAGCTATTCCTCTCCCCATGAGAAATAAGCCTTTTTGTGCAAGGACTCTTGCTCAAAAAGTTCTTGTGCAAGAAGCCTACAGTGTAGACATAACCTAAATGTTCTACAGAAAGGTGAGGAACAGTGAGGTGGCAAAATTTGCAGATGATACCAAACTTCTCAAGATAACTAACGTGACCAAAGCAGACTGTGAAGAGCTTCAAAAAGATCTCTCCTAACTAAGCAATTAGGCAATAAAATGTCAAATGAAATTTAATGTAGATAAATGTGAAGTAATGCATATTGGAAAAAATAATCCCAGCTATGATTATCCCCCTTTATTCGGCTCTGGTGAGGCCACATCTGGAATATTGTGTCCAGTTCTGGTGCCCCCACTATAGGAAGGATGTGGATGCATTGGAGAGGGTCCAGCGGAGGGCGACCAAAATGATTAGGGGGGCTGGAGCGCATGACCTATAAGGAGAGACTGAGGGATTTTGGTTTGTTTAGTCTTCAGAAGAGAAGAGTGAGGGGGGATTTGATAGCAGTCTTCAACTTCCTGAAGGAAGGTTCCAAAGAGGATGGACAGAGGCTGTCTGTGTGCTTTTTCTCTTGCCCTTTTTATGAAAAATGTCTTGCCTGTGTCCCAATGCAGAGAGAGAATTATCTTTTTTTGAAATTTTGAAAATATTCACTGGACAGGAAAATCATGTTCTGCCCAGCTTCACTGGTTATGTATAAATGTTTTATGTTTTATATTACATGGCTTTCACTTATTTAGAATTACAATGTTCAGAATAATTCCATATTTTTGGGGGGATATTCATTATTTGCTTAGTATTGACAGCCTTTTGCAAAGGAGCTTACTGTCTAAGGCCTCAGCATTATGGGTATGTCTAGACGACATGGCTCCGTCGACGGAGCCGTGTAGATTAGTTTACTAGACATAGGAAAATGAAGTGACAATTTAAATAATCGCTGCTTTATTTACATCAAAATGGCTGCCGCGCTGTGCCGATCAGCTATTTGGCGGCATAGCGTGGTAGTCTGGACGCTACGTGGTCGACAAGGGAAGCATTTGTCGACCTCCCTGTTATGCCTTGTGGAATGAGGTTTACCAGGGTGGTCGACAAGGGCCTCTCTTGTCGACTGTGGAGCGTCCAGACTATCACGCTGTGCCGCCAAACAGCTGATCGGCACAGCGTGGCAGCTATTTTGATGTAAATGAAGCGGCGATTATTTAAATCGTTGCTTCATATTCCTATGTCTAGTAAACTAATCTACACGGCTCCGTCGACGGAGCAATGTAATCCAGACATACCCTATGCGCTTAATTTTATGTGCTTAATTTGCACCATTTAAAGCAAGGTGCAAAAAGCTAAGATCATAGACTAAGTTTCCAATTTATAATCTTAATTATAATCAGAGGTTACGAAATGAAATTAATAGGTAGCTGATTTAAAACATACAAAAGGAAGTATTTCCTCACAGAATTCACAGATAACCTGTAGAACTCCTTGCAAGAGGACGTTGTGAAGACAAGGCCTTTAACAGGGATAAAAAAGAACTAGATAAATTCATGAAGGATATTTCCATCAATGGCTATTAGCCAGGATGGGTAGAAATGGTGTCCATAGCCTCTGTTTGTCGGAAGCAGGAAAAGAGCAACAAGGGATTATGATCACTTGATAATTACCTGTTCTGTTCATTCCCTCTGTGGAACCTGGCACTGGCCTCTGTTGGAAGACAAGATATTGGGCTAGATGAGCCTTTGGCCCAGTATGGCCATTCTTATGTCCTTATGGAAGTCCTACTAAAGTCAGTGTGAGTTCCAAATGTTGAACAACTGTCAGGGTTGGGTCCTAACTTCCTCCATATGATTCAGATGCATGTTACAATGGATGACATGTTCATTAGAGGGAATTTTTTCACTCCCAATATTATATTGCTCTCTCTTGAGTGAATAAATAGATGGTTTCATTCTCCGGTGCTGTCAATGTGTGCTCTGCCATAAGCATTAAGGGTTCCTTTACATCAGGATTAAACCCACTGAAGAAACTATACTATTAAAAAAATTCCTGATGTCCCATTTATAGCATTTAACGTTGCACTTTGTATTTTCTTTAGATTTTTAATGTCCGTCAGTTTTTGAACTATTAACTCCTATGATTTTCAAAGAAATATACTAGTCAGATCCTCAGTCCATGTTAATTCAAAAAGCTTTACTAAAATCAACATTTTCCCACAAACATTTTCTGATTTCCAAAATAGTTTCCCTTACTGCTTTTTATGTGGAATGTTAAAGGTTTTTTTATTAATTCACTGTGGTGCAGGCTTTTCTTTTTATTAAGAAAAAAAATGTTGATACAAAATCAGAAAATAAGGAACATGTCAAAAATAGTTCATATTAAGCCTCTTCCAAACCTGTGTTATAAAATGATCCTTAGACTTTCAGAGAAAGATCACATGGGGAGAAGTATCTCTTTTTTCTTCAGAACATTGTACAAGAAAACAAGGTTCATGGGAGTTTATTCTTATAATTACATCCCTGTGTACAAGGTTGTGCTTGTTCTTACATGTGCGCTCTCTCTCTCTCTCTCCGTGAATATATCTCTCTGAATGAGGGCCTAACGCTTGAAGGGAAAGTTCTAACTGTGAAAATGTAACAAGGAAGCCAGATTTTCACTGACTGATAGTTATTACAATAGTATGATTCGCCTATATGAATGCATATAATTTTTGTCCTCAAATCAGTACTTTAAAAAAATCTATTTAAACTATTTTTCAGATATGGGATTTTCTGAAGACCTTATGGACCATACAAATGAATTCATATGTTCACCCTCCATTCCTGTTCCTCCCCAAAAAATCTTATATGTTGGGAAATTATCTAAATAATAATGTGTACACACAAAGATATAAAATGTGGCCAATTCTTTTCATTATACAGTAGGTGATAAATTGATTATGAATGAAAAGTAAGGTAAGATATATTTGGACTAGTTACCATGGATAGCTTGTTCACTCAAAATGTCACTGGGATATGAAATAATCTGTTAGGAAAAGCAGTTAAAACGACAAGCACCAGAGACATTAACATGAAATGTCTTTATTCCATGAAATGGATTTATTCCAGGTATCTTTTTATGCCTGTTCCATTTTTGTCCTCCTTGGTCAACCCTTGATGCGTCATTAGAAATGTTGAGCATATTTTCTTGCTATTTTATAGCCTGGACCTTCCCTTGTCCAGCAACATCCAAGGCCCGGCAGGACTTTGGATGTTCCTGGACCAAGAAGTCCTGGCTGGGAGTTCCAGTAGCAAGAACGCTGGCAGCCCTGGTAGCACAGCCAGGGTTGTGGTAGCCACAGTAGTGGGGCCAGGGACGTGGCAGCCACAGCAGGCGCCAGTAGCAGAGGTGGGGCCAGAGATGCAGCAGCTGCAGCAGCCCCTTTAGTGGGGCTGAGGAAGCGGCAGTCTGAGCTGCCAGGGACACTGCAGCATGGTAGCCTGTTACAGGGAGAGGTAGCTAGGGCTGTCAGTGGGGAAGGGAGGCAAGATGGGGGCTGGTACCAGGGGACTTTCTCTGGTCTGGCAAATTCCCTCATTTGGGACTGGTCAGATCATAGAATCATAAAATCATAGAGCTGGAAGAGACCTCAGGAAGTCATCAAATCCAGCCCCCTGCCCAAGGCAGGGCCAATCCCAACTAAATCAACCCAGCCAGGGCTTTGTGAAGCTGAGACTTAAAAACCTCTAGGAATGGAGATTCCACCACCTCCCTAGGTAACCCATTCCAGTACTTTACCACCCTCCTAGTGAAATAGTTTTTCCTAATATTGAACCTAGACCTCCCCCACTGTAACTTGAGACCATTGCTCCTTGTTCTGCCATCCGTCACTACTTTGAACAGCCTTTCTCCATCCTCTTTGGAACCTTCCTTCAGGAAGTTGAAGGCTGCTATCAAATCCCACTTCACTCTTCCCTTCTTCAGACTAAACAAACCAAAATCCCTCAGTCTCTCCTCATAGGTCATGTGCTCCAGCCCCCTAATCATTTT
>JANRFK010001234.1:39762264-39783877 GCA_030068395.1 Apalone spinifera
CCTCATCCAGGTCATTAATAAAGATATTGAACAAAACTGGTCCTAGAACCAATCCTTGGGGCACTTTGCTAGAAACCGACCGCCTACCTGACATCGAGCCATTGATCACTACTAGTTGGGCCCCACAGTCTAGCCAGCTTTCTATCCACCTTACAGTCCATTTATTCAATCCATACTTCCTTAATTTGCTGGCAAGAATACTGTGGGAGACAGTATCAAAAGCTTTGCTAAATTCAAGGTATATCACATTCACTGACTTTTCCGTATCCACAGAGCCAGTTACCACATCATAGAAGCTAATCAGGTCCCGAGAGTGGCAGACCAGAGAGGTCCAACTTGTAGATATTTTGGGGTAACATGATGATTTAAAAAAAATCCAGAAAAAATGTCAAAACTCTTCTTTCTACTTTATCATTTCATTTGTTAAAATGTTCTCTTGGTATATGTGAAATATATATTGTCAATTTTAGTTCCATCTTAATGATGGGGGGGAGAGTCATGAAAGTATAGGTGCTGGAACTAGGGCTGTGGGAGTGCTCCAGCACCTCCTTGTTTAAGTGGTTTCCATTATATGCAGTGTTTAGAGTTTGGTTTATTGGCTGTCAGCACTCCCACTATAAAGTTTGTTCCAGCAGCCCTTCATGAAAGTCTAGAACATCAAACTATAATGGTTATATTTTTTCATTTTTTTAACCTAATTAATTATTTGCTTTTTTCCCCATGGACAATAAAATTAGAAAAGAATGCAAAAAAATCCTTTTCTAAAAAACGAGAAAGAAGTGTCTGGGGGATTTCTGTGGGCAGGAAGTGTCTCTTCAATTTCCAAAAGACCTGGAGAGCACTTGCAATGTGAAAATACTTCACTCTTGATATGCTGAAGGGCCCTATGCAGAGACATGAAAGTGAAGGACAAACATCTTCTGTCAAAGTTTATTATTGTATAAACCTCTTGCATAGGAAAAAACTATATTATGCCATTTGGGTACATCCCTGCATGTGTACGACAGAGATGAACTACTGCAGCACAGTTTTCAAAAAGTGAAAATTTACCTGTTTCTCCCAGTTTCACAACTCAGAATTGGTTTGTCTGATTAATCTCACACTTTTTAGTGGGTTGGTTTGTGTGTGGGGGAGGAAGAAGAGGGGTGTAAGTATATGGAATTTCAGTATGAAAGGAAGGTTTTCTTTCATAAAAATTCGTACAGGTTATCAAAATCTGACTTAAAATAAAAAAGGATGTCATCTCTAGTGCTGGAATAATATTTTAAAATAGCCATTATGGAAAAGTCTCTTGAATTTTAAAGTGAATTGCTCTGACTGTGAGTACCTTCTTCTTGTCACTTTTTTTGCAAATGTTTTCAGAAATGGGTTAACTGAAATGGCTTTTTGAGAAACACCCAATTTTAGTATATAGTACATACATACATACAGTGTAGAGATGACTAGAGGATTGCCATTTTACAAGTTTTGAAATTCATTTTCATTTACAGTGGAACAGAAACAGCATTGAACATTTCATTTTTGTAATAGCAGAATTAAATCAGAATGTCTGGTTTGGGGTTGAAGCCTGAGCTTTTTGAGACAGGAAGGGCAGTATGCATGGCCTTAGATTAACATTCTGGCTTGTGATGTAGAAAACCCAGGTTCAAGATTCTTTTCAAACAGAATTTTACATCCCTATTCTCTAAGGGCAAGTCTAACAGGTCACAATGGTGCAGCAGCATTTTGATAATACTGAAATATTTGCAGTGCTACTGTATCGTATCTGGTGAATATACACTCTGTTAATGAGAGAGCAACTCCCATTGACATAACATTTATATGGACAGCACTTAGTTGGTGTAACTTACTTTATTCAGTAGGCAGTGTCTTTTTCACACCCTTGAGCAACATGAGTTGCATAGAAAGATAAAGCAATGTAAACCAGCCCTTGGACTCCAACAGACTGGAGACTTGATTTGGGGTCTCTTACACCTGGACAAAGAGTCTTATCACCAAGAGCCTGATTTCAGCTAAAGTGTACCAGCCAATCGTCTCCAATACAGTGTTCACTGTCAAAAAATGCCTATTTTGCTGATGATAAAATATATAATTACATTTTTCCTTCAAATATTTCCTAAGCACTTATGTGACAGGGTGTACCAGCCCCACACTGAATTAACAGGGTTTAGCCAGGTTACCCTGGCTGAAGGAGCCCTGCCGAGCATGCTCAGACTATAGCCCAGGTATAAAAGCCTGGGGAGAGGCTCAGTCTGGGCTGGGAGGCAGAGAAGAAAGACCTTAGGTCTTGAACAGCAGCAGCCAGCTGCCTGAGAGGGGGGCAGCGGAGGCTCCGACGCTGGTTGGGACCTAACCATCACAGACCACCAGAGAAGTGAGGCCCCCGATGAGTCAGAAGACTCAGAAGTGGGAATTCTGCCCCATTGGATCAGGTAGGAAGTGGCCCAGGAAAGGTGCAGGAGCGGCCTCTCCCACCCAGAGATCCTTGGCGTTTTTCGGCTGCATTCCCCTCCGAGAGTGATGGGCTGTCCTGCTACTCCCAGGGCCCTGGGCTGGGACTTGGTGGAGTAGGGTGGGCCTGGGTCCCCCTACCAGGGCACAGCCCCCGCCCCTATGACTTGGCTTATTAGGCCGTTCAACCCTGCCTTAAAGGGCCGGTGATTGACCTTGTGTTACTGACTCTGGCTAGTGGGCCATCCAGCTCTACCTTCAAGGGCCAGCTTTAGACTGTGGTATTGGGCCATAGACCGACTTTCACTCACTGACTTTGGTCATGGGGTGACCAACCCTGCTTCACAGGGCCTCCTAGTGACTTAGCTCTTGGCTTTACTGACTCTAGCCATTGGGACATGTAGCCCTACCATAAAGGGCCAGCGTTAGACTACAGGTGGTTTACTAGTTATGCGGGGTGTGCTGCAGGGTCAGATAGCTCCGGGACACAGGACTACCCCGCGACAACATACCATAGAAAATACCTTGATTGCGGTATAGAGTGTCTTTTGTTACCTAAGACATTATGTAACACAATTCTCAGATTTTAAGAATGACTTTATTGTACACAAAAAAATGAGTTGCAAGCATGAATATTTGCACTGGTCATTGAACAAAAGCAGGCTATTCAAACTACATACTGATGTAAAACAGGTCATATTTCCAATATAAAATGCCGAAATAAACTACTTGTGAAAAACTTACAAATGAAGAATTGTTTGTAAATATTGCCTAAAACCTTGTTTGAAAGCAAGTGCAGCGTGAAGGTATAATACTATGAAATCAGAGCATTTTACTCAACTTGTAGAGGTGTAAATGGCTACACCAGTAAAAGGCACTGGAGGCTAGAGATGTAAAATTCCATTTAATTGGCAATATGTTCAACGGGTTAATCAATTAAAGGGGGATGAATAGTCCACCTCCCACCCACCACTGGGCTAGAGTGGCTCCCCCTGCCATAGGCAGGGGCTGCTCCAGCTGGGTCTGAGCGGCCCTTGACTGCGGTGGTCCGCTGAAGGCAGTGGCTGCATCATCAAGGCTGGAGCAGCCGCTGCCTGTAGGGCACCCAGGTCTGCAGCAGATAAAGTCTGTACCAACCAGGACAACAGAGCAGCTCCTGCCTGCGGGGTACATGGGGCTCTCCAGCCCAGCCAGAGAAGCCCCAGTCCAGGGTGCCCCCAGCCCCCAACTGCCAACCTTAACCAGTTAACTGGTTAAACTTTCACATCCCTACTGGAAAATCAAATACATTACTCAGAGTCCTTTCAAATAATTAACACAATTTGAGAAAATCACAGGTTTTTTTCATGGACAATTTGCAGTTATAAAAAGGGGGACATTTGTTGAATCAATTATTCATTAGTCAGTCTTAGCTATGGCATCATTATTGCAGATCTCGACACATCCCAATCCAATTAATAATTCTAATATTTTTCTAGATGAAAATGTTTCCTTATACCCTAATCATGCAATGCATATGCTTACACAGGAACATTGAATCCTAGCCTCCATATTACTGAATTACTTTTCAAATATCCCACACTAAGGTGACTAGAATTCAGATACTACATTTGATCTTACTACTGAGAACTAATTTTGTTGCTAGATAGGTGAATCCACTCCAGTCAATCTCAGCCCTTTACATCAATAAAATACTCCTCTCCCCCCCCTGCCCACAGAATGAACTTGAGATATATGTGGCAGAAAGGGGTCTTGTGGTTTCATAAGGAAAAGATCTTGTTCCTTGAGTTTCATTATGGCATTAAAAAAGGGTTAGCATTACAATTTACTGGAAACTTCCTTCCAATTCTTAGAAAGAAATGAGAACATTGCTGGAATACTGCATTAAGGACTTATTGCTTTGTCAATTGGTATTTGGATTTTTTTTGTTTTTGTGGAACTTTGGTGCTGGTTGGTTTGGTTGTTTTTTTTTCTGTATGAAGGGCCTGATTATCATTTCACTAAGCTTATTTTATATCATATTGGCAGCAAAAAGGTGCCTTGACGTGAATGTAGTTCACACCCAATTTGAAGCAAAGTAAAGTGGCATAAGAGTAAATGAAATTCAGGTGCTGTGTGTGTGTGTGTGTGTGTGTGTGTGTGTGTGTGTGTGTGTGGGTGCACACGCACACTCATCCTTGGGTATAGTGAAAGTTCCATAATGTGTGAATAAAACACTAACAATCTTATTTCAGGCATAATTTATTTTTTCAAATATTGCTTTGTAATTGTACAAAATATGTTCAGATGTTGATAGATAACTTATTTTACCTTTATTGTTTATCTCACTAAGATGTGAAGGGGACTATTTTATAATTTTATTTAAATATTACATAGGCTGATTCTCCACAAATATGTTAATATCTGTCTACCTTGCATTGCATTCAGTACATATGCTAGTTATTCACAAGCAATAATTCCTTTATTAGACATATCTTGAATTATGTTAATTGTGAGAAGAATTGTTCACACTTTTTATTGTTTCTTGTTTGTCTTACATTCCTAAATCATAAATTTACATGGACAACAGTTTCAGAATAAACTTTACATTTCAGGATAGAGTTCTTTGAACTGTTTTATTCATTTTGGTCAGAGCTACATTAGGTAACTTGGGCTATGTGCTAACTCTGTTAAAGAAAAACATGGTTAAAGCTATTAGCAATCCGGTTTGATTGGAAGACTGATCTATTTCCAGTGACAATGTCTGTGAGGATGAAAATAATTGCATCTGCAGTATCACCAAAGACTTTAAATCTTCACTTTCAAAGTTCTAAAATAATCTTACAGATGTCTTTACCTCATTATGTGGTTACTGGGGGATTGTCTCATCTGGTGTACTTTGCAACCAGGTGTACCTTTAACAAGCAATCTGGCATTAGCCTTCTGTTTCTACTACCAGAAAGCACAGAATTGTTATATATCACTGGCACTGTTAATTACACTGCTGTGCTAGGCATCATTAAAGCTCAGGATGCTGAAAGGCATATCAGGAGGATTTGTTTTTTACCTAGGTGAAGCAGTATTTAACAACTCAAGGAATCTGTATTAAGTAATAACCCTTTTTTTCCAACAAACCTGTGCAGTGTTATATGTTCAAGATGTCAAGTATCAGAGGGGTAGCTGTGTTAGTCTGAATCTGCAAAAGCGGCGAGGAGTCCTTTTTCTTAGATGTTTGAGGGTTTTTCACTCTTTGGGGTGAAGAAGATACTCATTAAAGAATAGATTCTGAGTCTATTTGCACTGTTTCCATATCTTTGATATAATTTGCAGTCTGAAAGTGAATCCTTCCCATCCTGTGTAGTGTTTCTAGAGCACATGTAAAGCTCTATCATCCCTGAGCAAATGATTAGCTGGTTGTGGTTCCATAACTTTTTTATTATTACTTTTATCTGGATACATTGTTAGCCTGTTGTTCAGTTTCTAAGCTGGAGAAGCAGTGGATTTTTTTTCTTTAGTCCCCTCCCTTTGATCTGTTTTACATCATACTAGCAGCAGAAAGAGGCCTTGCCATGAATGTAGATTACAACCACTTTGAAGCAGCATAAAGTGGCATTAGACTAAATGAAATTCAGGCCCAATGTGGGTAGGTAGCCCTGCTAAGAGTTAAAGATGCAACTGGTACAGTTCTCAGGGTCACATAAGCCTTTCAAGTGCATTAAGGTGCAGTCCCAGAAAAGAAATAATTTGCAGTGTACTTCAGACTGTTTTAGTCAATTGCACAATTCTTCAAATAAGCATTTGTTTGCTTGAAACCTTTTTGATAGAAAGCCAAATCAAAAAACATCTATAACGTGTTCACCTTTTCTCTAGCATGCTGAATGTTTGTAAGAATTCATATGACAGCCCATTACCAGTCACCATTAAAGCATTTTCAAGTATTTCTGTGCACAAGGCAAAATTCTCCACTTTGATCCAATCTGTGAATTCAAGAGGAAAATTTTGTCCCACGTGTATATTAATTATGTTAAATAGAATTATATTACCATGAAGAAAATAGCATCGCAAATCTAATTACCAGTCCAAGAAAGAGCTTCTAGGAAAACTTTTTAAATCTAAAATTATATTCTTTCATGAGAATAAAAATAGACTACAAATAAAATAGACAAAGGAGATCATGCAAATACTCCCAAAAACTCCAAATGAAGATATATCCATAGTCTAGGGCCAATTGTCTACTGTAAATGAACTCCACAGAATGAGCATCTGGGTCTTTAATGAACCTGTCAGATGAGGAATAGAGGTTTAACACATTTTCTCACCATCCTTTCCTGTCCCTAAGACAACTGAGAAGAGGAGACACAATGCAAGTACAGTCTACTGAACAGAAACATGAGGAACAAGTTGCCTCTGCTTGTGAAATGAGGCTCGATTAAGAATGTTTTGCGTCACATGAATGGTTCAAAGGGGTCAAAATGAGTCTTCAGAAATGTGGCCTTCTGACGCTTGAAAAGGAGTGGGTGTATTTTTGTACACAATTAGCTGGATCCTATATAACTTGTACCTGGTCATACTTATTGGCAGTAATGCCCTAAGCCAGTGACAGATCTGAAAATACTATTCAGGAGTCCCCATACTGTACTTGTGATATATGTGTGTGCATGGGCGCGCACACTCTCTCTCTCTCTCACTCATATTTGCTTCTGCTTCTTTTTCATGAGAGTGGCTAGTCAAAATGTGGAGCCTTGGGGAATTCCAGGTGGCAACAGAAATTGGCAGTCATTTTATTTACAAAGAATGCATGAAGCTCAGTGTCTCTGAATGAAGAGGAATCAAATAAGAGGAAACAACTTTTGTGTCCAGCACCAAGAATACACTTTCAGCCTACATTCGGATCTATAAACCTCTCCTCCTGGCTTATTACAGGGACAAGTCACTGTGTTTTAGGGTGCTCTTTCCAGCTCTCTATCTGGTTGAGGGTCTCTCACTTTCTGTGGCCCCTCACACATACACATTCTGGTCAGAATAGTCAGTGAAACTCTCTCTGGGCATGTGTACATTAGGAAAATAACTTATTTTGAAATAATAACTCCTGAAATAACTATTTAGAAATAAGCATCATTCCTCGTGGAAAGTGGGAGTTATTATTTTGAAATAACCAGCCCATTATTTCGAAATAACGGGTTTGGTAGTATGGATGCTCTGCTTATTCTATTGACATAAGGGGACTTACTTTGAAATAACTCCCTACTGTAGTCTAGGGCTCTGTGTGGTATTAGTTGCTAGGCAAACTCTATTAGGCCTTGTTTTAAGTGTGGCCCCTTAACTGTATCTTGCAACTACCTTATGTGAAGTGTCTATTTGCAGATCAGTTTTAAGAGGGTTTAAACTCAAACCATAACAAGGTTTCACACAGCTCATCTCTCTCTCTCTCTCTTTCTCTCTCTGCAGAAGTGGCTTTATCCATATGACAAATTGGATCAAGTGTTAAGATCAGGACTCACTGTTTTTTAAGCCTCATCCTTCATTTAAAAAGAAGTCAGGTGGATTAAAAGGACTGTTTCCAGGAACTGTTGGAACAAATTTCAGAACAAAAAAACCATAGATAATATTTTCTGTCTACCACCATTGGAAGTATTTATCTAAATTTAACTAGAACAGGATTCTCATATATAAGTCACTAACACTGGCTATGTGTATATATTATTTCACAAAGTCCATATCAGGAAGAACTTTCAACGTCACCGATATACATTACAGAATTGCTGGGTTTGCATGAAAATCTAAAGAACAAAACAAAGCCAAAAACCACACAACTGTAGGGTTTGCAAACATATTGCTTCTGTTTTTTCTATCACTTTTCTCTACTCTGGGTCCACATTAGCCATTTAGATTGCACACTTTTCTGTTGCATTTGTGGGTATTTCTACAATTCAAATCTAGAGAGTGGACATTAATGTTCAAGAAGACATATCAGCATAAACTCTGCTTAAGACATGCACTGAAATAGTGTATCCATGGTAACATGAATGGCAAGTGGGGATAAGCATGCCCCTCTAAAGGCAATAAGTATGCATTGAGTCAGCTAGTCCCTCACATTCTTCCTACCACTTTGGCTACACTCTATTTGGGTTCACTAGCTCAAGCAGCGCTCATGTGGTATTTACAGTCTTGTTTGAAGTGCAGATGTTGCCTGTCAGAGCGTAACCTAATGGGCTTCCTTTTCAGTCGATGACTAAGTACTACCATTTGATTAATAACAGATTACAAGAGCCTTCTCCAATCTCCATTGGTGTCATTTGAAAGTTTCCCATTGACTTTAATAAGTTGTTTTGAACTGATGGTCTTGTGCAATTCAAGAAAAGGAAGTATTGATGTTTCCCCCCAAAAAATTTTGCACAATCTTCAAAAGATATTAAGTATTACAGGGGTAGCCGTGTTAGTCTGAATCTGCAAAAGAGGCGAGGAGTCCTGTGGCACCTTATAGACTAACTGAAGCATAAGCTTTTGTGGGCAAAGACGAAGATGCATCTGACGAAGATGCATCTTATGCTCCAACACTTCGGTTAGTCTATAAGGTGCCACGGGACTCCTCACCGCTTCAAAAGATGTTGAATGTAATAAAAATAAAGACAGGCCTATAATAAGAAATACAGGGGTTTGTTTTTCTATTCTGCATTCTAGACTGTTTTGCACCAGTGTCTCATGCTACAGGGACACTGCAAATACACTAGAGCAATATTTACAACTTAAACTACTGACCTGCTTTTACCTTCAAACTTTCATGGTGTTCCTTTATTGAATCACATGTTATAAGCAACAAGAAGAGTATAATATGTTTACTTCCAGATGATTTTTCCCACCAAGTCTGTTTAGAATATGTCTAGAATATTGGTGAGGAAATAAATGAACTGGAAGATACTGGAGCCTAGCAATTCCCAGCACCCGGGGATTAGATTCGGTTAAGGAGTCTTCAGAAATGGATGTGGGTCCAACAAGAAACACAGGTACCAAAATGCATTTATTGTCTGTGGATTTCTGAGACAATTGTAATTCTGAGAGAAACAGGTTTTTTTATGAATCTGGCACTTTATATAAACAGTGAAATTCTGGCATTATTGAAATTAATGGCAATATGATTATTAACTTATAGCAGGATTAGAATTGTATTCACAGTGAATGGCATGAAACAAATCAGGCAGTCTCTGGATGGAGGTGTTTTAATACTAAAAAGAAAAGTTGGGAGATGTTAGGAGTTCTTGGCTTTGCCTCTGTCTCACTACATATTCCTTTAAATCACTTGTACTTAAGCAGATGTTTAAGTAGTTTCCTGAATCAGAGGTTCAAAGGAATGCCATGGACACACTTAAGTTTCTTCAGAAGCAGAATCTTTGAAAGAGGTTCCCTATGCTTAAAAAGGGGAAATATTTAAAAACAAGTAATAATTCTGGGACTGTCAGAAACATCTGAAGAATGTCGTCTGGGGCAAGATAAAATTTTCATTTTAAAATATTATAAAGCTAATTTCATTTCAGGCAGTCATAAAGGCAAATTAGTATTTTCAAACAGTATTGACTAATAAAAAATGTGTGTCAATTTTTTTCACAGTAGCTATTGTGCTGAGCATTAGAAACGAGAATCCATTAGTTATTTATCCTTAGTACATTAAAACCACAGCCTGCTGAATTTTGTTACATCACAATTTATGCTTGCAGAAAAGCTGTTCTCAATTAGTAAGACGTATTCAGTGTTTTAATTAGAACTATAGCATATGAAACTTCAGGGTGTTACCTAGGCCTTGGCAAATGTTTTGTTCATGTTGCCACACATGTCTATAAACTATCAATAGATGTAGCATGCTTCATTTATGATAATCAGCTGTATTTGAATAAGGAAAGATCAAAAGAGACACCATTTAAAATATTTTCAGGTCTGTTTCAAATCATTGAGAATATTTTTAATAATATCCTAATAATACCATGTCAGCCAACATCATAATTCATAAAAACAGAAAGGTGACCATCAGGCAACATGACTATAAGAAAATATAATCTCTCCAATATCATCTTGATTGCAGTTTAGTGAGAGTAGCTAATATAAAGAGTCTATCCTATTTGGGAATGTGTTTTGATGTGGTGCAGTACAAATGTTTATCAGTATAATATTGCCAACTCCACGCATTGAAAAATTGAGTCAGCCCCCTAAAATTATGAAATTGATTAATGTGGAAAATCATCTTGTTTTAAGCCAATGTTTTTTTTCTTTTTATTTGCTTTTAATGTTTTGGAGCCGTTCGTGTATTCACTTCCACATTTTCATGATTTTCTCTGCTGTCAGGCTTTGATGGCTTCTCCATCTCTGGGAATTTTTAAATCAAGATTGGATGTTTTCCTGAAAGATATGCTCTACTTCAAACAGAAATTAATTCAGGGAACTGGCATGGCCTTTGTTGTGTATACAGTAAAACAAATAAATAAACAAAACCTGTTCGTGTTTTTCATGTAACTTCAGGATCTGGGGAATTTAAGAGAAACACCAAACATCATCAGACTTGTCAACTCTTGCAATTTTATCACAACACAATGCATGGTTTTTCAGATTCCAATGGGTGTTGGTGTTCATAATTTAAACAAATTATCACAAATTAATGTTTCGTTGTGGGAGTGCATCATATAGACAGAGGTAAGATTACTGGTTCTGGTTCAATTTTTGATCCACTACAAAGCTAGAAATTTTCTCTTTCAATGGTATGAAACTCCTGCTTCTAAACCCTGCAGTGTTATATAATTATGGTGAAGGACTAGAAGTCTATCCTAGGCCTTGGGAATATGTAATTACTGGGAGGGAGAGAAGGAGGAGAGATTTCCATGGTTGAAGAAAAAAATGGTAATTTGTGTCTGTTGGGTTTTGTGTGGTTTTAATTTTATATTTTGAATGCTGACTGAAGTGGCTTAAAGATTTGGAATATCAGGAGTTCCAAAAGAGAAGCTAGTGAGCATAGTACAGAGAGATTCCTCCATTTGGTTAATGGAAATAACTTTTACGTGTTTGCACTTCATGCATCTGACAAAGTGGGTTCCAGCCCATGGAAGCCCAAATACATTTGCTAATCTTTAAGGTGCCACAAGACTCCTAGTTGTTTTGTCCTTCTGAAGCTATTACCTTTATATATGTGGTATAGTGGATGATTCCATGTCTGGTAAGTGCATGTTGAGGGCCCTGCTGAAAGAGTTATCTCCTGGTATGCAAACATTAAACTTTCATTTTAAAACTGTATGGTTTCAAACAAAATCTTCAGTGTGAATCCACTATCTTCCAGAGTCTGCAAATCTTTCTCTTCTATTTTTAGGGCACTTTAGATATTTGGTGTATCTAAACAGCAAATTAGAAGACAGAAAGAATATCTTTAAGAAAGATAGATTTAAGTCCCCAGTCATCTCCATGGAATGTTAGTTCTTCTTCGAGTGCTTGATTATGTCCATTCCATCTAGGTGGGTGTGTGCCCCATGCACAAGTTCCGGAAGCTTTTTGCCCTTAGCAGCACCCATTGGGCCAGCCAGGGAGCCCCCTGGATTGGCACCGATATATCCATGCATATAACCCCTTGCTGGCTCTCTCCCCCTTCAGTTCCTTCTTTTCAACCCTGACAGTTGCTGGAACGCTTGGCTTGCAAGTGCCCCCTTAGCTTAGCTAGTAGTTTCAGTGTAAATAGAGTAGTTCACAGTTAATTGTTAAGTATTTGTTGTTAGTGTAGTTCATTGTTCTACTCTGGCTCCTCTTGAGGAAGGGAGGACATGACAGGACCCCACGGCTTTAAGCCATGCTGACGGTGCTCCAAACCCATGCCGTACGGGGATCCACACAAGGAGTGCCTCGGGGAAGGCCACCTGACAGGTTCCTGCAAAATCTGTAAGTCATTCAAGACTTGGACCAAGCAAGAGAGAGACTTCAGGCTGAAGTTAATCTTAATGGAGTCTGCACTTCGCCCCATGGCACCGGAGTCGGAGTCATCGGTGAGGAGTGCTCGGGAGTCAATGGGGGCTCCGACCGCCCTGGCCATCCAGTGGCACTGGGGCACCGGTCCCTGGTGCCAGCGACTTCGAAAAAGTCGAGGAGAGGGAGATTGCCCTCAAAGAGTGAACAGGCAGAGCACTGTGGGGCCCTCCCCTTCCTCACGCAGATAGCAAAGTCTGGTGAGGGCTGGCACCCCAGAGGCCAAAGACCTGCCTGTGGAGGAGGTCATGTGGCCATCTACCCTGGACACATTTTTGATAGAATTGACAGCCTCACCAGCTCCGGCACCGTGGGGTACCATAGAGCACGAGACCAGAGAGATCCTCAGGCCAGGCTGGGGTCCCTCCCTCATCCCAGGTACCGTCAGTGCCGAGACACCAGCCCCACGGACCTCCGGCACTGGGGCAGTTGGCACCAGTGCGGGTATGCCCGACACCAGAGCTACATATGGCATCTAGTCTCCCAGTACTGGGAGCACCAGACATGCCATCGCTGGCACCCCCACTGCACGGGGTAAACAATCAGCAATGGTGCAGCAGGGAACGGAGGTGGAATGGGCATTTTTCATGGCACCATCCTGGTCGGCTTCCGAACTATTGTTGGAGTGAGACGGAGAGCCCCTGGTGTCTGGGGCATCCTCCCACCATACCGTGGACTCCAGAAGCTCACGGTCCTCATGAGCCTCAGATCATTGGCACCACTCCTGTTCTGGGCACAGGTCCCACTCATGGCACTGTCAGGGTCACCATGACCAGACTCTGGTGCAATCTTGGCCTCTACAGTGGCAACCTCCGCCTCGGTGGCCCTACCACCAAGTCCAAGGCCCAGACCCCTCCAGACCAGCGTCAGTGGTAACATCGGCGTACTCAACCCACAGGATGGCTCCCTCAGCGACCCTGCTTACTAGGGGTCAGGAGTCAGAGCCCAGACACAGCCTCCCAGGTTAGGTGGAGACATCGGCTCACCCACCTTCAGAGAGGTCCTTTAGGTAGCCAGGATGCTAGACTCACTCCTAGAATGGAGGTGGGGGACCCACCAGACCAGGGAGAATCATCGTTCTCTCTACCGGATGAGGCCTTAGCTGACTCCTCCCTGGGCATGCCCACAATGGACATTCAGGCCCACCAGGAGCTGCTCAAGCATCTTGCACAAAACTTAGGGGTTCAGGCCGAGGAAGTCAAAGAGGAGGCCGACCCAATGGTGGACATCCTTACACTGGATGCCCCAGCTAAAATTGCACTGCCTCTTAATAAGACGGTGGCAAGGATTACAAAGAACCTGTGGAAGACACCAGCCTCTGCCCAGAAAGGGGTGGAGAGGCGATATTTTGTACCTCAAATGGGTCATAAGCATTTGTTCTCTCACCCGCCCCCTTGCTCAGCAGTGGTTCAGGCGGTCTGTCAGAGGGAGAGACAAGAGCAGCCTGGCCCCACCCCAAAGAGCAAAGAGCCCAAAAAGTTGGACTTGCTGGGGAGGAAAGCATATGCCACAGTGGGCCTGCAGTTGAGGATTGCGAATCAGCAGGCAGTGCTCAGCAGATACGCTTACAACTCCTGGGTGGCGATGGAAAAGTTTAAGGCCCAGCTCACCCTAAGTTCCCAGCCGGAGTTCGTGGCGCTTAATGAGGAGGGAAAAATAGTGTCCAGGACAGCCCTCCAAATGGCCTTAGATGCTGTGGACTCTGCAGCACGGTCGATGGCAATTGATATTGTCATGAGTTCGTGGCTGCAGGTCTCAGGAATTCGTGGCTGCAGGTCTCAGGAGGAGGAGTTCGTGGCTGCAGGTCTCAGGAATCCCGCAGGAGGTGCAAGTGACGCTCCAAGACTTGCACTTTGAAGGTTCAGGGCTCTTTTCGGAGCAGTCCGATAGCAGGCTTCATAGTCTGAAGGACTCTAGAGCTACTTTGAAATCACTGGGGATGCATACGCCTGCCCCTCAGCGCCGTACCTCATTCCAGAGACCTCAGAGAGGCCAACAGCAGGAGGCCCGATATGATAGCAGGAGGCAGCATATGTCCAATAGCAACAGGGGTTCTAGAAAGGGCTAGCGGCCTAATGCAGATCAGGGCCAGGGACCCTCTAAGAAACCCCAAGGCCCAAGGTCGGGCTTTTGAAGGTATGCCTGTGGACGGATTACCAGTGCCAGAGTAAGTTCGCCCTTTCTCCTCCAGACCGTCCCTTTTCTACCATGCTTGGCTCTCCTTCACTTCAAACCAGTGTGTCCTGCACATGGTCCAAAGGGGATACTCTATTCCTTTCCTTACCTCCCCGCCTTCCCACCCCACTCCCAGTCCCTTTTCGAAGACCCCTCTCAAGAGATCCTGCTCAGGCAGGAGGTCTCCTCCCTCCTATCTTTGGGAGCAATAGAAGAGGTCCCATTACCATTCAGGGACACTCTCCCCTTACTTTTTAATCCCAAAGTAAAAAAGGGGCCTTTGTCCCATCCTCAACCTCCTAGGGCTCAATGCCCACATAAGGAAGTCGAAGTTCAGGATGGTCACGCTAGCCGCCATCATCCCTTCCCTCGAACTCGGAGACTGGTACGCCACCCTTGACCTCAAGGATGCATACTTTCACATTTTGAATGCCCTGTACCACTGGAAGTTCCTGTGCATTACGGTGGGCAGGGAACATTTCCAGTTTGCAGTCCTGCTGTTCGGCCTATCCACAGCCCCCAGGGTATTCAAGTGCATGGCGGTAGTGGCTGCCTTCTTGAGGTACAAGGGCCTGCATATATACCTGTACCTAGATGACTGGCTGATCATGGGCAGGTCCAAGGAACAGGTGCTCTCCCAAATCGGGCTGGCCAGGGACACCTTCTCCAACCTAGGCCTGATCCTCAGTGAGAAGAAGTCTAGTCTCACCCCCCCATCTAGGTGATAGAGTTTGTGGGTGTGAGGCTGGATGCCACCTTGGGCTGTGCCTCCCTACCGAGGGACAGATTTCTTGCCATGCAGAATGCCCATCATACAGCAGCTCCAGTTGTCCCCAGTGACTATGGCGAGGAACTGCCTGAGGCTGCTAGGCCACATGGGGCGTGCACTTTCGTAGTACAGCATGCCAGGTTGTGCCTTTGGCCCTTCCAGTCTTGGCTGACCTCAATATTCAGATCAGCCCAAGACCACTTCACTTGAAGGGAGAGAGGGCCAGCAGGGGGTTATATGTGTGGATATACCGGCGCCACTCCAGGGGGCTCCCTGGCTGGCCCAGCGGGTGCTGCTAAGGACAAAAAGCTTCTGGAACGTGTGCATGGGGTGCGCGCACATCTAGATGGAATGGACATAAGCAACACATCTCGAAGAACAACAGTTACAGGTAAGCAACTGTTTTTCCTGCAGCCTAACTGCACATTGGGGATGTCAAGTATTTCATTAATGATCATTTCACTAGAAACAATTAAACTGTTCTAGCCAGACTCCTAGTTCTCTGCATATTCATGTATGGGACTTCTCCTTTCATTGGGCATTTATTCTTGAAAGAATCATTATTTCATCTACCATGTTTAAAAAATGGAAGTTCTAATTACAGTTTAATTATTGTAATAAATAGTAATAATAGAGAAGGGGAGAATGCTGTTCATCCACAGAAAATAAAATGTTCCAACCAGTTGGATACAGTGTGTCTCTCTCTTTTAAAAAAATGTGATAAGTGGAACGCAGTGAAATTTTTGCAGAATGTTCATTTGTGGCAAAGCAGTTTGCTTGCTGCCATTATAAAATGGGCATGGATATAGAGAAGTAGTGGCCCAAATAAGTGAACTGCCTTTAAACAATCTTCTCATTTTTGCTGAGTAAGTGAAACAGTACAGTATTATTGAACTGACTAATTCAAGATATTGTACAGAAGGCTACCAGCCAATGATGTGTGGATCCAGTTGCCCATAGAGAGAGCTATTTTTCATTAAACAGGAATGCACATTATCTATATATTGCATCATTATTCACTGATTATTGCATCATACGTTACCGCATGGCCCATTTGTTCTGCCTACTATTTATCCTATGTATTGTAGTTTATTCATCTGGCTCTGTGATATAGGTGTTTATGCATAATTCTATACACAGTATAATATTTTTCTTAAAGATTGTGCTATGTGTCAGACCATAGACATGTTTTGCAAGTTCACAATTCTTGGCCTTATTCATTCTCTGTTATACATACATTTCACTTCTGTAATATTTTCTTGGCAATACAGAGAAGAAAAAAATAAGCGTGTGCTAAGGCTAAAGACAAGCCCTTAAATGAAGAGCAGATAAAAGGTATAAAGTCTGTAGCTTGAGCAACTTCAAAGTCCCAGACACCAGGTAGAGGGAGCAACTCTTAGCAAGAGAATATAAGCACTCCCCTTGGAGAACTGTGCTTAAATCACCCATACCACAGTGATGAGATATTTCATGGCGAATCATTAGTGGTATGATTGTCACAAACTCATCGGTGTGTTAACCCAGAGGCTGTAAGTTAAATCTGTCGCTTTTGAAGACCCAAAGACGAAATCATCCACAGCAATGATTTTTAGATAATAAGAGGCTGATGGTTCTTTTAAAAAAAAATATTTATCTTTTTTCCATGGAGTCTCTCAGCTCTAATGTTCATGGTAAAAATAGTGCTAGTCTGGGGAAATATAACCTTTTCTTTCAGCAGACTTCTAAGTGGGACAAGAATTGCGTGGGATAAATTCTGTGCATGTACTTCATTTGTTCATTGCCACCAAAATGAAACTAAGATTTCAGCAAATGATTTTGTTACTTGTAGAAATTTAAACAGAATTGACATGTCTACAAGGTAACTGTTATAACCTTATATCGCATTTATAGTCATATGCAAAATAAAAAGCCTATTTAGAGAAAAAAATAATGTGAGAGCCATGGAAATGTTTTATGAAACCACAAGAAAACAAAAGACTATTGGGGAAAAATAAGTAAAAGTGTTGATAGTCTAAGGCTGTCTAGACTGCAAGGAAAAGTCGAAAAAGATATGCGAATTACGAACCTCAATTTGCATCTCTTTTTCCGACATTTCTTCTGAAAGAGGCTTTTCTGACATTTCCACGCAGCCAAATGTCAGAAAAAAAACCTCTTTTGGAACATCACTTCTTCCTTGTAAAACAATGTCAAAATTCATCCGTTTTCCTAAATTTTTTTCCAGAAAAGCAGACACATTCCTTGGACACGGCAGAGCTTTTCTGGGATAGCAGGGGTATCCCGGAAAAACTCTGCAGTCCCGATGTACCCCAACATTTCAGCACTGTTCAAGTGTGGAAGAAATAGTTAATTGTTAACATTTAAATTCTCGCAATTAGGTTTCAGAGTTAACAGCAAATTGAGGCAATTTCACAATTCTGCCAGAACCAATTACATCTATCTATAGGTACAGGTAAATAGGACTCCACCATTACTATGTGACTTAAGGATTTTTTAATGAAAGTTAAAATTCTGCGCAAAGTTTTTGACCTGTATGAGGGATACTGGCCTAGCAGCATAGCATCATTTACCAGCTCAATCTGCATGGATACAAAATCAAACAGAGCAGAACAGGATCCTTGGAGGATTACACTTCAGTGCTGTTCAATGGGATTAGCTTGATGTTGAGTCATTTGTGGCTATCCAGGCCCGTAATCTAGACAAACTGTAAAAGGCCATAGAAAGGAGGACTCTACAAAAGAGACTGCTCTCCAGTGTGGTGTAGAGCATTAGGAGTGGGACTTGTGCTGGCCATAGGGGGAGCAGGGCTTTGCTTTTGGATGCCTAATGCCATGAATGCACTCTCATTAAAAAGCTTTTTGGAGTGTAGGGAGTTGCTAAAGCAATCACTGTGGGTGCAGTTGTGCTTGGAGGATTTTGTTCACTATGCTCGATTATTCCATAATTTAGTCCCTTGAGAGTAGATGATGTAAAAATATTTGAATCAGGTAAACTCCACTCTGTGACTGGTATTTTAATTGGTATAGAATGTCCAATGAGAGAGAACAATGAAGAACAGGATTAAATTGAGAAAAGGAGACAATGTTAATGATGTTTGTAGATAAATCTGTAGCGAGTCATTTAAAAAAAAACCAAAGCCTCAAATATTTACTGTAGGGATTGTGTAATGGCAAGGAGATGTTCAACATGACCTGACACACTTTTTCATCTCTAATCATTTTTCCCAGTGTTTGAATCTGGTGGTTTGGAAAACTGAAAATGGAATTGCAAACAAGATTAATAGTTTGAGTGAGTTTGATTTATACTATTTCTGTTACTGTTCATGGAACATCTGTTTGTGTGCTCTTATGAATGCGCTGAGAATGTATGTCCCATTGTAAGTCTTATTTCAATCACAAAGTGTTCAACCAGCCCTTTAAGGCACAAGGTGGAAGCAGGCTCACTGACCAGGGGGTGGGGAGGGGAAAGGTGGCAACTGCCCTGGTATCCAGCAATTCAAAAGAGCAGCAACCAGAGTACCAGGCCCTTTAAATCTCCACTGGAGTACCACATGGCGAGTCCTGAGCAGTGGCAAGGGCTGGTGCCCCTTCTGCCTGAGGCTCTGTTCTTTCTTGAAGCGCAGACCTGCTCCTCCACCCTTGCACCTTGCCCATGGGCCAGGCAAGCCTGTCGGCCCTCTGGGCTGGAAGGGGGATAACAAAGAAGTCTTTCATCCCAAGGGAAGCAGTAGAAGCAGTTTTGAACCCAGAGGTCCAGTTTATCTACCCATCTTGTGTAAGCTGGTGCTGCGTGCACCTGAGAAGCAATAAAAGAACAATTGATGCACTCCTCTGAACACAGGAACTACAATTGCAAAGCTCACAAAAACCAGGTACAAGAGGAAAAGGCTCCTTGTGTAGTGTCCCTTCTGCATCTCTATAAGATCAAATAGTCTTGTCCAAAAGGCACATAGGGAACCTCAACTACGGTTGTGGGGACTATCCTCTCTGTTAGATTGTTCTAAATTCTTACCACTTTTCAGGAGGCAGAATTTTATCCAGGCCATTTTCCAATTCACAGATTTGTCCCCAATCTCTATTAGCATGGCCAGAAACTTTGTGAAAATGTAAAGAATTATTAATGTGAGTGTAACACAAATCCAAGTTTCTTAGAGGAGTTCTAATTCCTTCAAAACAAATAGTTTGGACTGCCCTTCCAGCCACAGTTTCCTGGTCCAAGATTAAGGAACATACTTCCTTTTGGGACCTCCTCTGGGCATCGTTCAGTCCTATAAATAGCAGCTTCCTAATGTGGCCAACTTTTAGGCGAATCATGGTGATTGTTTTCAGGCAGTGGTTGTGAAAACATACTCAGAATATAGATGGCACTATTTGCTCAGAAACAGGAACCTGCAAATGGTTTCTTTATTAGTAGGAGGGAAAAGGAGCTGTAAGCAGTTTTCATTGAGTAGAAAAAACTGAGGTACAGATATGAATGAAACAGAAACAGTGAGATTCAAAGTAAAGAGGCATTGTGTTCTCCTTGCCTTGCCTGCAAGAGGTATAAAGACATTTTCCTTTATACATACATTATCACCTGGGTTTTTAAAGCATATTATGTAAGGGGCAGGAAGAGAAGGGAGCAAGCAGTTAACTTTTATGTCTAAGCGAAAGTTTAAAACCTATTGTGCTGCTTTTATGTTCAAACTTCTTCTTGTTGTATACAAGATCTTTCAGCCCTGATTTAGAGTCCTGAACAGACACAAAATGTATATCCACAGATGAGGATATCCGTGGCTATAAATCTGTATCTGTGGAGCTGCAAAGCTTTACTGGGAACAGCGGGAGTGAAAGCAGCAACATGTGGGAGCCAGTGCCCTATACCAGCAGCTCCTCTGGCATGGCTGTACCACTCTAGCAGCTGTCCCTGGTCATGCAAACAGCCTGCTCACCGTTAGACCCTTCCATGCAGTGGTATGTGGTTTCTGTCTGTGAGCATGCAAACTGCTTGCACACACCATTGTGCCTGCCTCTGTGCCTGAATCTGGGAGCAGTACAGCCATGTTGGAGGAGCTGTTAGTGCGGGGTGCTGCTTCCTGCAAGCAGTAGCCTGAAATGGTGCTGCTTGTGCTGCAGATCCCAGGACAGCCTTCCAGCTCCAAGGATAGCAGTTTATATCTGTGGATATAAATTATGTATCTGTGCAGGGCTTCTAGACTTGGTCCCATAGAATATTCAACCTGCTGCTTTTTCACTTCACCAACAAGGGGTATGCTATTTCTCAACTCTTTTACAAATTTCTCTGTGTCCTCTTCCATGATGGTACTTATGCTTTCCAAAATCCACATTTGTCAAGCCTCCACTCTTGTCTCATTAAGATTATTTCCCAACAACTCAATTCTACAGCAATGCCTACAAAATATAAAGTAGAATCCTGAGCCTATCATCTGTTTGTCCTCTACCTCTTTCCTTCTAAGTAATTTGGCCATTTTAAATGGCTTTTTTCAGCCTCTTCACAATACATCCTTCACTTGAAGGATACTATCAGCCTGGGCTGTAAGACCAGAGCAGGGATGTGTCTGAATTCAGAACTTCTCCATTTCAGGTTCCCTTTTGTAATCTGTCTTTTTCTCTTCAGAGATGGAATGGCATGGGTATTATAAGCTACAGCTATGTCCAACCATGCCAGTTAAATTAGATTTATTGGTAGGTAGAAGATTCTAAACAAAATTAAACAACTTCCAATTTTTCCTACCGCTTGAGCTATAAAGCCAGCTGGCTCCCAGCTAAGGCTGTCGAACTCCCTTGTTTTTATGTCTTGCTATAAATGGTCTAAGTGCCACTACAGGAATACAGGGGCAAGATTAGAAAGGAAAAGGCACAGAATGAGCTCAAATTAGCTACAGCAATAAAGGGAAACAAGAAGACTTTTTATAAATACATTAGAAGCAAGAGGAAGACCAAGGAGAGGGTAGGCCCTCTGGTCAGTGAGGAGGGAGAAACAGTAACAGGAAACTTGGAAATGGCAAAGATGCATAATGACTTCTTTGTTTCAGTCTTCACCGAGAAGTCTGCAAGAATGCCTAACATAGTGAATGCTAGTGGGAAGGGGGTAGTTTTAGAAGGTAAAATAAAAAAAGAACAAAGTCAAAAACCCCTAGAAAAGTTAGATGCCTGCAAGTCACCGGGCCTGATGAAATGCATCCTAGAATAATCAAGGAGCTGATAGAGGAGGTATCTAAGTCTCTAGCTACCATTTTTGGAAAATCATGGG
>JANRFK010001234.1:39783977-39797114 GCA_030068395.1 Apalone spinifera
GTAAATACAACTTAGATGGGCTACTATAAGGTGGGTGCATAACTGGCTGGATAATCATACTCCGAGAGTAGTTATTAATGGTTCACAATCCTGCTGGAAAGGTATAACAAGTGGGATTCCGCAGGGGTCTATTTTGGGACCGGCTCTGTTCAATATCTTCATCAACGATTTAGATATTAGTATAGAAAGTACGCTTATTAAGTTTGCAGATGATACCAAGGTGGGAGGGGTTGCAACTAATCTGGAGGATAGGGTCATAATTCAGAATGATCTGGACAAATTGAAGAAATGGTCTGAGGTAAACAGCATGAAGTTTAATAAAGACAAATGCAAAGTGCTCCACTTAGGAAGGAACAATCAGTTTCATACATACAGAATGGGAAGCGACTGTCTGGGAAGGAGTATGGCAGAAAGGGATCTAGGGATTATAGTGGACCACAGGTTGAATGAGTCAGCAATGTGATGCTGTTGCAAAGAAAGCAAACATGAATCTGGGATGCATTAACTGGTGTGTTGTGAGCAAGACATGAGAAGTCATTCTTCTGCTCTACTCTGTGCTATTTAGGCCTCAGTTGGAGTATTGTGTCCAGTTCTAGGCACCGCGTTTCGAGAAAGATGTGGAGAAATTGGAGAGGGTCCAGTGAAGAGCAACGAGAATGATTAAAGGTCTAGAGAACATGACCTATGAGGGAAGACTGAAGGAACTGGGTTTGTTTAGTTTAGAAAAGAGAAGATTGAGGGGGGACATGATAGCAGTTTTCAGATATCTAAAAGGGTGTTGTAAGGAGGAGGGAGAAAACTTGTTCATCTTGGCCTCTGAGGATAGAACAGGAAGCAATGGGCTTAAATTGCAGCAAAGGAGGTTTAGGTTGGACATTAGGAAAAAGTTCCTAACTGTCAGGGTAGTCAGACACTGGAATAAATTGCCCAGGGAGGTTGTGGAATCTCCATCTGTGGAGATATTTAAGAGTAGGTAAGATAAATGTCTATCAGGGATGGTCTAGACAGTATTTGGTCCTGCCATGAGGGCAAGGGACTGGACTCGGGGTCCTCTCCAAGTCCCTTCCAGTCCTAGTATTCTATACATGGGACAGTGACCCACACTAGGTATATGGGTTACTATTACTGCAAAAAAAAGGATCTTGAACTGGCTGTTTTGTCTTTTTTTATCAAAGGGTGAAACTATTCTAACTCCAGGATAAGCAGTATCCTAATGTCATGATGAGCTGATGATTTTCTGATCTGTTCATTCCCTCTGGGGCACCTAGTATTAGCCACTGCTAGAGGACAGGGTACTGGGATAGATGGCCCTTTTGTATGACATATTATGGTCATTCTTGTGTTATGTTGTACACACCTTAGTGCACAAAATGCCATGCTGCCTTAAGTACATTCTTGTCTGTTCCAGTCAGTATTGGAAGACAGTTCTTTTTGTCCCATTCTGGCTATGTATATTCTGGCAACAAAGGAGGATTTTTAATATAAATATATGTCAACTAATATGTATTAAAATCCTTGTATAAAAGAGGTAATTGCATCTTAACTAGTTAGTGGGTCAAGGTGACACGTAGGGTAAGTAAGTAACCCAAAAGATTACTGCAGCCAACTAATCAGCTGTGATTATAACTTGATTTGTCCAAACTAGGATTCTAACATTTAACTGACAGCTAACAATTTGAAAATCATAGAACTGGAAGGAATTTCGACAAGTCATGAAGTCCAGTTCCCTACACTTACGGCAGACGAAGCACCATCCTTTCTGATTGGTGTTTGTCTAACCTGTTCTTAAAAATCTCCAAATGTTGGAGTTTCCACAACTTCCATAAGCAATTCATTGCAGTGGTTAACCACCCTCACAGGAAAATTTCTTGATGTCCAACCTAAACCTCCCCTGTTGCAATTTAAGCCCATTGCTTCTTGTCCTGTCATCAATGGTTGAGAAGAATAATTTGTCTCCTTCCTCCTTGTTAGCAACCTTTTAGGTGTTTTAAAGCTGTTATGGCTCTTCTCCATGTTCTCTTTCTGAGACTAAACAAACCCATTTATTTCAATCTTCCCTGATGGGTCATGTTTATTAGACCTTTAATAATTTTGGTTGCCCTTTGAACTTTTTTCAAATTCTCCACATCTTTCCTGAAATGTCGCACTCAAAACCAGATGCAATACTCAATTTGAGGTCTAAACAACATGGAGTAAAGTGGTTACTTCTCATGTCCTGCTTACAGCACTCTTGCTAATTGCTAATAAATCCCAGTTACACTGTTGATTCATATTTAGCTTGTGGTCCACTATGATATGTACATCCTTTTCTTCAGTACTCCTTCCTACGTAATCATTTCACATAATGTATGTGTAAATGATTGTTCCTCCCTAAATGCAGTACTTTGCATTTGTCCTTATTGAATTTCATCCTATTTCCCTCAGAGCATTTCTTCAATTTGTACAGATCATTTTGAATTATAATCCTGTACTCCAAAACACTCTCAATCCCTCCCAGATTGGTGGTATTTGCAAACGTTGTAAGCAAAAATACTCCCTTTTGCCTAGTGTGAAGACATTTTAAAAGTACACTTGAGATAGCAAGTCATCTCTCTTGTCTCTTGTCCTATTTTTGTACAATACAATAAGGTCTTTACCCTTGGCTCATGCTTCTAAGTGGCATGGTAATAATAAATACAAATGTAAACAATATTTCTCCAATAATTAATAAAGACTACTATGTTACTATTGATCTCAAATATATTTGCTAATTCATCACATTAATTTTTCATCAGGAGGTGAGTGCATGTAGCGTTTTTGTTTAGACACATGGCTGTGAAGATAACCATGACAAGGGGAACCAGTTCCATCTGCAGACTGCACAAAACTATATATGAGAGGTATGGAACTTTCCCTTTCATCTCAATATTTCTAATAATTTTATTCCAAAAGTATGCAGTGTAAGTCCCCAGGTACTCATGGCAAGGTCCCTATATTCTGCAGCATGCTGCGAAGCTGAGTGGAAATTCTGTGCCAACCTTATTAGAATTAAAATAACTAAGGATTTTACTGAATTAAGTATGAAAAAGAATAACACAATCAGAACAGTATTGTGTGTGTTGTTTAATTTTGATACTCAGATCAATTTATTTTGTGATATCACCACAATTCCAGTTGTTAAAATAACATGCACATTTCCTGTAGAATTTCTCAGGCATTTAGGAAGTGAAGAGGTTTACATATTCGTGGACAATTGAGACTTCTGGCACCTAGCAAGGCAGAGGAAGCAATTTGTAGGATGAGCTAATTATCCAGATGTCAGCTGAAATAATCAGTAGCAAGTGAGAGTTGACATGTAAACTGTTATTGTTCTGTTTCAGAGTAAACAGTTTAATGTATGAAAAGATCTAACACAGAGATGGGAATACTGCATACAGTGAGGCGGCCCCTTAAGGCTGAGAACAAAATTAGGTAGCTTATACATCAGGGACACAAGCATATTTCTATATTATGGTCAAATTAGAGGAAGCTAAGGACTGATCCTGCATCAGTGGAAGTTTTGCATTTGATTTCTGTGAGCACGGGATCAAGCCTTAGATGGCAGGATGGCTAAAAACAGCACTAGAGTAGGTTCAGTTCCCAGTTCTCTTAGGCCAGTAAGATGTGATTAAAGGCTCACTCAGCTTTGTCTACATTATGTTTTTCACCCCAAACTGCCTTTGGCAACAAAACAGCAAGAACGTACACACTGCAATGTGACGTTTATCAGGAAAAAGCACCCAGTTTCAGCAACAAGATACTTCCACCGCTACCAGAGACCTTTTTCTTTTTTCTTCCCTTTATTGTCGACAAAGAGCCAGTGTGGACACTGCTGTTTGTTTTGTTGCGAGAACTGGCTTCTGCCAGTATCCCATAATGCATTCCTTGATTGCTCTGCTCAGTGCTTTGATCTCTGCTGCTTGGCAGGGATGCTCCTTTCCCTTTTCAAAGCTCCAGGAAGCATTCGAGAGTTAATTGAGGTGCTTCATAAAGAGCAAATCATTGAAATGCCTTGCGCTAGGAATACCGCACCAGACAGACTGCTGCTGCAAGGGGAGGGGGACAGATTGTTGTGCTGCTTTGACATTCCTCATCTTGGAGAGCTCACAGAGCTACTTATGTTGCTGCTCCTGTCAGCTAGAGAGGCTCTGGGAGAACTCTGAGGGAATCCCAAGATGTGTAGGGATCAGCCCTGCCTTTCTACAACACTGTGTTGTGGGATACATGCCCATAGTGTACTGCTCACATTGTTGATGATGGTGCCCCCAATGTGGACAAAATCTGTCCACTAAGAAGCAAATGTGAACACCCTCTGGGGATTTTTTGTTTTGTTGACTTTTGAGTGTTGACATAAGTTTTGTTGACACAACTGGATAGTATAGACCCACCCTAAAACTGCCTATGGCACTTATGCCCCATCTGAAAAATGAGGTGAACAATAATCCTTTCTCCCACAGCTTGTTGGTCATTGTGATGGATTTGGTTGCTGTGACCCTCTTGGGCCTCTCACTTGATGTGTAAAATACCACTGAGCCCAAATTCCTGACTTCATGGGAGCCCCTCAGCTCTGTTCTGCTGAAAGAGGCTTTCAGACCTCTTCCAGAAGTGACAGAGAGATTGGGGCCACAGCCTTCTGCAGTACAATACAGATACTGAGATCAGATTAGCTCTGTGAAACCTCAGTTAAAGGGACTTGCCTCAGCATCCGAATGCATAGCCTTAATGGGACCTGACCACCAGATAAATCCAACTTACTCTGTATAAAGTTTTATACAGAGAAAGTTCTTGTTGTTCACCTTTTTTGGGGTAAAGAGAGAGATGCACAGCTACATGACTCCCCTGTCCCCAGGTAGCAATTATTTACACTGGGTTTATTAAATCAAAGTGATTTTATTAAATATAAAAGTCAGAATTTAAGTAGCCATAAGAGATAACAGACAGAACAAAATAGGTTACTAAACAAAATAAAACAGAATGTGTAAGCCAAGTTTATACATTAGACTAGTTACATGTAGTATCTCACCATTAAAGTTCTAATAAGCTTCTTTCACTGATCAGAAGCCTGGGCCAATCCTTCTTCCGGTTCAGTCTTAGATGTTTCCAGCAGTCATCTTGGATGGGATAGTCATAGAGAATTGATAACCTAGATGATCTCATTCCTCACCCTTAAATGGGGGTTGCATAAGGCAGTAATCCTTTGTATTCAGTCTACCTTTCTCCCAGCTTCTCATGAAAAAGTACAGGGTTTAAGATTGATTCCAGTATCAGGTGATATGACCACAGTCTTAGTAAAAGCAACTATAGCCCCCTCTCCAGGCTTACAGTAAAAATAAGTCTATTCACAGATCAGTTCTCTGGGTAATAGGCCATTAAGTTCCTTGAGTACTACTAATGACCCTTGCTTAGCATATCTATATTAGTAACACAGGTTTATATTTCATATTTTAATTTCAAATTTACAAATTATTTAAATTTTGTCATGCTCATATTCCTGAGTATATTTTCATAAAGCATGTGTGTTGCCCTGTGATAGTCATGCTTACTTAAGTTGAAATTTATATGTCACAGGGACTATTTTTTTCCTCATGTCTACATATCACAACTAGGAAAATGCACCCAAATTTTGTTTGAAATTTGATAATTATTTGTATAGTCAAGTACTAGTAATGATATGTTTATTGATATGCTAGGTATAATCATCTCATACTCAGGTTCTACTTGCAAAGGCAAAATCCTGCAGAAATCACTGTTCCTTAATAATAGTAATATTTAGCACGTAGGAGATTGTCTAAGGTACAAATAGTAGTTAGATATTTAACTATAATTTGTGCCTATGAAAAACTTTTCCCTCCTTCTACTTTAACATCATTCTCTATTTGTAAAAATACACATTCTCAACTGTCATTCGTGATTTTCAATAACTGCTTTATGTGCATGTGTTTTATTGCCTGAGTATCTTTCTGAAGTCATGCTTCTTATTTACTTGCAGAGCAAAAATGTTAGTATGTCCACCCACTCCTCCTTTTTATAAATGCCATATCAAGTCACCTATTTTGTTGTACTGTGTATAAAGTATCTTGTCATTTTGAACTATATATTTTTTTGAAAAAAATTTTATGTCTAAATAGATTTATCACCTATAATAGCTGATTTTTTTTCATTGGACCACCAGCACAACTCTTGTGGAATTACTAAATGAAATTGAATTTAGAGGTGTCAACTCTGATCAGTACTGTTTCATTTTTCATGTGGCTGATGTTTAAATCTCCATGGTATAGCAGAGAATCTGAGTGAAAGAACTTCAGAATTTATGTATAGATATATATTTGTGTGCATGTCTGGTTTTCTCTGCATGAGCCAATGCCTTTGCATATTTGGCTGGCTGTGCCAATAAAAATGACATTTCATTTTATTTTTGGTGTCTTTCTTCTTCATTTATAAACAGCCCTTTCTACTTTCATATCACAGAATCTGCACAATGTAGGGCTTCTCTGTCTAAAAAAGAGCTTGATTCTAAATGTTTACAGTATGTTACATAATGCTCTTTAACAAAATTTAGAATAAATTCTTCAAGCTGTGCTTTTAAGTGCTATTAGTGTTAATGTCATTAAAGCACATACAGGAAAAGGAGAATGGATTTCTATTTAATGCATGCATGTGTATAAATTACCAAAATAAACATTCATTATAAATTCACAGTAGACTAATTGACAAAAATATAAAGACTACATGCATAGAACACAATTAAGTAAAGATAAAGATGCCAATAACTCTTTTGACACAATTCTATGCATAAAATATGCAATATCAAATTAATGTATGAGAATTAAAGTCCCTGTAGCAACCTTAAATGTGTGCATTACAATAAAGGTTTTCCTTTGCTCACTGAGTAAAAATTACAAACTTTTAAAACTGAATTTGGGTTCTTTGTCTGAAGTCTAGAAAAGTTTCTGTACTCATTAAATAAACTCATTAAATATCTATAACTATGAGTATTTAGAGGTTATAACATACCTCATATGTTGTATATGCTATTTTTAAAAACAAAGATCAGTGTTAGTTAGGAAACTAGTTTTTTGACTATGTGGAAGTCACTAATTCACTTTTGGGACAGTGTCCTTTGCAGGCGACAGGAAGTTTAAAAAAAGTTTAAATTTTTTTAAAGAAACCCTGTGTCTGAAACTTGTGAGAAAAAAAATAAATATTTTAATGTATTCAAATAACACCTGTGGGGTGTGTGTGTGGTGGTGGTATGCCTGTAAAATTAGTGGTGATAACCATTTTAAAATCACTTTACATATCCATCATATGTGAAGTGAAGTGAAAGAATGCTCTTCCCATCTGCCTCAAACAGTGGGGTCAGCAGTGAGGGAGGGAACATTCACTGGGAGATGCAAGATCATTCTACCTCCTTATGGATAGAGGATCTGTCCTGCTATGGAAGTCCTACCTCTGGCCTCCAGCATGGGGGCTCTGCCCATTATTGAAGCAAGGATCTCCTAAGGAGGGATTTCATGATGGCTCTACACTGCTGAGAGCCACATGGGAAAGCCACTAGGTCTGAAAGCAGTGCTTCTTAGGTCAGGCCTGAAACTACAGCTCCAACCTTGCTTGCATGTGGGAAACAAAGGTTTGCAGAGGTCACAAATGCCGGTATAACAGCTGGAAAAGGTGCTGGGATCCTGAATGACCCCCCCACTGGATCTTAGGGGTTTTTTTGTAGTAAAGGAGTCATAATGAGTCACTACTACAGCAGGAAGGGACCCTGTGTTTCTAGGCATCCATGACAGATCCTGGTTTGTTGCCATGGATCCCATCCTTCCTCCTGAGAGGCTGGGATTCTCACTGCGTCTTGTGTCCTTCTCCTCTCCCCACCCCACCCACTGCCTCCATTCTGGCTGCTTTTGGGAGGGAAGGGAAGGCCTCCTTTGGTGGTGTGCATATGCCTGCTCCAGAAACTGCTCTGAGGGAGCTAGAAAGAATGCTTAGTCTCTTCTCTGCCTTCCTTGGGATGTAATAGGGATGTCCTCCCCTAGGCCTTGGAGGGATCCAACTCTGTCCTAATAGAGCTGCAAGGAGTGGTGGCCTTAGAATGGATGAGGGTTCCTTTAGGTAGCTTTGATGGGGAATTCTGGGCCAGGGATTACCACTGTAAGGGAAGGATGTGCTCATTCTTCACAGAAATGGAGGTCGGGCAAGGACCAATGGTTTCCAACTGATGCAGAGGGCCAAGATGAGGGGAGTAGCTGGATGGCAGCCAGGAGGTGGGCTGGGACAGTTCATTATGTGGATGGTGATGAATTAGAAGAACACATTCCTCCTAGCAGTTATCCTGAACTTTTCATACAGGAGGTCCATGTGATGGATTCAGCTTTGGCCTTAGGAAAAATGGCACTTATATAGAAGGGCACTTATATGGAACTTGTATTTTGTTGCCTTAAACCATAATTGACATCCCCACTCTTTTCAGGTGGGATGGTGTTAGGACTCAGAGAAAGTTGTGTCATGGGACAGGCTGAAGAGAGCCTTCTCCAAGTAATGTGGCATACTATAAGGTTCCCTTTAATTCCTGTACTAAAACAATTCCTGGTGTAAGAAAATGAGGGTGAAGGTACCACCCCTGTATTAAAATTTTAGAAAAGTTCCAGCATGCCACTTATTTTCATGCATGTGTCTGTTGCCATTTCAAAGATATAGGTAGTAAGTAGACACAACATAAATAACTTTGCTATAAAACATCCTTATTGTCTCATCTCATTTGATGTCAGAAAATGAAAAATTAGATTTGCTGCTAGAGATACTGGGCATGGAACATAGGAATATCTTGGAAGATAACCTATAAACTATTTTATTTTTAAGATTTCCCCCTTTCTTTCAGTATTGAGAACTAAATATTCAGCTCTTCTATTTGCACTTAAGATTTGAATACTTCATTTTCCAGTTAAAGCATGTACTTGTATTAGGGTGTGTGCAAAGCATATAAAAGAATGCCGCAGTGTCCTGCCACTTTGTGGTGCATAATCAATGTTATGACAGCTGGCAGGAAGGTTATTGTGAATGATGTAAGAAAACAGACATCTTGCTCATTTGAATTTATATACTGACCAAATGACAAAATTATAGTAATTGCACATTAACAGTAGTTGTGTATGTTTTAATGGTTTATTATTCTTAACTATTCAAAGAATTTGCTCGATATAAAACCTGACTCTAAATTCATGGCTTTAGGAAGGATTAGCTTAAAACTCAAGTCCAAAACATAAGCCACTTTGGAGTCTTTTTCTACACATTGGGTCAGATTCTGACCTGACCACCACTTTGTTGAGCAAGGGAAGGAATGTATTTGTGAGTGTCTGTGTGAATCTCAGACTCCATGATTCTGAGGGTCAAGTCTATTCAGGCAGATTTATGTTGTACTATTAGCTTAGGAAGCTTATGTCAGTGTAGATTAACACACTCCTGAATTCTCATTGTCATACTCTTACTTCTACCTAGACCCGTCATACTCTCTTCCAGTCCCAGCATGACCCTTAGATGGTGCATAGATGTTGCATACTTGCACTAGCAGGGAATTTTCCTTTGCCAGAGGAGTTCTCTGATGTATGCAACCAGTTTTCAGCTACTTTGTGCCTTCTAACAAGTGAAAAAGAGTCAAGTTGCAAGTGAGAATTTCTCCTTTTGTTTTTCCTTGCTTTGGTTTCACTTGAAAATGCCCAGTTGTGCTGAAGTTATCCCAAGATATGCACAAAAGGCCTCTTCCAACTGAAAATGGGGCTTCTAAACAGATATGGGAATTTGCAGGTATAATCTAAAATGGCAACTGGGATTTCATACTCTGGGATCCTTCAAAGCTCTCCAGATCGTCCTCTGAAGCCAAGACCTATATAAAGGGGTGATCCTGCCGTACAAGCAAGCAAACTCAGCACAACTCTGAGACTGTATCTTCACAGAAGCTGGAAGCATGTTTTCCAGCATAGGCAAATAGCTAAGCTTGAGCTAGTGAAATGCAAATAGCAATGTGGGCTGCAGCAGCGTGGGTTAGCCACTTGGATATAAACCCACATGAAAGTCTGGGACACATTCTTGTGTTGCTTATCTGAGCCTGTGCTGCTGAAGTCATGCCACTATTTGAAATGAGATAGCATTTATCTGGCTGCGCATGTTGGGAAGCATATTCCAAGCTACTGAGAAGACAGACCCTGACATTTTAGTAGTCTAGTAGCTTAGTGCATTGAGCAAAATAATTGAATAATGGACCAAATCTTTCATGAGTGTGAGTTTCAGATATATTCCAAAGATGATTTGAGAACCATACATTAAAACCCAAGCCATGCTGATTGGGTTCAAGCATCCTCTGAAAACTGGAATTTATGGTGGTATAGCTACCAGTAGGCATGCAGGTGACTCTATTCAAGGAAGGCTGTTAGTTGGAGAACTAACTGTGGAATATGATACAACATCAATGGAAGTTACAGCAAAGGACTTTAAAAAAAAGAAGAAGAGAAGAAGCTATCAGTCAAGTATGGGTGGAAAAAATAGGGGATGTGCCAATACCAAAAAGAAAAGTGTGGTTTAGATGAGAACGTTCAAATAATATACAAATGTGATAGTCAGTGCAATAAAAGGGGCGGATACAAATGCTCTAAATCAATGTGATTTCAGGAAAAACTACCTTGCTCTGTAAAATGTGTCCCAATAAAGAAAGAAAGGAAAAAAACAAAACAAAAGGGCATGATTTTTGAAGGTCATTGGATTGCCTTCCAGAAATATAATAGGAAAGATATTGGAAGTTCAGGAATTGCAGGCAAATATGCAATTTACATTATAGTTGGATATGAATTTAATTCATATTCAGTTTCTGAATAATTTAAAAATTAGGCACGAAATACTGTCCCTACTGATGTCAGTGAAAAAGCTGCCATTGATTCTCATGGTCAAAATCATCCTAGATGACCACTAGGATGTTCCGTCCTTAAAAATCTATTAAATAACTGTAAGTCAAAGTACGAGAGCAACACATATCACGAACAGTGTATATTATGTAAAATGTTACAAAATGGAGATTTTAAATTGATTTGCATGAAGACCATTAGAAAGGATGTGTGACTTATTAAAATATTTATAAAATCCATGCACACATTGTGTGCCCATGGCCATCCATCCATCATGCATCCATTATGCATATGTACATGCATGTGTGCACACATACAAACTCAAAATACATATATCTGCACTGAAATACTCCCTGTGTTTTCATTTATGCCGGTGAACAGAGGACACAAACCATTTCCTTAACAGAATTCTCCATTTCTTCTATTAATGATATAGTTTTATATTCACTTTGCACAGTTTACATGATAACAGTGACCTATATATGTAATGAGTGTTTTCATAATTTCTTCATTCTTCTTGTCTACAAGTCGTCTTTCAGACCTGGAGTCAATTTAAAGCTTGAATTTATAGAATTGGTTCAATCTTGTGAGCAAGAAACATTCATATTCTAACAGAACATGCAAATATTTTCAACAAAAGTATGACCATCCTCAGGAGAATAATCCTTTCTATTTGGTCTAACAATCAGGGGAGCTGACAGCTTCCCTGACCCCTGTGCAAAGTAGGGAGTGGTTCCATGCTTCCAGAAAGGACAGGGCTTTGGAGCCTGGGCAGCCAGCCTTCAGCACCTCCGTGACTGATCCTGAGCCTCATACCCCCCGCAGTTCCACCTGGACTACACGGCGCCTTGGAGCCACAAGGCCCTTTTGAATTGCCAGACCTTGAGGCAGTTGCTCTTTTGTCCCCCACTTGTGGCAGGCCTGCCAACAGTTATTTTGACAAACTGTTTTCACTCTATTTTTGTTTCATGTAATAATTAGATAATATTTTAAATAAAGGTATCCTCTCTAAAGGAACAGAATTTAGATTGGTCTACTTCATTAGTTATTATTAATTCAAGCTAGAAAACATAGGGTGATATTTTTGTACCTGCTGCCTAGCTTGCACATACCTTGTACTTTAAGATATTCACCTCTATAGGTAGATGGAAACTTACTGATGCATTAAAGTAGAACTTTAGGTTTATAGCTGCAGGCTATGTTCTCTGATACAATATTGATTTGAGTTCAACTGACAAGGGCAGACGTAATAATCTGAGTGTATGCCTAGACCTAAAAAGAGATCAGCAAGTGCTTGGCTTGTGCATGTCTTATGATTTTCCCAGGCATCTTTGGCATTGCAACTTTATCAATGAAAGGGTTGCTGAGATGGAACAGTGTTTCTGAACTCATCTATTGAGACATAAACCTATTGGCTGGTAACATAGTTCAGTAATGTCTTAATTTTCTTATTTCTTTGTGTCCTTATTTTAATAATGTCTTAGTGGTTTCTTATCATGTCATTGCATTCTGTATAACCAGACTATTTAATGTTGAACAGCAAAAAGGATGGGAGTTTCTTCTTACCCTTTATTCCTCCTTGACAGGGTACAGAAATAGTTTTAACATTTATTTCAATTCATTTTCTGGGGGTTTTTTTAATATTAAAATCAGAAATGACAAGTGTCCTAAGCTCACAACATTTAAGAAAACCCTCTGGAGGTCTGAAATTCGAAAGTAGTGTAAGGAGAGATGTTTTTGTCTTTAGCAAAAGGTATGAGCAAGGCACAGAAACATGTACATAACTTTAGCAAGCAAATTGTCCCATTGATGTCAGGGGAACTACTCATGTATTTAGAATTATGCACATGTTGCTGAATCAAGGCCAAAGAGAACTTTGTCTCATTTGTCAGGACTTTGTATTATACATAAATGAAAGAGGCAGAGTTTTAAACACTCTGACTCCATGTATTCTACAGACTTAACAGAGCAGTATGAAACTAAAACTCTTTTGCTGTTGAGAGGACTTTATGGTGAGACATAATGCAGAGTGTGAACTTTGTAGCAAGAGCCATTAGAGAGATCTTCACAATGGCAGAGGATACAAAGGGGGCTCTTTGGCAAGGAGCAACACAAAGGAGGACTCGTCACTGAAACTGTAGAGGAACTGTAGCAGAGATGAATGAACTCGTGATGCTTCTATTACCCAGCCACTAAATAAATCTGAAATCACTGTAATTTAGTTAAC
>JANRFK010001234.1:39797214-39810694 GCA_030068395.1 Apalone spinifera
ATGCAAATGAGAGCGTGACATATGCAAATGAGTGCTCCATTTGCATTTCCTCTTCCAGAAAAACCCTGTAGGATAGATGTAGCCATAGATATACTGGAAAATGTACTTGGCATTCCTCAGGTCCTTAACACTCTCTCTCTCTTTTTGGTATTTGGAAAATTAAAATGAAACTGTACATGTTTCATTTGAACCATTGTTCTAGGGTACAGCTGGGGATTAGGGGTTCAGAGTGGGGAGAGAAGGCTACCCCTACCTTTACTCCGTGCAGCAGTTTGGGGCCAAGTGAGAAGCATCTCTCCATAGCTGCTGCAGTGCCAGCAGGCTCAGCCAGGGGAAAGGAGCATGTGACTCAGCTGGGGCAGATCTAAACTTGTTTGCCCCATGTGCTCCCCAGCCAGTCTGAGGAATGCAACAAACTGTGCACTTACCCTTCATCAGCGTGTGAGGGGGAAACAGCCAGCAATCTTCTTGTATACATTGGTGGGGAGACTGACCCTAAAGGATGTGTGTGTGGGGGAAGGGTGTATGGAAGGCATGGGGCTAGAGCAGTCCTGGATGAGAGAGGGGCATGGCCCCAGCCAGTCCCTTTCACCTGTCTAGTGATTCTGCCTCTTTTCAATATGTTTTTTATGAGAAGCAATTCCATTCTGGGTACACCCCATTTTCCTGGCACAACTAAACCCTTACCTTGCTTAAATTATGATAAAAGGAGCTGTTTACTGAAGTTGGTGGTCCTTTACTGTTACTGTTTAGGATGAGTTTTTAGACTGACAAACTCTCTCAAATTTAAAGTAGATTGTTGCAGTATTTCCCTAACTTATTGTTGTTCCCATTCCCGCTAATGAAGTTTTCTTTGTTGTGTACAGAATCAGCGATTGCAAGTGGGAAATTGTTGTCCCTTAAGAGTGCCCAACAAAGTTATTCAATGATCCCAGACAGTCTGGGTGCAGGTTTGAGCACAGTCCTTGTTATAAGGTTATATATGTGTAAAAAAAAAAATCACATCTTAACCAACATATTTATATTGGTATGAAAACTGTTTGTAGACAAGGCCTAAATTCATACCTGGACACTGATATTTGTCACTGAATAAAACTGTCTCTTGGAAAATCTTGGCCTCGGTGGAGTCACCTGCTGTTCTTGCTGTTTTGCTAGATATAAATTGCATGAAAAAAAAAATAAACTGTTTTGCTTTTTGGATTTGAATACATTCTGCACGTACCAAAATTCATTTTGATGCCATAACAACCACTCTGTTAATAATGTTCCAGATGTGATAGACAAGGCCCTTTGTACTTTACAGCAAACCAGATCTGAATACTCACTTCAGAAGCCAGGGTAATTAACTACTATAATGTTTAGTTCTCCAGCAAACCAGAATTCAGTGGCAGCTTTAATTAAATGAAAGAGGATGTTGTTATTATATTAAATATGAAAACAAATATTACAACTGATATAGTATTATATTAACTACCTTGACATCATATTCTTTTTATATGATGGTGACCTCACATTCTCTTCCTGCCACAGATTTTTGGTACTGATTTCATACACACAGTAACAGCATTGCACAAATTGCCAGCAATGAGCTGGCGAAAATTATGCAGAGGACGGTGCTTAAATATTTGTGAGAAATAGCTGTGGCAGTGTGATTAAATTGCAAATTTTAAAAATCATGACTCAGAACCAAACAAAAAATCATGAATTTAGCTTAAAACTAATGAGATTTAGAAAAATAAGTGTTGAATTTTTTTTCTTGCTTTGGAGCCTTTTTAGGGGTCAATGCTTTCATACTTTTCTTAACTATCATGAAGAACAGAAACTGCTTAACAGAAAGAAAAATAGATTTTCATGCAGTCACATAATTGCAGAAGATGGAGATTGGGAAAAAAATCACACATCAACAGAGTCATGACAATATTATGAGGCTTGGCCATTCTGCTGTGGTGGAGAGTGATAGTGCAAAGAAATTATGATTGGTCTATTGAAGAAAATGTCCTTGGCACACATGCATGAAACAGTGTTGTTATGAATGAGACGTAAGAGGTACACTAAAGATAGTGTTTCCTCAAATATGCCTGGTGAGAGGCCTTGCGCTGAAGCAAGTAATTGAATGAGCATTACAGAGGTGTGTGGCCATGTCTTTACTACCTAAAATCCTGGGCACACATTAGATTCTCTATCACCATAAGTTTGGCAATGTGCTAAGTGAGGTTAAGTGGAAGACATTGGAGATTGACATTCAACTAATTAATTTACTAAATATATGAACTAGCATTGAAGGGGGATGACTGGACATATGTATGCACTCTCCTGCCTCCATAGTTGCTAGATGATTTATTCAATGACAATTGTAGGAAAGAGTGGATCTAGGGATCTATATGTTGTATAGTGTGTTGGCTAAGGAAAGAATGTTTAACAATAAATGCTTGCCAGGACTTGGGAGGTTTGAAAATCTATTAGTCAGACAAGTGAAACAAACATGGATGATTGCATCTTTTGCAACTAGATCTATGTATGTAAACATGCTCAGTGACAGTGTGTACTGGTTGGTGAAAGAAAGGTCATACCATGGCTGTACTTGGCAGGTATATGTTATATCTGGAAAGTAGGAATACATTTACAAGTAAGCCATTTTGTACGCAAATTGTCAGAAAAGGTTGTTAAATATTCAAAGTCCATTTGGTCTGCTATGTCTGTTTGTGTCTCTGACATTCAGGCCCCCTCCTGTTCAGAAAGCTTAGGTCATCCATTCCAGAAACAAATTACTACCCTGTGACTGAAGTGATCAGTCATATGATGTGTCAAATGACGACAAGCCAGTTCCTGAGAAATCTATAGATCAAGATTTGTTTGTAGAACGCACACATCTCCCGGGTGTGGTGTTCTGTGTCAATTAGAGAGATTACTTAGCAAGAGAATAGTGAGTCTCTTCTACAGCCTTAGCTAAGAGTCCTATGGCTTTTAGCTCATGTAGTAGTGCAGGAGTTGTAAACATATGGCCCATGGAGGCACTGCCATGGGGTGAGAGTGGGGAGGCAGCTACTGCTGCCTACCCACACCAGGCCCCCATGATAACTTCTGAGACCACATCCATCAGGGGTTGAGATGCAATAGGGGAGAAGGCAGGGTGGTGTTAGGAAGGGGTGGGATTTGGGCGGATGGCAGGGACATGCACCCCTGAGCCACCAGGACTCCTGGGCCAAATTGCAAATGTGCTCTGGCACATAGATGGTTCGCGGGTTTTAATTTTGAAATTCCGGTGGTAGAGGCTCATGGATTTAGCTTCAGGGATTCCATGTTCAATCCTGCCAGCCAACCGCTGGGGTCTATCAGGGTTACATTTGCACAAATGATTTGTTTCATATTTACCAACAATGAAGAAATACATTAAAGATCTCAGCTTTTTCATGGAAAATTCATTTTAAGAAAAAGAGCTTAAATTTACAAAGTAGATTACTTGTTACAAATAGTTTTGCCCAGTTCTATAACTTACTGAACTGCTAAATTAACTCTAGGGGGTTGTCCTCTGTTTCCTCAAAGTTTAATTTATGTATCAAATAGAATTCAGCATTAATTTAATCTATAAGAAAGTACCTCAAAACGTAATCTATCCTATTTTAAAACAGAGATAGTAAAAGAGCCTATTTTTTGAAACACTGAGGTGTCATTCTGACTGTATTCTTTCACATCCATCCACAGATGGAAATCATGATGTGAAATTACATATAACCAATATACAAAGTCTTGAAGCATTTCTCTTTCCTCCATCAGCAAACAGCAGATTCTTCTGTAGCAGAGAATGCATCTACTGCTTGCTCTATACTTTCATATATGGAAAAAAATACAGCATTATTTAGTTAATATGGTGTCCACCTTTCCAAACATTGTGATATTTGTTCCATTGTTGGCATTTTGTATTTTAATCATGACACAACAGTAGAAGAAAGTCCTGTTTTTTTCCCATTGACACGTCCCAATAATAAAAATGAAATATATTGAAAGTGGCAAAGAGCAGTTCCTAGAAAATTCACATGGGCATAATGCACTTCTGCTGCTGTTTGATGGCTTAAATGCGACATACAGTCTAATAAAGCAGTATGGTTGAAACTCTTAGCCAGGATTCTCTGGTCTTGCATCTTCTATGGTTCAGCATGGATGTTGCAGGATCCCAGTGGAGGGCCAGTGGCAAGAATCCCTGTAGGGCCGGCAGGACAGCAGGCTGCCTGCAGTGAGCTGATGGTGGGATTGCCGGGTGAGTCCCTGAGCTGTCGCAGAGATGGTTGCCCAATAAGGCCAGCAATGCAATGGGGCCAGCAGGAAGTGGGGAGCTGGCTGTCCATCAGGCAGGGCCTGAGGCCAGCGGCAGGGAATCCAGAAATGACCTCCTCTAGTCAGGTCCTGAGGGTGCTGGACCACAGAGGGTCGAACCTGTATTGATTGATTGATGGTGACACTAGTAAATTTAATAGGATTTCCATAGGAGTTCAGCTTGAGATTTCAGTTGAAAATCCATGCATCACAATCAATGCAGTGTTGTGGATCAATTAATTGCAATACAATGCACGTACAATTTCAAATAAAATAGTTCATGAATTGCAATACAAGCTCAATGGGATTACATGCTTTTAGTCATGAAATGGAAACATTGGGCCAAATTCTTGTGGTGCACTATGGATAAATAAAACATGATTTGGAAGCTGTGAGATTTTGTTTAATTTATTACATAGAGAAAACGTTATTGAAAACAATAACATTCAGATAAACTTTCAAGAAGGCCATGTTGAGATAAAGTGTATTAAATGAAACCTTTAGTAATACAATTATTTGATGAACACATGCTCAATTTAGACATGTCTAAAACAGGGGAAATCCCACTGTGTTTAAACTTGTTGATGATGCTGGCTACATTTTATATTTTCTTCATCAAGGTACTTCAGCCTTTGTAGAAAAGTAGTAATATTTTGTTTGGAAAGATTTGGAGAAGTATCTTGTGGTTAAGGGTCAGGATTGTGTTTACTGAAAACACATATATTTGAAATATATATTTAAATATATGGTTGGATTTTTTGGCATTCATCAATAAGTTGTATAGAATTCATTTAGGCATTGATGGAAATACTATCTATTATGTTATAAATCAGATCTGAATGGATAAACTCCTACAAGACTGCATCTAAACGTCTATGATATATTGGTTTCCATGTTACCTTCTTTTTGTCATCTGCATACAGTATTATTTAATTTGAATATATTTATTCATTATAACCCATTCAACATTAAGACAGGGATTCTGTCTCTATGGCTGTGTCTAGACTGGCCAGTTTTTGCGGAAAATCAGCCGCTTTTGCGCAAAAACTTGTCAGCTGTCTACACTGACTGCTTGATTTTCCGCAAAAGCACTGACTTCCTACTGTATGAAATCAGTACTACTTGCAGAAAAGCTTTGACGTCCCGTTCGGGCAAAAGTCCCTTTTGCGCAAAAGGGCCAGTGTAGACAGCTGAGATTTGTTTTCAGCAAAAAAGCCCCGATCGCGAAAAAGGCGATCGGGGCTTCTTTGCGCAAAAGCGCGCCTAGATTGGCCACGGACGCTTTTCCGCAAAAAGTGCTTTTGCGGAAAAGTGTCCATGCCAATCTAGATGCTCTTTTTCCGAAAATGCTTTTAACGGAAAACTTTTTCATTAAAAGCATTTGCGGAAAATCATGCCAGTCTAGACGTAGCCTATATGTTTCCGTAAAGTGCTATGCACAGTTGAGGTGCAGTACACAAGATGTAGTATTAAAATGTCTAATCCATACTGTCACTACTGAGAAATTTGAGACTTTCTTTCTGTAAAGTTCCCAGCATGTCAAATTGCAGGTGCAATTGAACAAAAAAAAAATCACCTGAATATATAGTTTAGGTACTTGTTTACCAAACTATACATTTGCAAATGCTATTACACAGTATACATATGCAAATACACATTTTTCACGTACAAATGTGGGGTTTAGTTTTTGTGGTTTATTATTATTGATTTTCCTTAAGACACCAATGATGAAAAGTATAATATAAAAAGGGCTTACAGTTAAAAATACCTCATTCTTTATGGGGTCTCCCATAGAATATGGAAATATGCAATTTTACAATGTGTCAAATACAAGGCAATACAAAATCAGACAAAATTGCACAGATGCCATATATTAAGGTAGGAATTTAGCAGCTGTCTGTTGCATCTTTTTAAAAAATGTTCTTAGATGCAGATTGCTAGTTAAATCTGGAAATGGATCTCAAAGAAATTACTAGATCCAAACACTCCTAAACTTGGAATAAGTTAAGATCATGATTTGAACTTTGTGACTAGCCCTAGCTTTTGCAGTAGACCAAGACTAAAAGCTCAGTGCCAAAATTATCCAAGCTTTTTATAATTCGGATTCAATTTTTGTAGCTGACGTCCTCCCTGCTTCTGTTTCTGTAATGAAGTGTTAAGGGGCTCACTCTCCCATGAGCACCCCTGGATGGGAATGGGCATGGGCATGGGCATGTCTGCAGCTACTCCCTCTGGCTGTTTCTGGGAGTGGAGGTGTCCAGATGGCTTTTTTGGTCAGTTGCCTGGGACCAGATTTCTTTTGACCCCCTTGTTGTAGTGGCTGGGAGCTTGGGGAGTACCCAGACCTATCCACTCCTCTGTGTCCCAGGGCCCACGGACCTTGAAAGTTGCAGTTGCTTAACTATCTCTGCTGTCTGCTACCTTGGCTCCTTAGGCCACTTCCCCAAGAAGCTGTTCCATCCAGCTGTCTCTCTCAGGGCTTTGAGGTAAGTTTCTCAATGCACCCTGCCCCGGGGTTCTGTAAAGTGTTGAAGCCTGTTTATGGCTATTCTACATCCACTGGATCTGAGTCTCAACCAGGTCTGAAGTCCAGATCTCACTCAGAGCTGTCTGAGGTGCTGTTGTCCTCCCAGTCAGTCCCTAGATCTGACTGGATCAAGCTCTGGTGATGAACTGCCAGGCCCTGGCTCAGCAGCAGCTTTTATATCAGCCTGCTGGGCCCTGATTGGCTGCCATGGAAGCAGCCACTCTAGTCTGCTTGAAGGACTTATTTTCTGCTCTTCTCCCTGAGGCAGGGTGCAGAGTGTCGGGCCTTATCCACCCCATCACATGAAAGCTATTTTCTTTCTTTTTCTTATTGTTTTACTACTCTTTGTGTTTTATTCATTAAACTGTTTTTAAAAAGGAATAAAATTAAAATGTCTTGAGAGGCAATGAAAGGATCTCTGATGTCCCTTAATACCAGATGCTTGTTCCATATACCATGTTTATTCACCTATTTTCCATATAAAATTGAACTAATATCTGGAAAAGTTACAGTGAAATAGACACAAACTGTTGTTAAGGGAAGGAAAGCTGAAATGTTAACAAAGAAGCCAATGTCTCACAACACAAAAATGATGCTGTTCTAAAGTATGCCGCCTTGTAGCTTATTGCTATGTTAGTGGAGTGACTTCTAATAAACAGCATGTAGCACTGGGTGTGCTTGAAATATTATTTTCCACTCCTCCCTTCTCTTCTTAGATCTATAAATATGTCTATTTATAGACTTTGACATTTAAGACTTTTTAAAATAGAGTACAATAGCTTTTTTTAAAATGGTAATGATGCTTCTATAAGACAAGAACAATTCCAAATAGCTCACAAAAATAATAAAAGGCAGGCTAGCTTTGAACTTACTTGCCAACTACTAGTGCAATTACTGTCAGACAAAGAAAAAAAATCAACATTTGCCAGTAAAATGGGCTTAAAATATGCACATCAGTAAGAGTGCTAGCGTAGTTCTTGTGGGTTTTTTAAAATATATTTTGTATCACTGTAGAGCTTTTAATGCTGGACAATTGAGCATTTTGAATATCACTATTATTTAATAGTTATTAAGATGGCACAAAGTGACCCCAATTATGGTTAGCTCCATTTCACTAGACATTGTACATATGGTATCCAGAGGTTTTTTGTAATAAATAAAATAAAGGGCCAATTTTGTGATAGTGCATCCTACTCATGTCCTACTACTACATTATTCAATATCAATTCCCTGCGACTGGGACTTGTAATAATCGGGTCGACCACCATAGTTGGTTCATCAGAAATTAGGCCTGACTGGTAGAGAAAATATTGAGGACAATCTATTATGCCATCATTCCCTTTTGGGATCTTTAAAAGACATTTGAGGTGACACTGCAGATGAAAGTATACGTTGACTGAAAAATGAGACAAGAAGAAGGAGCATGTTTCATTCTCAGGGCAGCCACTCCTACTGTTTCCGGGGAACCCAGACCATCTTCATGATAATCCTAAGAGATGTTCTGACCAGACTGGGCCAAAAGCGAGATTCTAGATGACATCACCAGTGCCACCGGTAGCAGCATAATCCCAAATACTACCTGGGATGAGAAGTTAGCCCTTTCCTGTTCTCCTTTTTCTTTTCCCCATTTCTTATCTTCCCTATCCCTCTCCTCTTGTCCCTCTGTCTATAAGAGTCTGACTTAGTTGCCCTAGACAATGTATTTCTCAATATTGCTCTAATCCTGTGATCAGAGAGCAACAAAACATAATACCCTAAACAATGAATGCTTGTACAAAGTTGCTAGGTCTTGACTTAATTGATAAAATCGATTCCTGTGACAATTTTTTTTCCAGTAATGAAGTTGCAAGTTAAAATCACCACCAGAAACAGAAGCTGAATTTTCTATCTTTGCTTTACTTTTTTCTTCCTATTGAATGACCCTGAATGAAAATTATCTGCTTCCTGCAGAATCCCTGCTTAGCTGCTCTATCTTTGGAGATATGTTGATTGTCTTCTTTCTCAGTTTGCCTTTTTCCCCTCCTTCCCCTCTCCTTCCCCCGGTGATACAAAAAAGGTGTTGTTGTTTTTTTAAGATGATGCATTCCCTGGAAATGCTACCTGATCACCACAAGCACTAAGCTGATGCTGGTGATGGTTTCAGTATCTAACTACTTGCTTTTGCAAGCCCAGGTAAGCCACTATATGTTGAAATATAGTATTTTCATGTGCAAATAATTTCACTGACTATTTTATATAAGCAAATCAGAAAAAAATTCTTGAAATGAAACATACAATGGTGCCAGGTAAGTTGTCCAATTACGAGGAGCAAATGCTTCTTAATTGAATAAATCAGAGCAACAATAAAGGGCTTTTATTAATCTGAATCAGCAAGGGATAAATTCTTATCTGGCTGGTATGGACCTGCTGCCACACAATAAAAGTTCCCTAGTGCACATTCATGTATTATTGTTTTAAACTGGACAATATTAACATGCACTAGGGTGCTTTTAGTGGACAATGGCAGCATCCCCAAGGGCCAATTATTGTGAAATATATTGATGTGGACGTAATTTGCACCCTATTGGGGCTGACTCACACCAGATACATTTAAATATTCTTCTATGCATGGATCCCCAAAGAAGAAACAAAGCAAAGCAATTTTGTGAGTAAGATTAAAGCATGTGGCATAGCAAACAATTGAGTGTGAAATAAGTATATACAATTAAAATCTATATATGTATTGTTTAATACATACTTAGACAATTTACTTGCTACATCAAAGATGCCAAGGTTGAGCAAGGAAAAGGTTATTTTGCTTTCCCATTTTCATTTACAAAATTACCAAAAGGAATGTACTGACTTTATTTACAATTTTCCTGTGTGGATAGCTGCTGGCCTGGATGGTTTTCAAGGAACAATCTTTATAATTGTCAAAACAATCTTTATAATTGTCAAAACTTGCTCCTTTATTCAATTAGGTATTTTACAGACACACACGTCCACCCCCTCCGTGGGAGGAAGATTGCAGAAAAATTGGGACAGAAACCATGTCAGTTTCTGGGGAGCAGAGCAGGCATAATATCTATTATTTTGGAGGTCTTGGAGGAGGCAGATGATTAATTAGCTGAAGGGAGTGTTGGTGACACTCCAACGGTGGTAAAACAGACGATCAACTGATTGGTGAATTGGGCCAAGCAAAGTATTAAATGAAATAATTTGGTATGTGGAGGCAGAGGGTGGTTTGTGTGGAGGTATGAAAGAGATGGAGAAAGTGGGATGAAGAGAGTGGTTGAAGCAGGAAGAGAACACTTAGAATACAAAGAGTCATAAGCCCACTGAAATGTAGCAGAGAATGAACCTCCATTAAGAAAAGAGAGGAGAATAAAACACAGAACAAAGAACTGAAGGGGGGGGAAAGGTGATAAAATGCAGCAGTGAGGAGGTCTGAGAGTAAGAGAGCTGGAATGAGCAGAATGGCTATATACAGAGGGTAAGAATTGGAATCTGGGAAAAGAAAATAATCTGTAGGGAAAAACAGAGGAAGTAGATGTGGATGGCAGGCAATCCGGGAAGAAGTGATCATGGGATGGTAGATCTGACCGAAGGAAGGAAGGAGAGTACCAAAATACACATCCTGGACTTCAGAAAAGCAGACTTTGACTCGCTCAGAGAACTAATGGGCAGAATTCCCTGGGATGCTTATGTGAAGGGGAAAGGAGTCCAAGAGAGCTGGCAGTGTTTTAAAGAAGCCTTATTAAAGGCACAGGAAGAATCCATCCCGATGTGCAATAAGAAAAGCAAATATGGTAGGTGACCATTTGTCTTACCAGCAAAATCTTTGGTGATCTTAAAGACAAAAAGGAAGCTTATAAGAAGTGGAAATGTGGACAGATGACTAGGGAGGAGTATAAATTTATTGCTAAAAAATGCAGGGGAGTTATCACGAAGGCGAAAGCACAATTGGAATTGCAACTAGCAAGGGGTGTGAAGGATAACAAGGCTTCTACAGGCATGTTAACAATAAGAGGGTGATGAGAGAGGGGGTGTAGTCCTTACTGGATGAGGGAGGTCTCCTAGTGACAGATGATGTGGGAAAAGCTGAAGTACTCAATGCTTTGTTTGCCTCTGTCTTCATAGACAAGGTCAACCCCCAGACTACTGCACTAGGTAAAGCAGTATGGAAAGGAGGTGGGCAGCCCTCGATGGAGAAAGAACATGTTAAGAACTATTTAGAAAAGCTAGACATACCCAAATATGTGTGTCCAGATTTAATGCATCCGAGGGTACTGAGGGAGTTGGAAAATGTCATTGCAGAACCTTTGGCCATTATCTTTGAAAACTCGTGGAGATCGGGAGAGATCCTGGATGATTGGAAAAAGTCAGCTGTAGTGTCCATCTTTAAAAAAGGGAAGAAGGACAATCCAGGGAACCAGTTAGCCTTACCTCAGTCCCTGGAAAAATCATGGAGGGGATCCCCCAGGAATCCATTTTGAAGTACTTGGAAGAGGGGAATGTGATCAGGAATGGTCAACATTGATTCACTAAGGGCCAGTCATGCCTGACCAGTCTGATTATCTTCTGTGATGAGATAACTGGTTCTGTCGACATGGGGAAGTCAGTGAATGTGATATATTTTGACTTTAGCAAAGCTTTTGGTACAGTCTCCCACTATATTCTTGCCAGTAAGTTAAGGAAGTATGGATTGAATAAATGGACTGTAAGGTGGATAGAAAGCTGGCTAGATTGTCAGGCCCAACGGGTAGTGATCAACAGCTCAATGTCAGATTGGCAGTTGGTTTCAAGTGTAGTGCCCCAAAGATCGGGTTTAGGGCCGGTTTTGTTCAACATCTTTATTAATGGCTTGGATGAAGGAATGGATTGCTCCCTCAGTAAGTGTGCAGATTACACTAAGCTGGGGGAGAGGTAGATATGCTGAAGGGCAGGGATAGGGTCCACAGTGATCTAGACAGATTAGAGGATTGGGCCACAAGAAATCTGATGAGGTTCAACAAGGAAAAGTTGTTGAACTTGGGACAGAAGACTCCCAAGCATTGTTATAGGCTGGGGATGTACTGGCTAAGTAGCTGTTCAGCAGAAAAGGACCTGGGGATTACAGTGAATGAGAAGCTGGATATGAATCAACAGTGTGCCCTTGTAGCCAAGAAGGTGAATGGCATATTAGGTTGCATTAAGAGGAGTATTGCCAGCATATCTAGCAAAGTGATTATTCTCCTTCATTCAGCACTGGTGAGACCACATCTAGAGTACTGTGTCCAGTTCTGGGTCCCCCACTACAGAAAGGATGAGGATGTATTGGAGAAGGTCCAGCAGAGGGCAACCAAAATGGTTAGGGGACTGGAGCACATGACCTACAAGGAGAGACTGAGGGATTTGGGCTTATTAGTCTGGAGAAGAGAAGAGTGAGGGGGGGATTTGATAGCAGCCTTCAAACTTCCTGAAGGGAGGTTCCAAAAAAGATGGAGAGAGGCTGATCTCAGTAGTGACGGATGGCAGAACAAGGAGGAATGGTCTCAAGTTACAGTGGGGGAGGTTTAGGTTGGATTTTAGGAAAAACTATTTCACTAGGAGGGTGGTGGAATGAGTTACCAAGGGAGGTGGTGGAATCTCCATCACTAGAGATTTTTATGTCTCGGCTTTACAAAGCTCTGGCTGGGATGATTTATGTGGGATTGGTCCTGCTTTGGGCAGGGGGCTGGATTCGATGACCTTCTGAGGTCTCCTCCAGCCCTATGATTCTATGAGAGGAAAAGAAACAAACAGACAAGGGACGAAAGTTGAATGAAAAGGGGGGAGATTTGAGGAAAATCAAGGGAGACACAGTTAATCAATAATTCAAAAAATCACTAAAGTATTATTTGAATAACTTTGTACATTTAAATCTTAGTGGTGTATGGTATATTTTAATTTGAGTTAAGAATGGATTGAGACACAAAGGGTGAAATCCTGTTCCCATTAAAGATAACAGACTTTAAAAAATTGATTTCATTGATTTCATCCCTTGTTGGGAATTAGGCATAGGAGTCTGGGGTTCTTTTGTATAGACACAGAAATAATCTCTATATCTGAATTTGACTTCTTATATGTCTTTTATGTAACCAAAGGCTAGCCAGGAAGATTTTTTTTGTAATTGTATGGATCTTTTGCCGAAAATTTAATAGCTGTATGGGAAGAAAAGGGGCATAACAAATGAAAAAATGTATATATGATAAAAGTACACTTTTTAAATTATTTTTCTCCCCTCTGACCATTTCATGCCTCAAAATCAAAATTGTTTTTGTGGCCTAAAAGATGTAAAATCTCACAATAAGCACTTGAATTAATTTATTCTATAAGATATATATCTATATATATAGATATATATAGATATATAGATATATATTTATATAAAGATTAATATATTTAATCACATACATTGTATGTTTACATAACTGTATATTCATATGTATACTGAAATACAGATGAGTTTATAATACAGATGAGTTTATAAAACAGTCTATATGTATACTCTGAAAAGGTATTTCAACAACGACATCAATAATCTTTCCAAATATATATAAAAAAGTTTCCTGTGGGGTGACAGAGGGGACATGATAGAGGTTTTCAGGTGACTCAAAGGGTGACACAGGGCTGGGGGGGGGG
>JANRFK010001234.1:39821474-39834951 GCA_030068395.1 Apalone spinifera
AAAAAACAAAAAAACACCACCACCACACACCAACAAACACAAGCTCAGCACACCGTAAGAAAGCCCCAATAATGGCACACACTTCCCTCAGGAGTCCTGTATTTGCTTCTCCTTTACCTGGAGAACTCCCTCTCTAAACTCCCTGTTAGCATTCACCTGTTCGCAAGCTTTGATTTTTGTTGATTTTTCCCAACAAATTATGTTCATCTATGTGTCTGACAATTTTATTCTTTAATATAGTTTCAAATAATTTGCCCAGTACTGACATTAGACTTACCAGTCTGTAATTGCCAGGATTACCTCTAGAGCCCTTTTTAAATATTGGCATCACATTAGCTATCTTCCAGTCATTAAGTACGGAAGCTGATTTAAAGGATAGGTTACAAACCAGAGTTAATAGTTCCGCAATTTCCCATTTGAGTTTTTAGAACTCTTGGGTGAATGCCATCTGGTCCCGGTGACTTGTTACTGTTAAGTTTATCAGTTTGTTCCAAAACCACCTCTAATGGCACCTCAGTCTGGTACAATTCCTCAGATTTGTCATTTAAAAGGAATGGATCAGGTTTGGCAATATCCTCATCTGTGAAGACTGAAGCAAAGAATTCATTTAGCTTCTCTGCAATTACTTGATCATCTTTAAGTGCTTCTTTAGCATCTCGATCATCCAAGGGTCCACTGGTTGTTTAGCAGGCTTCCTGCTTCTGATGTACTTAAAAACATTTTGCTATTACTTTTGAGTTTTTGGCTAGCTGTTCTTCAAACTCCTTTTTGGCTTTTCTTATTATATTTTTACACTTAATTTGACAAAGTTTATGCTCCTTTCTATTTTCCTCACTAGGATTTAACTTCCACTTTTTAAAACATGCCTTTTTATCTGTCACTGCTTCTTTTACTTGGTTGTTATGCCATAGTGGCACTTTTTTGGTCCTCTTACTATGTTTTTTTTAATTTGGGGTATACATGTATAGGCCTCTATTATGTTGTTATTGAAAAGTTTCCATGCAGCTTGCAGAGATTTTAATTATTTCACTGTACCTTTAAATTTCTGTTTAACTAACTTCCTCATTTTTGTGTAGTTGCCCTTTTTTAAATTAAATGCTACAGTGTTGGGCTGCTGAGGTGCTTTTCCCACCATGGGGATGTTAAATTATATTACATTATGATTGCTATTTCCAAGAAGTCCAGTTATATTTATCTCTTGAACCAGATACTGTGCTACACTTAGGACTAAATCAAGAATAGCCTTTCCCCTTGTGGATTCCAGAACCAGTTGCTCCAAGAACCAGTCATTTAAGGTATCAAGAAATTTTATCACCACATCTCATCCCGAGGTGATAAAATTAGCCCCACTATTTTTGAGTTTTTTATTTTGATAGCCTCTCTAATCTCCCTTAACATTTCATAGTCACTATCACTGTTCTGGCAAATGTAGTGCCCATCTTTAAAAAAGGGAAAAAGGACAATCCAGGGAACTACAGACCAGTCGGCCTTACCTCAGTGTCCGGAAAAATCATGGAGGGGATCCATTTTGAAGCACTTGGAAAATGGGAAACTGATCAGGAATAGTGAAATTGCATTAACCAAGTGCAAGTCATACCTGATCAATCTGTTTAGCTTCTATGATGAGGTAACTGGCTCTGTGGATATGGGGAAGTCAGTGGATGTGGTATACCTTGACTTTAGCAAAGCTTTTGATACGGTCTCCCACAATATTCTTGCCAGCAAGTTAAGGGATTGGATAAATGTGCAGTAAGATGGATAGAAAGCTGGCTGGAAGGTCAGGCCCAGAGGGTAGTGATCAATGCCTCATTGTCGGGATAGCGGTTGGTTTCTAGCTGAGTGCCCCAAGGCTCAGTTCTGGGGCCTGTTTTGTTCAATATCTTTATTAATGACCTGGATGAGGGGATGGTTTGCACCCTCAGTAAGTTTGCAGATGACACTACGCTAGGGGGAGAGGTAGATTCGCTGGAGGGCAGGGATAGAGTCCAGAATGACTTAGACAAAATGGAAGATTGGACCACAAGAAATCTGATGAGGTTCAACAAGGACAAGTGTAGAGTCCTGCACTTGAGACAGAAGACTCCCAAGCATTGTTACAAGCTGGGGACGTACTGGCTAAGTAGTTGTGTGGCAGAAAAGGACCTGGGGATAACAGTGGATGAGAAGATGGATCTGAGTCAGCAGTGTGCCCTTGTAGCCAAGAAGCTGAATGGAATATTAAGAGGAGCATTGCCAGCAGATCTAGAGAAGTGATTGTTCCCCTTTATTTGGCACTGGTGAGGCCATATCTGGAGTATTGCATCAAGATCTGCCCCCCCCCCCACTACAGAAAGGATGTGGATGCATTGGAAAGGGTCCAGTGGAGGACAATTAAAATTATTAGGATGTTGGAGCATTTGACCTATGAGGAGAGGCTGAGGGATTTGGGCTCATTTAGTCTGCCAAAGAGAAGAGTGAGGGGGTATTTGGTAGCAGCCTTCAATTTCTTGAAGGAAGATTCCAAGGAGGATGGAGAGAGGCTGTTCTCAGTAGTGACAGATGTCAGAACAAAGGGCAATGGTCTTAAGTTACAGGGGGAGGTCAGGTTGGATATTAGGAACAACTGTTTCATTAGGAGGGTGGTGAAATACTGGAATGGGTTACCTAAAGACGTGGTAGAATCTCCATCCCTAGAGGTTTTTGTGTCTCGGCTTGACAAAGCTCTGGCTGGGATGATTTATTTGGGATTGGTCCTGCTTTGGGCAGGGGCTGGACTTGATGACCTCCTGAGTTCTCTTCCAGCTCTTTGATTCCATGATGAGGTGGTCAATATTATATCCCTACTGTTATATTCTTATTATTGGAGCATGGAATTACGATCTATAGAGATTCTATGGAACATTTTGGCTCATTTAAGATTTTTACTTCATTTGATGCTACATTTTCTTTCATGTATATTGCCACTCCCTCATCAGCATGATCTGTTCTATCCTTACGATATATTTTGTACCCTGGCATGACTGTGTCCTATTGATTGTCCTCAGTCCAAGTTTCTGTAATGCTTATTATATCAATATCCTCCTTTAAAACTATCATCTCTAGTTCACCCATTTTATTATTTAGATTTCTACCATTTGTGTATTACATCATTATAGATGTTTCTGAGGCCCTTTGTAGCTTATTTTTTGTAAAATTAACAGTTTGTTTTTTGGGACTCAGCATTTATAATTTTGCAGTAGTTATGACTGTTACTGATACTCAGAGATTATCGGAAGAAAATTTTTTAAAACAAATTAACTGTATCTTCTTTTTCCTATTTCATAGTTTATTATTTGAAATTGAAAAAAGAGAAGTTCACATAGTAGGATATCCACAGTGACATTTCATACCTCTCCAGTCATTACGTTCCATTTAAAACATTGTTTGTGAGCTATTTCTTTGAGTGGCTTTGATCACACACACCCTTAAAAAAATCAAAATTGTAAGTGTCTCCTATTTGTGCATGAATACACTTAAAAAGTTGATAAGTAGCGCTCACTATCTGTGTCAATTAGAGGTTATTACTAATAAAGCAATTGTCTCTGTTGCTAATCTACTCACATTCTTATATCACACCCATAATACTGGCATTTGGAAACATTCCAAGAGTGCATTAAGTGACATGATTAACATATTTTATATATGGTTCTTCCTTCCTTCCTCTCCCCAGAGAAGAAAACTGCATATAGGATTGTTTCAGTATTTAATTTATGTACAATGTGTTATATGTATTAGCCAAGACAAGGTCAAAGAAGTGCTGCTCGGAATAAGAAGCAGTGAGGCTTGAGACAGTTCTTAGATTTTATATGAATTCTTTCAACAGTCTTGGACTAGCCCCCAACAAAACTCGTGGTCAATTAACTTTACTCTTGTGATAGACCAAAGCCGTGGAATTGTTGACTGTAGTCCTCTATTCAACACTGAATGTGATCTAGAATTTATTCTGTTCCCAAATCATTAAGTACATTAAAGAGAGAGGCTGAGATGGCACTAACCTATCTATAGTTCTTACTATTGCCTGTACCACTGGCAAATTTTGAGTAAGAAGTGAAACATGTAACTTTTTCCTGCTACTCTTGAAGTCCCTGAAAAACACTTACGCTGATCATATTAATTCAAATGAAAATTATATTCCTAAACCACCAGAATATTACATTCCCAGTAAGTGATTTTTCCCTTCAGATTTTTAATTGAATCATTCACTGCAAATTTATTTTTTTATGACTGGAATAATTATGTGGAAATATAATCAGACAGTTTCCAACAACTATGAGAAGAATTTCAACATTCTATGTAACAGGGAAGGCTACTGATGCAGGAGCTAATATTAAGACATTTTTTTATTTTTTCCTAGTGGATCTTTTCTAAAATAAAACACAGTGGAGAAATGAGATTTGCCAAGATTTCAGATTCCTCTGTTTGTATGGGTGAAGCTTTGAGAGCACAACCCATCCCAATGGAATCTATTTTGAATTCTAAATACACTCTGAACTTGGCTCAGCTGTACAGGTAATAAATGAAGCAAAAATTAATATATGGTTCTAAAAACAGACCTTGAAATCAAACTCAAGCAAACAATTTCTTGTTTGAAAAGGTTTAAACACAGATAGACTTTGAGTATTGTTGCTGATTGAGTTGAAGAGTTCACAGAGCTCGAGATCTGACAGACAAAATATGGTATATTAATCAGTGCTCCAGGTGTTAAGGGAACAGAGTTTGTAATCTCATATCTACAATACAGAGATAAATTTAAAGCATGAAGTTCTGAGGAATTTGAGTTAAGGGTTTTCATATGAGTATATTTCTAATTATAGAAGAAAATAAATATGTAAACTATGCCATTTGGGGTATTTTTAATTGTGTATGTGTTTAATAATAATTCCAAGAGTCAGTCAATGTTGTACAGTGGTTAGTGGACAGAGAATCAAAATTTCTGGATCTACTCCTGTCTTTGCCATTAATTTGCTCTGTAACCTGGAGCAACACACTTCACATTTCTGAATCTAAAACTAACATAATCCTGCGTTCCCTGAACAGTATTAAATATAAAATTTGTAAAAGTGTTGTAACACCCTTAGATGAATGCAGTCATTTAGACTAAAGCAATGATTCCTGGCAAGTATTTTCTGATACTTGTCTCTCTTTTTTTTTTCCCTACTTGTAGTATGTGAATATATGAATTGTCCACAGATTGTGGTTTTTATCAGAGAGTTAGTTGTAAGCTTTGACAAATGATATAGGCAAACATATATTTAACCTATTGATTAATCCCAAATTTCCAATGGAAGAATTCAATATTCATGATTTACAACTATCCCATATGTTTAGACATGAAGAGATATGTTATTAGATGAGCTCCTCAACCTCATGAATAAGCAGAGTCCCTTTTACCATTTGCAGTTTATCCACAAATTGGTCTGAAGTTCTGCCAATTTCTCTCACAAGTCTTCTTGTCAGCTGGAAAACAAACCCAAATGTCTATGAGAATATTTTCAGGATGAATTATTTACATTGTTTTTATTTACACCAGTATCCTTTGCTTTATACAAACACTCAAGATTATTTTTTTTTAAAGTTGCTTGTCTGTATAAGTAGTATTGTGAATAGTAGCAAAGTGAATCAACAGATTTTAATTCAAACACTATACACAAATGTTTTTGTTTTATATTATTTATATTAACATTAACATAGTTCCAAGAAGCCCCCACTGTGCTAGGCACCGTAAAAATAACAGAACATAAAGATAGTCCCGTCCCCAAAGAGATTATAATTGAAGTAAAAAACAAGAAACAACAGATGGATCTTGAGAGATAGATGAGACGACACTAGTCAGAATGATAAGAAATGGACTCATAGAACCATAGAGCTGGAAGAGACCTTAGAAGGCCACCAAGTCAAGCCCCCTGCCCAAGGCAGGACCAATCCCAATTAAATCAACCCAGCCAAGGCTTTGTCAAGCTGAGACTTAAACACGTCTAGGGATGGCGACTCCACTACTTCCCTAGGTAACCCACTCCAATGCTTCACCACCCTCTTAGTGAAATAGTTTTTCCTAATATCCAAGTTGCACCTCTCCCACCGCAACTTGAGACCATTGTTCCTTGTTCTGTGATCCATCACTATTGTGAACAGCTTTTCTCCATCCTCTTTGAAACCTCCCTTCAGGAAGGTGAAGGCTGCTATCAAATCCCCCCTGACTCTTCTCTTCTGCAGACTAAATAGACCCAACCCCCTCAGCCTCTCCTAATAGGTCAGATGCTCCAGCCCCCTAATAATTTTGGTTACCCTTCGCTGGACCCTCTCCAATGCATCCACATCCTTCCTGTAGTTGGGAGTCCAGATGTGGCCTCACCAGAGCTGGGTAAAGAGGAATAATCACATCTCTGGATCAACTGGCAATGATCCTCTTAATGCAACCTAATATGCCATTAGCCTCCTTGGCTACAAGGGTACACTGTTGACTCATGTCTAGCTTCTCATCCACTGTAATCACCAGGTCCTTTTCTACAGAACTGCTACTTAACCATTCGGTCCCCAGCCTGTAACAATGCTTGGGATGCCTCCGTCCGAAGTGGAGGACTCTACACTTGTCCTTGTTGAACCTCATCAGATTTCTTGTGGTCCAATCCTCCAATTTGTCTAAGTCACTCTGGACTCTATCCCTGCCCTCCAGCGAATCTCCCCCTAGCTTAGTGTCATCCACAAACTTGCTGAGGGTGCAATCCATCCCCTCATCCAGGTCATTAATAAAGATATTGAACAAAACCGGTCCTAGAACCGAGCCTTGGGGCACTCAGCTAGAAACCGACCGCTATCTTGACATTGAGGCATTGTTTACTACCCGCTGGGTCCAACCTTCCAGCCAGCTTTCTATCCAGCTTACCACCCATTTATCCAATCCCCATTCCCTTAACTTGCTGGCAAGACTATTGTGGGAGACCGTATCAAAAGCCTTGCTAAAGTCAAGGTATATCACATCCACTGACTTCCCCATATCCACAGAGCCAGTTACCTCATCATAGAAGCTAATCAGATTGGTCAGGCACAACTTGCCCTTTATGAATCCATGCTGACTATTCTTGATTACTTTCCCTTCTTCCAAGTTCTTCAAAATGGATTCTTTGAGGATCACCTCCGTGATTTTTCCAGGGACTGAGGTAAGACTGACTGGCCTATCGTTCCCTGGGTCATCCTTCTTCCCTTTCTTAAAGATGGGCACTACATTTGCCTTTTTCCAATCATCCGGGTCTCTCCTGATCTCCACGACTTTTCAAACATAATGGCCAAAGGCTCCTCAATGACATCTGACAACTCCCTCAGTACCCTCGGATGTATTAAGTCCAGACCCATGGATTTATGTACGTTTAGCTTTTCTAAATAGTTCCTAACCTGTTCTTTCCCCCCCAACGGCTGTTCACCTTCGTCCCATATTGCGTCACTTAACGCATTAGTCTCTGTACAGTGGCATAAAGATACAGTAGAATTTTTTGGAAAAGTGTTTGGAATTTGCTGCCAGAGTCATTATTTATTTTATTAATAACAATAATAGAGGCTAGAAGCCAGCATTTGATAGTTAGGATGGTCCTTTGAAAATAGCTTTATGTTTTGAACAGAAATGGTCCTGGCTCCAGAAAACTCACAATTTAGATTTATATATATATATATATATGTATGTAAAAATCAAGGTTGGGGGGCAAATGATAGGGAAGATGCATAGATTTGTAGCTATATTTCTGAATTTCCATACATATGATTCAATGTACAATCTCTACGTACTTGTATTGTAATTTATGGAGTTTAGTAAGTTAGACCAGTGTTTCTCAAACTTTTTTTATAAAGTACCCTTTTAAAAATATATATATATGTGACCCCTTTAAAAAAAATTATAAGTATCTCCAGTACCTACAGTTTTCAGAAACACACATTTTTTTTTCTACCATTGCAACACATTTGTTTAAACAACTTAATCATAGCCAGGCAGGCAATGAAATTTTTGGGTGTAAAAAGTACAAAAATAATAAAGCACTGTAAAACTTTTAAAAAAATCAGTTTTCTCCAAATTTCAGTTGTGTTGACGTACCCCCCAGACTTCTCTCAAGTACCCCCTAAGGGTTCTCATACCACTGGTTGAGAAACACTGAGTTAGACCACTTTCTTCTCGAACAGTCTCCTTCTTACCTCCTTCTCCTCTCTTAACATGTTAAAATTGTCCTTCCCCTTCCTTTGGAACCAGGGCCAGATTAAGACCTTTAAAGGCCCTAATCACTGAAAAGATTATGGTGCCTCCACCATATGTAATTCAAAATAAAAACAATACTATGCCATAAAATCTCTTCTTTTTTTTGTGCCCCTGCTTTGCTGGTGCCCTAAGCATATGCTTAGTCTGCCTATTGGGTAATCCATATCTGTCTGGAACTTCTCTGGGTGCATATAACAAGCTATATGAGGCGGACTCCAAGTAAGCCCTATGGGAAGTTTGCAATGAAGATCAAATTGAAAAGCAATAGAAAGTTGGATGTAGCAATTGATGAAAACTTTTATATTCCACTCACTTTTGTAGCTTAAGCATAATGCAAATTGTTAAAAAACAAAAATTCAAGAACAAACCAACCCATGATTTAAATTTGGTGTTAAGGGCTTAATCAGGAGAGGATTAAGTAAATGCTATGTTGGTGAGAATTTAATATGTTACCTGCCTCTGGAAATTTCCACTACATGCATCTGACAAAGTGGGTCTTTGCCTACGAAAGCTTATGCTCCAACACTTTGGTTAGTCTATAAGGTGCCACAGGACTCCTCGCCGCTAATACGATACTGTATCAGAGAATATGATAATATATAGATAATATGCAATGATGGCTGCTGTGTATACAGAGTCTGGCTTCATTAATTAAATAGAGAAGGTATAAACAAGAAAAAAAACTAATTATTTGTCTCATTTTTCCTTTTCCTCTCCCTTCACAAAGAAAGAGCAAAAGTTGTGACTTTATCTATTGAAAGTAAGGTACCAAATAAAAATAATCACTACTACTTATACTGTATGTCATTGAAAAACATTAAAATCAATCAGTGGTCCTGCAGCACCTTAGAGGCTAACAAAAAAATTCAGATGGTATCATGAGTTTTCGTAGGTACAACCCACATGACAATTCATGATACAATCTACATTTTCTGTTGGTCTCTGAGGTGCTGCAGGACCATTGATTGTGTCCTTGTTTTTCCGTTAGAGACTAACATGGCTACCCTACTGTATGCCATTGCTACTTCAAACCAAACTCTAGTTGGTTTGGAAGTGGTGAAGAGACCAATAACAAATAAACTAGTGTTTATAAAGGAAGTAAAATAAGAGCAAAACAAGAAAGCCAAAAACTCGTAAGCAATTTCTATTGTCTTGTTTTCCCTTTTTCTCCTCTATTCCAAAGAAACAATATGAGAAATGATGAGCTATAAAAGAGCAAAAGGAAACAGTCTCTTATGCTCTTTGCCAAAATAATTGTCCAGATTGCAAAGGACCGATTAGTTCAAAAGGAGTTGATGGAGTGCAAGGAGAATCATATGGCAGCTCTGAAATGCTCAAGTCCTCTCCATACAAGAAATAAAAGTACATTGTACAGCGTGGCTCCTATGAAAGAGTCTACTAAGGACAATCTGCCAAACAGGGGAATACAGCAATTTCCCTGGAGTTATAGGAAAATGACTAAGATAACCACTGCACACAAAAATAAACATACACTGTACACAACAACAAAAGATTCCCAGTGGGAGAATCAGTCTCACCAATTAAAGGGGGGAAAGAGCCAACACACTTTAGGGAGAGGAATTTCTTTCGAACATTTCCATGTATCAACTAGAGCTGAATACTTAAGTCCCCAGTAATCAAATGTCTTTCTCTTTTTAAGAAAAAAATCCTGTAAGTTTGGACATTCTAAAGTGTTTTTAAATCTGACCCCAAGCAAAAAACAAGAACAAGAACAACCCTCTGCTTTCACTGTCAAATCACAAATTATTTTAATTGATACAGCAGTTCCCTTACTCTCACTTTTGAAAACATCATTGGGTCCCTCGCGTTAACTCTGAATTAAAAAAGAAAACAAAAATATTCCTCAGTACAGTCATCAGTCCTCCCTACCAATAACTTCTGGGCATATATAATGAAAAATGCATTTAAAAAAAATTCCTTCATTCAAAAATGTCTCCATATCAAAGAGACATGCAACAATATACATACAAACAAAACAACACTGCAGAAAGGCTAGATGTATAGAGTTTTTACAGCTTTTTAATATTTTCACATTAAAATTGAATACAACTAAAATAAAAATAGGTACTTCTGAGTCCCTCTTCATGTAGTTCTCTGTCCCCAAAGCCCTGAAATAGGCTGCTTTTCCAACGAAGGCAAAGGATGCCACAAGAAAATTAGAATCATAGAACCATCAAGCTGGAAAAGACCTCAGAAGGTCATCATGTCCAGCCCCCTGCTCTAGGCAGGACCAATCCCAACTAAATCAACCCAGCCAGGGCTTTGTCAAGCCGAGACTTAAACACCGCTAGGGATGGAGACTCCACCACCTCCCTAGGTAACCCATTCCAGTGCTTCACCACTCTCATAGTGAAATAGTTTTTCCTAATATCCAACCTGGACCTCTCCCACCACAACTTGAGACCATTGCTCCTTGCTCTGCCATCTGTCATTACTGAGAACAGCCTTTCTCCACCCTCTTTGGAACCTCCCTTCAGGAAGTTGAAGGTTGTTATCAAATCCCCCCTCACTCTTCGCTTCTGCAGATTAAACAGACCCAACTCCCTCAGCCTCTCCTCATAAGTCATTTGCTCCAGTCCCCTAATCATTTTGGTTGCCCTCCACTGGACCCTCTCTAATGCATCCACATCCTTTTTGTAGTGGGGGGGTCTAGAACTGGACACAATACTCCAGATGTGGCCTCACCAGAGCCGAATAAAGGGGAATAATGACATCTCTGGATCTGCTTGCAATGCTCCTTTTAATGCAACCTAATATGCCATTAGCCTTCTTGGCTATAAGGGCACACTGTTGACTCTTATCCATCTTCTCATCCACTGTAACCCCCAGATCCTTTTCTGCAGAACTACTACTTAGCTGGTTGGTCCCCAGTCTGTAACAATGCTTGGGATTCTTCCGTTGCAAGTGCAGGACTCTGCACTTGTCCTTGTTGAACCTCATCAGGTTTCTTAGGATGACCATGAACAGGAGCAGCTTTATCATCAAAGGAATCCTGCTGACCAGTAGCAGCAGTTTTCCCCCAACCAGCCAAAGAAGGAAGAACAGGCAGAATAGCACAACGTGTAGTACAGGATTAAGTGGTATCATCTTGCTAGATAGTCCAACAGTGAAAAACCTGGTGGCCTTCTCAAGCTCCTAACCACAGTCTTGTTCTGTGAGAATGGCTGTGTAGTTGAGATGTAAAATCCCATTTATTTGGTTAATCAGATAAATATGTTGAACCATTTAAGTGATTTTAAAGGGTGCAGGTGAGGGAAGGGGCTGCTTCAGCCCTGGAGAGCTGGAGCAGCCCCTCACCCACTGAAGCTGGGCTGGAGCAGCCTCTCTGCTACAAGCTGAGCATATTCCAGGCTGGTCCTCTCTGTGGTGGGCCTGGGGATGTTGCAGACAGTGATTGTCTGCAGTGCACGAGGGATCATTATGGACAGAGACAGAGTCATCTCTGGGGGGACCTAGCTCCCTCTGGTTGATGGTTAACCAGAATCGGTTACCCTGTTAAGAGTGATGCTTACTTGTTAACCAGCTAACTGGTTAGCCTTTCACATCCTTGCTGTAGACATGTAGCTATAATATAGCTTTATGCAATATAATGTGCCTCAGTGTCACATTATATTGCATAACTATCAGAAAGGAACAGCTTAGTGCTGTTGGTAAAGATGGAAAATATATATCAGACAGGCTGTTTCTGTCTGTCATTGATTTTAAGGCAGCAACAGACCAGAAGGGTCCTTGTGACCCTTTTACCCTTAGGATTGTTTTTTTCTTTAATATAAGAGTGTGAGGATATCCTCTATTATGGAAGAATTTGTAATAGCAGTAGTTAATTTAATCTTAGAATGTTTTGAATATAGATTTCTTTCTACAAAAGCAACTACATATTATTTGTTTGTGTGAGTGAAGAATGTGAGTGTTTCAAAAGAGATTAGTCTGAAATCCAGCACAACATCCAGGTGATCAGAGGAGAGGCCAGAGACTTAGAAACACCAAGCAGCTATCAAATGTACCCATTGTATTTGATGACAGAGTAAACGTAGTTTGACCCTGAAGTTAGAAGCAAGCACCCCCAAACCAAAATCCAGAAAAATCATCAGCAGACTGATGTTAAACAACAGTGAAAACAATCTACAGATAAACATATGTTGCAAAGTGACTGATTACAATATGATACTTATCTCTTTTTCAATCCATATTATTCCATAGACTTTGCAACATAACTTCTAAAAGGTGGGGTGTATTACATGGGTCTTTGTGTTCTGCCCTGTCAAGATAGGGAGCATCAGTCTAGACTGACAGAGCCTAGCTCCTCTCTTGCACTCAGCCTAACTGGCTACTAGGTCAATGTGAGAAATGTTGGCAGGATTTTCTGTGTGTGTGTGTGTGTGTGTGTGTGTGTGTGTGTGTGTGTGTGTGTGTGTGTGGTTTTTTAATTTTTTTTCAATAAATGCAGAGTATTGCCTTTTCCCTTAAAAAGATCCTGTGTGCTTCTTATAAGCATAATAGCTGTTCAGAGGCAAACCACATCTCTCAACTCATAGCAGGATAAAAGTCTGAGTTGGGGCTGTAAGACAAGCCAAGGGAACATCCTGTCTGTGTGTCCACTATTAGCCTGTATTATATCCAGCCCAAAGGGAAGCTGGCTTCCCGATTGGTGACTAAGGGTGTGTCTAGACTACAGGGTTTTGTCCACAAAAGTGGACTTTTGTCGACAAAACTATATCTGCATCTACACTACCACTGAGTTCTATCGACATAACGTCGACAGAACTTGGCAGTTTTGTTGATGGCAGTAAACCTCATTCTACGAGGAATAACGCCTTTTGTTAACAGAGTTCTGTTGACAGAAGGTGTTATTGCATCTCCACTGTCCTTTGCGTCTACACTCTCATGTCGACAAAGCGACTTGCTTTGTCGACAGAACTGGATGTAGTCTAGATGCTCTTTGTCGACAGAAGCTTTGTCGACAGTATCTGTCGTCAAAGCCTCTGTTAACAAAAGCCTGTAGTCTAGACGTACCCTTAGGGATTGATGCTGGAAGGGCATCTGCATGGTTGCTAAAGGTGATTGCATACATGTAAAATTGACTGTTGAAGATAATGGTGATTATTTCTTACTGTTAGCATAATGGAGTGATTTGAGAGAATAATTGTCGTCGCAAAGGTTGCAGAAGGGTGTATTACATACTAATTTGTATTTAACTGA
>JANRFK010001234.1:39846563-39856890 GCA_030068395.1 Apalone spinifera
AGCAGTTTTCAGCTATCTAAAAGGGTGTCATAAGGAGGAGGGAGAAAACTTGTTAACCTTGGCCTCTGAGGATAGAACAAGAAGTAATGGGCTTAAACTGCAGCAAGGGAGGTTTAAGTTGGATATTAGGAAAATGTTCCTAACTGTCAGTGTGGTTAAACACTGGAATAAATTGCCCAGGGAGGTTGTGGAATCTCATCTCTGGAAATATTTAAGAGTAGGTTAGATAAATGTCTGTCAGGGATGGTCTAGACAGTACTTGGTCCTGCCATGAGGGCAGGGGACTGGACTCGATGACCTCTGGTCCCTTCCAGTCCTAGTATTCTGTGATTCTATGGCCCTGTCAGACCATGAATGTTGCCAGATGAAAGAGTCCCAGATTTGGGAGGTTCAACTTGTATTGGCTCTAGTTCTGTCCTATTTTGAAGGCTGTCACACAATTAGAGGATCACTATAATATTTTCTGTGACCTATGTATGCTTATACAATTTTTTACCATATTTATATAATTTGTAAATCTCTTCTTAAGCAGCTGCTGTGATGTTGGCAGACTAATTGTCAGCTCATGGCAAGGTCTCCATGTCTCAATGGGACACTGACAGACATATAATATAACTGTAATCTGCCAGGCTCATTTAATGGTTAATTTAAAATTACTAAATAGTATGGGTGGTGGGTTTTGTGGGAGGAGAGAGGCTGAACATCCTCATACAGCCTATTGTGGACCCTCTTGCAGGCCAGTGTTCTTCTTGCAGGGAGTCAAGGTTGGATATGTTTCCTGCCCAATGGTCTGGGGGCAAAGAGCCCTGGGTCTGTGGGCACAATGGCCACACTGTGCAGGAGTTGTGGGCACTGAAGTTGGGGCACACCAGGGTTGGAGCCTTGCTTCACTGCCCCCAACTGAGCAGTGCTGGGGTCATGGGTCACAGTGGATGCGCTGTGAGCTCCTGCAAGAATGGGGAGGTTGAATAGGGGGGCATAAAGGGAGGGACTGGGAGCATGTCCCCCCATTTATACAGAAATATTGCTGGCTGTTCCCCTTGGTCAAGGAGTGAGGGGACAGTGCACAGTTTGTTGCATTCCTCACTCTGACTGTGGAATGCAGGGTGCATTCCCAGCTAGGGGTCATGAATCTCTTCACCAAATATGCCCAGAGGAACTGCATCAGTCATGGAGAGGTGCTTCTCACCTGGCCCCCAGCTTCTGCGATGAGGGAGGAATGGGGCAGCCTGCATACTGAACTCCTTATTCCTAGTCCAACCCCAGAGCAGCGATTTAAATGAAGTATGTACATTTTCATTTTACTTTACAAAAAACAAAAATTAATTGAGGTAAGGACCTGAGCAATGCTAGGTAAATCTTCTAGTTATACATAACAAAAAAAGACCTAACTTAAACTTTATTTGGGTACTAAAGAGTTATGAATTAGTTTTGACATAAAAAAATAGTCTAAGAACCGCTAGCAGCATCTTGGACAGATGGTTCTGCTCACATAAATAGCCATGCATTAATCTTGTGATTTACAGTGAAAGAAATTATATCTAGATGAGCCTTTTGCATATATTCAGCTGTGTTAGACACATACTCATACAGGTGCTTAAATATTTGTACCCAATCCTGTATCTGTTGTTCACATGAGTAATCCTTAAACATGAACACAATCTCCTTCTCCTCTGCTTCAGTGACTTATGTACACTGTAATGTCATGCAACCTTATCCAATAAAGAGGCAACTTAAGAAGACCCCAGTGAGATTGTATCAGGATCCTGGTTGAGACTTAAAATAGGGAGTGGTTGCTTGCACCCTTTTCCCAAGCTTGTACTTTTGTGCCTTGTCAGACACAGTGTGGGCTGAAACCTATAAAGAATTGCCCAGCACCAACTGTGCTAAGAAGGTATATAATTTTTTAAGATATTCTATACCTGCAAACATTTATAATTAAATACTTCAATTTCATGACAGAACAGTTTGTTTTCCAAAATGGTTCTCCAAAGCTTTCCATTGTTTTTATTTATTTCTGGTGACATGAAAACCTGCATTCATTTCTTACTCCACATTCATAACTTTTCAAAGCAAATCTTAGTATAGTAATGTTGTTGTTGGCTTGTACTGACTAGAAGAATGAAATGAATGTTTCTTTCTGCTAGAATATGATTTACTAATACAAAGGTATTCTTTTTCCATGATTGAATTCTTTCTTTATTTAGCCAAATGGTTTCCACTGAAGAAGGCTTAAAATTTACATAATACATCTTCCCAATGACATTGCAAGAACAAATTAGACATAAAATCACTTGAACATACTGCATGGAATAATTCAATTTGTACAAAATGCAGTACAAATAAACACAGAACTAATATAATAAGAATCATACTGTTCACATAAATAGCCATGCAGTGATCTTGAAAATATTTTGTGATTAACACCACTAAATAAATGCAAAAGGCTCAGCCAAGTATAATTTCTTTCACTGTAAGACACATTCTCATACAAGTGCTAAAATAGTAGAATTGAATCCTGCATCTCTTATTCACATGAGTAATCCTTAAATATGAAGGCAATCTCATGGTCCTCTCTTTCATAGTTATGTACACTGTGATGTCATTGCTATGCAATCTTATACAAAAATGGGGCAACTTATTTTCATTAGAAAATAATGAAAATTTTACAAGTTCAGTTCAGTTTTGATTAGAGATGTACCAGAACCACAAAACTCAGATGTGGATTCCTAACTAAACTTTAAGCCTGCCTTTCAACCTCCTATTGCCAGAAATATTTCAAGCAGGTTAAAACCATTCCTTTGCTCGTGGTAGTGATAGGGTTAGGATGGTGTCTGCAAGCCTCTCTTTGACATGAGAAAGTGCCACTAAGACAGCTCTGAGACCACAGCTACCAGCTGAATCCAGAGCTTTTGGAGGCAGCAGGAGATGGACATTCATGATAATGATGCATTGTGTGCAGCACATGGAACGCCAGAGAGCATGTGTGATTTTTGGACAACCCAAGTGAGTTATATGCATTGTGAGGTAGCATTGTTAGGGTAGCCCATAGGTGTTTAGACATGAACTTTTTAAATTATTAAATGATTGATAAAATATATTCGTGATTCTTCTATAGTTAATATATATATTAAGTGATATATGAGAAATGCTATTTCGGATATTTAAAATGGTGTATACAGATCATGCAAAAGTTAATTTACAATTTTGGAAGAAGAAAATTGCAGTGTGAATTGGACAGAGGGGGATTGCATTATGTGAAGTAGTGTTTATCTGTGTCTCCATACTAAATATTGTAGAGATTTTAGCTGAAAGCTTTAGGCATCTTAAATTCTGGTAGGGATGGTAACCCTCAATATAAATGAGGCTCATGATCTAGAAAAATATATATAAATAAATAGACAGACAGGCAAAATACAGATCAGCAGAAGCATCAGAGATATCTTTGCTTTGAATGCTTTTGAAAGGACTTTGCAGCTCACAGTATTAATTTATCATTTACATATATCATAAAATATAGGGGGGTATGCAATATTATGACATATTAGATCATGTAATTTTATACTCTCTTGGCTACAGATACAATCAGTGAGAAAAATCCTGGCCCCATTGAGGTCAGAGAGAGTTTTGACATGGATTTGAAAAGGAGTCCAGATTTCCCCCAATGTGTTTTTTCTGCTACAGTTCAACTCTAAATTTAGCCAATTAGGTCAACTACTTAGCCTGTTTAGATTTGTCACCAGCACTGCAATAAAAATCTTATAGGTTCTAATCTCTCTCTTGTAGTCTTTCCTAGTTGTACAGACATAGCTAACTTAGACCAACTATTTATTTTCTGACCTACTGCACTTCAGCTATATATGAGCCATGGAAAAAAAAACATTAGCCTGAGAAAATTTTTTACCAGTTGTAAAAAAAGTGGCTGTGGAACTTATTTGGCCTCTTTGTTGTGCTAAACAATTAACTTCTCTTACTTAGCATTGGAAGTAACCGGGACCACAATAAGCAAAGTAGCCATGGCATGGGAGGATAGTTGTATTTAATGTTTCTTTGAGTGGCCTCACTGAACCAAACTAAATACTGTATATGAAAACCCTCTAATGCTACTGTTTGTTTGCTTAATTTAGAATTTCTGGAGAAGAACTTAAGTTTCAAGGATGAACTTGGCCCACAACATTGTTTCTATACTTGTTTGTATTCTGGAGCTTACATTTTACTGGCAACTGCTCATTGTATCTGCTGATCTCTGATGTTCCAGCAGCTAGTATTCTACTAATTCATGTTTGTCTCAAGGCTGTTGTTCTTCCCTTCCAGATGATTCCACATGAATCAGTCTTCTCTGTGAGGTATCGTTATAATAATATCTTACAATTTCCAAAATACATTACTTAAAGAAAAAAAGAAGAAAATACATAAAGTAGCAAAGCAGTAGTCCAGTAACATTTCATTTTTGCTACCTTCATTTTTAATGAACTTCATTACATTTGCCTTTTGATTTATTGTGGCATCAAAATACAATTTATCCAGGACCCTTTCACTAATGCTGAATTTAATATTTTGTCCTAAGCCAAATAAGAGGCAACTTCATAAAGGGGCAGGTATTTTAGATCTCACAAAAAAGTAAAATAAGCCCTATCACAGACGGCAGGAAAAAATGTAATTTTACATTAAAAAAATACTGAATTGAGCACAATATTCCAGGAATAGCTTAAATTACAGAAAAAGTAGAATGAAGGAAAAAACAATTTCATTAGTGTGTAAAAGTAGAAAGGTTGTTTATCATATGTGTGGGATCTTGTGTGCTGCCATATAATTTCCATTACCAAAATTTAATTAATATAGCAATGTTTTGAGTTCAAATGCTTGCTCACTGAATGAAGCTCCCATATAAATTCATGATCTTCTTGTCCAAAGTTTAGAAGTGTATTGATGTCTATATTCTGAATCTGTATACATATTTCTGTCTTAGCTGAAGTTGTGTCCACCTGGCCTTATTTAAATGCCTTTATTGCAACTTGCAAGGAAATTACTGAAGCATACTCAGATGTAAAAATTACTCAGATGTAAATTCATAGTAACATTAAGAATGTCTAAGCTATTCCTTTAAAAAAAGACCGAATATATTCAAATTTTTGTTAAAAAATGGAGCATATGACATCCTCTATTCCAAATTTTTCACAACTATGTATAATCATTGTACAGTAACACATATTAGAAAGGACATGCAACATACTGGATGTGAAGTGTAGAATTCAGACTAAAAATCTATTTTATAAATTACCCAAATTCTGAAGAATTATAATCATTGGGTAAAGATAAAATCTCAAGATAATATCATTGTTTATTAATTTTAATTACATCATCTTCTTTATGGAGAGAGAAAGCAAAATGATTATAAAATGCTTAGTATTGTTCTCAGCCGGTATTTGTCATAGTGGGCCATGGGCTCACTTTGGGAAAGCCACTTGTGGGCCTGTAATGCTTTTTTTCAACACAGTCCATGGCCATGGAGCCTAGCAGCTCCCATTGGGTCCGATTTGCCATTTCCATGGGAAGTGGCATGGCCTGGCATACCCATCAGTGTTCTAGAATCTGTTTTATGTTTATAGCATATATACAGAAAAGTTACATACAAACATGAATACTCTTTCTAACAGGTGGAAATATAACACTACTTATTCCTTCAAACTCAGAATGACCACACATAAAACCCCCAAACATGAATAGAGAAAACAGGCTGCTCTCTAAGGCTATGTCTACACAGAAGGGTTATTTCAGAATAACTGACATTATTCTGAAATAACATAGTCTGCATCTACACTACAAAAAGTTATTTTGACATAAAGTTGAAATAATGTCTCTTACACCAAGTCCTGGAACCCTCATTTTACAAGGAGTGAAGGAAGTTAGAGTGAAGTCAGACTTCCTTCTGCGTATACAGCGCCAAAAGCTGAAAAACTATTTTGACTTGATCTACGCAATGGGCGTAGCTTAAGTTGCGTAGCTTATTTCAGCTTTAGCCCTGCTGTGTAAATATGCCCAAAGACAACAAGGCACAACGCACCCCAGTTTGCTTTAAACTTGATGTTTCCACACTAGCCTTCTGCTGACTGACTCAGATGCCCCAGATCACATGGCTTCCCTTCTAGTCTGCAAGCAGGACCAGGAAATCCCTCAGACTTAATGTGCAAGTTGTGATAGAATTCTCCAGAACAGCATTCTGGAAACTTTTTCAACTCATTACCTTCCCCATCTCCAGAATGTCCTCTTAACTGGCAGGTGCCAGTCCCAGGCCAGCCAGTTCTTTTTCCTCACTGGCTATAACGTGTCCTCTAAGCTGACAGAGGTAAGAGCAGAGGGTGCACAACTGTGGGTTAATTCAGAGTTCTGGGGTCACTGCAAGCAAGACCACACATGGCAGCATGTGGGCAAGAGCTCCTGGGAGGCCAGGGTAGAAGCAGCGCTGGGCAATATCAGGAGCCAGGTAGTGGGGTGTTCTGTAAAATGGAGCTCCACATGGGGAGCAGGAGTTAGGGATGATCGGTATTAGGGAAGTGGAAATGAGATGGGCTTTACAAAGAGGTACCTTCTGATCCTTTGGCATCCGCCATCTCTCCAGTTGCTTCTATCTGCTTCCCAGCTCCCCCTCCCTATTATTTCTGGTCCCTCCTAGCACTTCCCACTGCTCTGTATTCTGATATTTCTTCTTCTATTTTTTTAAGGTCTCCAGCACTGTTCACACTTTTTGATAGTTTGTTTTCATCCACTTTCCAATCCACAACACGTGGTTTGGCTAAGGTATGTGTCTCACAGCTCAGTTCAGTGTGCTTGCACATATGTGTGTGCAGAGATGGACTTTGCACTGACTAGGGGGTTGGCTGGTCTGTTATCATGGCTACCACCAGCACCAAAGGATTGATACAATAGCTAGGCTAAGTAGAGCTTAGGGCAGCCTGCGACATGCACCTTACATCAACAACAGAGGTGGGTTAACATATGAGCTATTATACCAATTCTACTCTGGGGGGAGGGCCTTTGGTGGCAGCTACATGGGTTCAGAAACCGCCAGCACTGAAGCACACAGTGGATGCTTTGCACCTCAGCATCTAGGGTATTCATTCTACCAGCATGATCCACTCTAGTGCAGAATAACTGAGTGGGTCTTGGAAATGCAATTTGTAGCATCATGCTTTTTCCAGCCCTGTTAATAATTAATGGACAGATATATTCTAGCATCTTATTATCAATCTAAATGTTAGTAACCACAAACATGGTGAGATTTACTGTTGTGTAACAAGCTAGTTCCTACTTTATTTCTCTTAATTCATGTGCAGAATAAAAATGCCTAAAATTATATGTTTGGAATTTAACAGCTGAATGTTGCTCTAACTCATCATTGATTAAGGAGATTGCTGCTTACTTTCTTGTACTTCTGGAAAGATAATTTGTCTCTTTTTGTTCAGATACACATATAAGGAATTTCAACTTACTTCTGTGGTGTTGATTGCAGAAAGTCAGAGATGAATTCTTGAGTAAAACTTATGCACTATTGCTCCCATGCTGCTCCCTTTCATCCTCACTCACCCCTCTCCCCCGCTCCTGCCCCAGCAGCCACCTCTTCCTCCTCTCACTCAGTCTAAGGGCATATGTACACGCATGGAAGATCAGCATTGATGTGTTCAATCTTCCGAGGTTTGATATAATGGGTCTGGTATAATGGGTCTGATGTGCAAGAGATGTGCTTTTGCACAAAGGCACATGCCAGTTTAGACGCTCCATTACATCAAACTCAGAGAGTGTCCCCGTCGACACTGGTACTCCTGCTTTTTATGAGAAACAAGGGAAGCCGAGGAGAGTGTTTTTTCCTGTTGATCCCCCACAGTGTGAATGATGCAGAAACGAGATATAAGATACATTGACTCCAGGTACATAATTTATATAGCTGGAGTTGCATATCTTACTTCAACCTACTGCTGTAGTGTAGACCACGCATAAGAAACTCTTTTCCAGAAAGGGGTAGCAATGGGTTCTTTTCTCTTCCATCTAGGTTGGGAGAGTGTAGGAAAAGAGCTGGCAGTTCTTATAATTTCTTCTGCCATTTGTTGGGTAGGAACAGTGTAGCTGGTGAGGAAACATCTCCTTTGTTAAATTCCAGGGTGACATAGAGATGTTTGTCTCCCATATTCTCCACAGACAGAGAAAGTTGGCTCCCTTTTCCCATTTTTTCCCTATGCTTGCAGAAAAAAAAAGAGGAGAAGAGTCCAACCCAGCAATTCAAGTTGCTTTATCATGTGAAATGCTGTACATATTTTCCCCTTCTTATGTATATCTAGTCTCATCACAACATGCCAGAAGGTATTTTCCATTTAAAAAAAGAGAAAATTATTGCAGTATTGGGGCTGGTTTCTCCCATTTCGGTGTGGCTACGTCTACACTGGCATGATTTTCCGGAAATGCTTAAAACAGAACAGTTTTCCATTATAAGTATTTCCGGAAAAAGAGCGTCTACATTGGCAGGATGCTTTTCCGGAAAAGCCCTTTTTCCGGAAAAGCATCCGTGGCCAATGTAGATGCGCTTTTCCACAAAAAAGCCCCGATCGTCATTTTCGCGATTGGGGCTATTTTGCGGAAAACACTACTGTGCTGTGTACACTGGCCCTTTTCCAGAACAGTTTTCCGGAAAAAGGACTTTTGCCCGAGTGGGAGCAGCATAGTTTTTCCGGAAAAGCAGCTGATTTCTTACAGTAGATTGTCAGTGCTTTTCTGGAAATTCAAGGGGCCAGTGTAGACAGCTTGCAGCTTATTCCGGAAAAGCGGCTGATTTTCCGGAATAAGTGGCCCAGTGTAGACACAGCCATTGTGTAACTAGCACAGTATCTTGTGGAAGTAACACACAGTCACACACAAGTATGGAGTTTAAACTTTGTTATTAGTAAAGAAACCTGGGAATACGACAATTCTGCGTTTAGAGTATGGTGAACACACACTTATGGGGAAGACATTCTATTCTCAAGCTAGTCTGCTCTTTCTCAGACTGTCTGCTCCAGTTCAGCCATACTTATTGTCTCTTCTGCTGGTATCACAGATGCATGTGTAACTAAAGATATAAATTTTTTTAATTAAAAATTTCATTGGCCTTACTTTGCTTATGTCCAGGCAAACATATAAAATGTGTCTACATTGGCACGATCTTGCGCAAAAGTGGCCACTTTTGCACAAAAACTTTCTGCCTGTTTACACTGTCCGCGAGTTCTTGTGCAAGTACACTGATGTTCTAATGTATGAAATCACTGCTTCTTGAGCAAGAACTATAATGCTCCCGCTCAGGAATAAGCCCTTTTGTGCAACTGTTCTTGCGCAAGAGGCCAGTGTAGACAGGTAACATGAATTTCTTGCGCAAGAAAGCCCTATGGTTAAAATGGCCATCAGAGCTTTCTTGAGCAAGAGAGCATCTACACTGGCAAGGATGCTCTTGCGCAAAAGCAAATCTCTTGGACAAAGGCACGTGCCCATGTAGACACTCACTTCTGGAAGAGTTTTTGCACAAGAACTATTCCGCAAAAGAGTTCTTGCACAAAATCATGCCAGTGTAGATGTAGCCATACTGACAGTAGCAATTCACAAGCACAGCATAGACTGAGAAAGATACTCTCCTTATTTTCCCAATAGACTAATTTTTGTTTGGCAAATGTTGCTGTCTTCCTGGCTCACATTTTCCAGATCATTTCTAACTTCTTCACTTTTAGTAATTAATATATGTTTCTTTCTGATTTCCTTTTTTGTGCATTTTTTTCATTTTGAGGGGCTTTTATTTCTAGTTGTAAGATCCCGAAATGCAACTTTCTGCTCAGGAAATAGTGGGAATGGGAGAAATCAGACATTTGGGGATTTCTTGGTATTCTTTTTTTCACAACAAGGTCTGAAAAAACATTGTACTATGAATAAATACAGTGGTGTCAGGTGTATTGAGAGAATTACATTTTCTCAGCTGTTACCAATTCATTTAGTGCCAATAGTAGATTCTGACTCTGAAAACATGGGGGTACTCTCTGGGCTACTATCTTATTCAAATAAAATTAAAAGAATGTGTACAGTAAATCTATGTTTTGATCACCTATCTAGCAAAGATATACTTCGCAGTGTAACTATTCAAGCTACGTCTGGTATCACTGCTCTATAGCCAAAATGATCATTTATATAACAAAAATGATGCTTAAAATTGTTGATTGGCTCTAGTTTTCAAGATATGCTATTGGGTCAGTATATCTTGACTTTGGAATGGTGGAGGATAAGTGAGTTATAAAGGGAAGGGATCTCAATTTAAACC
>JANRFK010001234.1:39881457-39895432 GCA_030068395.1 Apalone spinifera
AGCCTAATCTACATGCCTCTGGCGACAGAGGCATGTAGTCTAGATGTACCCTGACTGATTTCAGGCCATCTTTCTGCTTCTCTCTTCTATGATTCAATAGTAGGAGCAGCCAGAAGGGGAGCAGCAACAGTAAATATGGCAGCAAGTAAGAGCATTAAATACCACATTCCCTTTGGTAAGACTTCCCACCTCCAGAGAGACTCTCTACTCCCTTCACTAGCCAAACTCCAGATTCCCAAGGGCCTTCTTTTCCAGTCGGTCTGTTGCCCAACACAGCTCCAGAAAATCTTGGACTCCCTGTTAACAGAGATGGATTCCACACCCTGAGCCACCCTAACCGTTTCTAGGCATTATCTACCTACAGTCCCCTTCCTGGATACCATCCCGCCTACTTGCACCTTTCATATCTTTCTCCCTACAGTGGCATGGAAATTACTTAAGTATGCAAATTAGTTGAAATAATTTACATTAATCATCACATATGGAGCTGCACAAATTTTGAGAGCTAGGCAATTCATTTGCCATTGGTGGTTACCTTTCTCTCTCATGTTGGGAGGTAAGGAGAAAAGACCCCTCTAGTGCTGGTGCTTTCTCCAACAGACCAGGAGGAAAGCAACTGAAACTAAGGTGCAGAGAAGGCCCAAGACACCTACACACATTATGCAAAGTTAGGATGCGGGGGACAGAAAACCAAATATGTTACCTTATATAACCTATGTCTCTTGGAGGAGATGGGTGGAGAGAATGAACATAAAGAATACAGAGGTCCTCCCCACTCCACTCCACTCTTGACTTCTTCCACCTATAATCCTTTTTCCATTTCCCCTCATTGTTCTTTATAATTAGATGAATTACCCAACATCATCTGGGTCCTTCAGGGTAGGGAACTGGTGGTGTAAGGAATACTTCAACCCTCCAAACAGCTCCTCACTTTCCATATTATGGAAAGCAGTCCTTTTCCTGATGCTTATGGTTGTCTTGGTACAATCAAACCCTAACCTTCCTTTAAATTAGAAGAAGAGGAAGCTACATACCAAATTTGGTGGCTCTAACTCTTACCATTTAGAAGTTCTTGAACAAATTAACTCACAGCTAGACACACAAATATCTAAGGTGAGAATAGCTAAGGTAACACAAATTTGTTTTTAAAAGGCTCCATAGACAATTCTCCAGATTACAGATTAGTAAATCTAACTTCAGTACCAGACTAATTGGTTCAAACTGCAGAAAAAGCAACAATGATCATGTTCCCCTCTAAACATCTGATAAAGCTGAAGTCAACCTGGATTTTCTAAAAGGGCATGAATTACCAATCTGTTAGAACTATTTCAGAAGATCAACAAATGTGGAAAAGGTGATGCAGTGGATATAAAGTACTTGGACATTGAAAAACCTTTTGGTAAGGTCCCTCTCCAAAGGCTGTTAAGGATCTAAACAGACATGGGGTAAGGAAGAAGGTCCTCTCATGGATTAGTAATTAATTTATTCTTGCCATCAGTTTTCAGAATGTGGAGAGGGAAATAGTAGAATTCCCTCAGCTATATGTACTGGGACCATTGCTGTTCAACATTCATAAATGGTCTGGAAAAAAGCAGAAAATAGTGAGATGGGAAGTTTGCAGATACAATATTACTCATCAATCTGCAAAGAGTTCTAATAGTATTGCATAAAACTGGGTGGCTGGATGACAAAATGACAGATGAAATTCAATGCTGATAGGTGCAAAGTAATTGCATTGCAAAACCTAATCCAAACTATATTTATCTAGTGTGTTTCCCACAGGGGCAAAGCAAATTTTAGGTTACAGCTTATGAGGGATCACAAAATGATAGGCTCCAGATTAGAAAAGATCTTGGAGTCATTGTGGATAGTTCTCTAGGGACTTCTGCTTCAATGTGCCATGGCAATTAGGAAATATAACAATGTTAGGAACTATTTAGAAAGTGATAGATAACAGAACATTTCAAATGCAATGACACTATTTCAAAACATGGTTCACTCATACCTTCACTACTGTGTGCTGTTCTGGCTGCTCCATCTCAAAAAGGATAAATTATAATTGGAAATGATGAGTAGTCCTGTAGCACCTGAGAGACTTACATACATACATACATATTCCTCAGATGAGAGTGGAGAAAAATGTCATATATATACATTTACACACATTTGTTAGTCTCTAAGGAGCTACAGTACTACTCTTTTTTTTTTTTTAAGTTACAAATTAACATGGCTACCCCTCTGAGATTTATGATTGGAAATTGTAGGGAGAGGGGCAACAAAAGCAATTAAGGGCAGAGATCCTTTTCTCTGTGAAGAGTAACTAAAAGATTGGGGTTCCTTAGTTTCCAAGTATAAGCAGTGTCTGTACCAATGCTTCCAATGCAGCCAGCTCGAAGGAGAAAGGAATCTTGGGTGCGGTTATGCTCACTCCATTGTTTAGCCCTGTAAGGTATTCAACTGTTGTTATGTAAATTCAGTTCATGCTGGAAAGGGAAAGAAATCCTGGGTGTGCTTATGTAAATCCAGTTGAGTCAGCGCTATAGGCCTGATGGATACTCAATTGTTAGAATGGTGTTTTGCCTATTGTAACTAATTTGACTGTTGTGGGGGTCACAAACCATGTTAATCCTAAATGTAGGAATTGTAAAATATAACCACCATTGCTTAAGGGAGAGACAGTGTCATTGTAAAGAATCACGGATGGACAAGCCTTTCCCTTCCAGACTTAAGTGGATGGGATTGCGGAGGGGAGAGGGGGAAGCAGACCAGAGCTCTGAACCAGCAGGCTACATGCCCTCCAGGCATGAGCTGTAAGACTGGTTAAACCTGTTTTTTCCTGCCCCCCCCTCCTCCCCCTCGCCCTGTTCCAATGATAGAACTAAAACAGACCCCATAAGGAGTTTCTCTATTTTCTGCTGGCCTGCACTTTGGGTCAAGAGCTGAAATCACTGAGAAGCTGGAATCACAGAAAGCTGAAATCACTAGGTTTGGCCCAGGTCCAAACCCATTGGCAGCAGGTAGCCAGCAGGGCAGCTGGCAAGAGCAAGTGGTCGGCAGGCAGACAGCGGGAGTGGCAGAAGGCGGCCAGCAGGGTAGCTGGCAGGAGTAGGAGCAAGATCCCTCCTATCCCCACCGCCCTAAGGGTGGGAAGTAAGCTCTGAAAATCCCCTTTGAGCTCTGGTCTACCCTGACCAAGGTCAGCAACTGTGAGTGGCATACAGAGAAAGGCTGGGAATGTGAATGGGACACTTACATTACTAGACTTGTGAGCCTGAGAGGCAAAGGACATTGCTCAATCCACTTGAGTGGGAACATTTACTCGTGGGTTGGTTATGAACTCTGAGTTGTTTTCCAAAGTTAATCCCACATTACTTCTCTCCCTCTTTCATTAAAAGTTTCTTTTCTACATTCAGACTCTGTGCCTGCAAGTGGGGAAGCATTGCCTCTCAGTGGCACCCAAGGGTGACTGTGAATTTTCCAGATTACTGGGTAGGGGTTTAAACCAGTTCTGTGTAGGATGGATGAAAAGGAAGCCCTAGATATTGAACATGGCCCTGGTTGCTGCCAGCACTATCTGGCAGAAAGGTTACACAAGCAAGAACTAAAAGGGCCTGTGGTAGACGTCTACAAAAATGATGAATGATGCAAGTAAAGCGTATAAGGATGTATTAAATGTCCCTTCGCATAACTGAACAACTTGTGTCACAGAGTGGAACAAACAGGCTGCAGGTTTAAAACAAACACAAGGAAGTAGTTCACAGTCAACCTGTGGAATTCACTGATAGTGGTGTTATGAAGGCAAACTCTGAAGCCTCTGACATTGGATAATGTTGAAAGAAAGGATAGTGCGCTAGATGGATTTCTGGGTTGACCCATTTTGCCATTCATATGTTCTTATGCCCTACATTAGCAGTAAACTAATTGAAAATATAATAATTACACATATTTTATTGTGTGATCAAATGAAAGGAGCCTTATAAGATTTTAGTTTTAATCTGAGAATCTTTTCCAGCTCTGAATGTGAGTGACTATTTCAACAATTCTTAAAGTAACTCAATTGTAACCTTGAGGAGGGGGAAGTAATCTTCCTTCAAACAGCACTTCTGCAGAATAAAATAACCCCCTAAGTGTTCTGGTCACTTTGACTTGCTACCAAATCATGCTTTAGTCTGGGCATAAATTAAAAAGCTATTTCTCTGTTCAAATTCCGATGGGGTTGCTGTCTTGGTGTCTGTCTATTGAATTCAGATCAGATAGTGAACATACTGGGATAATATCCTGCAACAAAAAAACTTCAGGACCAGACTTCAAAGAGAAACTGTTGAGCTACAGTTCATCTTCAAGTTTGACACAATCAACTCAGGATTAAACAAAGACTGTGAATGGCTAGCTAACTACAAAAGCAGCTTCTCCTCTCTTGGAATTCACACCTCCAGATCAGCTACTAGAAGTGGGCCTCATCCTCCCTGATTGGACCCACCTGTCATCTCCAGCCTGATTCTGGCCTGCATATTTATACCTGCCTCTGGAAATTTCCACTACATGCATCTGACGAAGTGGGTCTTTGCCCACGAAAGCTTATGCTCCAAACACTTCGGTTAGTCTATAAGGTGCCACAGGACCCCTCGCCGCTTTTACTGGGATAATGTCATGATATTTCCATAATTTCTACAGAATTCTAAGTCTCAAACAAAATGTGTCAAACTGCTGAAATGTATTTAGATTGAACAGTAGCAATAAGTCTTTTGTTCTGAAAATATCTCAGATTGGGTAACAAACTCAGTGAATAATATGAGATTTGCCATCAAAGGGCTGGGTTATTTATCCAGTATATTTGCACAAGGCAAATTTTAGGTTTCAGCTTATGAGAGTAATAACCTTATATGAAACGGTGTGAGAAGCAGACAGCTACTCCAGCTCTCATGGGTGTATAGGGTGTATTTTGGCTGGAACTAGGACCAGGACTAGCCTTAGCTGCAACTTTAGCATGCCATCCAGCAGAAGTGAACCAGTGCAAAGGGGGAGGAAAGCTGTATCTGATGACACAAATTGCACCTTCAAAGACAATAGGAAATCAGGGACTAAATAATGCTTTGATGTATCTCGGCATTACTCATATTAGGAAAGGTTTAATTTTACTAACTAGCTTATAACTTGTAGTGGGCAATAACATGGCAACAGTTCACCAGGATTAGCTCCTGGTGGGATACCACCACTATATTTACCTGCAAAGCCACAGGTACTGGTGGTCATAGCTCTCATAGGCCATGGATTACTGTTCCCAGCTAATGGGAGCAGTGGGAAGTGGCACGGGCCAGAACACTGCTTCCCACAGCTCCCATTGGCTGGGATTGGTTATCCATGGCTAACAGGACCTGCGATCACCAGTACCTGCAGCCATTCTGGTAAATATAGAGATGGGAGCGTGCAAGGAGCTAACCCTGGCAGACAGGACCTGAGTCCCGGTATTTGCCCACCTAGTCTATATTCTAGCTCTCTGTAAAAGGACCTGGTATTTTATTTTATGTATGCTAAAAAGACAAATAAGAACATCAGGAAATAACACTGTTTCTGAATACAAAGTCATCAACAGTGAAAATTACAATCAGTGTAAGGGAACTAAAATTAAAATTTATTAAATCTCCCAGTTCTAACAAATGTTGAATAATGCAAGATCAGGTTTCAGTTGAAGCCTCAGGAAATTAGATATTTGTGCAACTATGGTCTGAAGTGCATATGAATTCATTAGCTTATACAATCCAAGTGATTTAAGACCTAATGTGCTTAAAAAAATCTTAAAAAATAAATACAAAAGTAAGCATTCTAGATATTTTAGAAAACCTTTTCAAAATGTTATTTAAAAAAGTTTTCTAGTCATACATGTTGGGATTGCAAAATTCACACAAATCCTCAGTTTGATGACCTTGATGTTATCCGGAATAGAGCTAGCAAAATTGTAGGCAAATAAAAAAAAATGGAGGAAGCAGTGGAAAATACATAAGAAAAGAATAAGAATGTTTCTCTTGAAAGCTTGAGTTAAGATTAGATTATAGCCATCAGGATCAAGGGCATATAGGCATGGCACATGGTGATTATGATTTATGGGAGTATTATAAAGGAAGAAAATCAATATATATTCTAAAAGTTGTATTTTACTCAGATTAATCTAACCCCCTCCCTAGGTTCATGGCGACAAAGAAGGCTGTGTTAAGCATTTCACTCCTCCCCTGCAATAGTTTCAGAACTGTTAATATATAAATCTTGCTCTAGAAAATGAAACTTTAAATATTTATAGAATTTTCATATTTAAAAAAAAATAAAAATCAGAAGGCAGAGTGTTCCATAAGTAAATTACATAAAATGCCCACAAAGGTTAAAATGCATATTATTAATGAACAGTTGTGATTAGCTACACAAAGGAATAATATGGTGAGTGAATGTATTATTCTTTTATGATAAATTCTCTTTTTGAAAAGAGAATTTTCCTTTTCAGGTATTCTTTCCAAATATTTGTTTTTTGTTTTGCAATATATGTTGAAGAGAATTATTTTTGAAGATCCATTTTTGTACTTTTGTTATATCAAGTGAGTCAACCTACTGTGTACACAAGCTTGTCGCGAGTTTAGAAATAAATTACTAAAAAATGGGCTTGTTTAGTTTGGTGAAGAACATTGAGAATTTTGAACAAGTAGGAGGAAGAAAAATTGTTCTTCTCCCCTAAAGATAGGACCAGAAGTCATGGGCTGAAATTGTAGCAAAGGTAGTTTTGATTGGACATTAGAGTAAAAGCCCAATTGTCAGGGTAGTTAAATGCTTAAGCTGCTTAGGGAGGCTGTGGAAGCTTTGTCATGGAGATTTTTTTAAAGAGCAGGTTAGAAAAAACCTGTTAGGAATGGTCTAGATAATACTTAGTCCTTGAAGTGCAGGGGACAGAATTAGAAAGCCCCTTGATGTCCCTTCCAGTTTTATATTTCTATTATTCTTTACTGTAGTTTATTATACTTAAATGATAGTATAGAAGTAAGCATTTCTAATTATCCAATTTCAGTGAAATAACCATTATAATTTATATAGAGAGCCAAGTAGCCTAATCTGTGGCCACAATCCTATGAGCTGATTTCAATGGGCGATTACAGTGCATAACTGAGGCTTATGATTAACAGCAATTGCAATTAATCTTCTGTTGCATAGAGAGATTTGAATGATTTTACCTAGGGACATTGAAATACAGTATTTACTTTTCCCTGCGTGTCTACATTCTCAATGGTAGTTTGATAATTGTTAAAAAGCACTCCCCCCCCCTCCAAAAAAGCAACAGTTGAGTAGCAATACGATAAAATAGACAGCCAAATGTCCATTTCACTGCAGTAGTTTTGCAATTGTAGGCCTAACTTATAAATACCTTAGTAGAGCTTACAAGCAAACATCTGAGAAGTAAAAAATATTGAAAACTTTATTTAATTGATGTTTATGTAAGAAGTGATCATAATAATACTACTAATAATATTACTTGATAATATTTTATCAAGTAAATTGTCATGTGCCACATGGTGAATCAATTGCCAAAAGGACTAAAGCCAATGAGTCCTGACTACTCAATATAAGTTGTTAGGTACATTGAGTTGACATCTTTTCTGTTGTAAAATTTACTTACTAAACTGTTAAATGTCAAGCAATTACAACAAAAAAAAGCATAGTTGGTTCATAAGATTTTTTTATAATTTTAACAATTTTAAGCCTTTTATTATCTTTAATTTTTCAGTTGTGGAAAATTGTTGGGGGATACACTAAGGTTGAAAAGTTAAAACTTTATAAATTGCTAAAACACAATTTTTCCAAGTTTTCAACATTGCAAAATAAATATCCCTAAATCAACAAATACACATTTTTAATATTCATTCATTATTCCATGTATAGCCATCCTAATTCAAAAAAATCACAGCTGTCATGGGTTCCACACAAGCTGGACTTACCACTGTACTGCTATACCCAGTCTGTCAAGCCTTCTCCCAGATTCCAGCACACCTACGGGTAGGGTCCCAGCTAGCTGCAGTTAAATGCACATGATATGTTAGTGAAGAGTCAGCGTGGCCTTTGTAAAGGAAAATCATGCATCGCCAATATCATATCATAATGGGCGAACATGTAGGTAGGAGTTATGCAATAGATGGAGATTGTACTTGGAATTTCAGAAAGCCTTTGACAAAGTCCTCTTAAAAGGCTCTTAAAGTGGGCAGTGCTGGGATATTGGAGGAACAGGGGGAGAAATCCTCTGGAGTTTATAAGATAGGACTGCATAAGATAGGAAACAAAGTGTAATAATAAATGTTTTTTCACAGCAGAGAGATGTAAATAGCAGTGTTCCCCAAAAGATGTGTACTGAGATCTGTGCTGTTCAACATTTCATAAGTGTTCTGGGAAAAGGTAAATAATGAGATGGAAAAATTTCTAGATACAAAATAACTCAAGATGGTTAAGTCTGGAGCAGACTGCAAAGAGTTACCCAGTCTTGTGAGTTCTTTTTGTATAACAGCAACAAGATGGCAGTTGAAATTCAGTGTTGATAAATGCAAAATTGATGCACATTGGAAAACATAATCCCAACTGTACATACAAAATAAAAGAGTCTACATTAGCTCTCCACACCCAAGAAAGGGATTGTGGAATCACTGTGGACAGTTCTGCTCAGTGTTCAGTGGCAGTCAAAAATAACAATGTTAGGAACCATTCAGAAGCAGAAAAATATGAATACAATAGATCAGATGCCCCGGAAGGAGTAGGGCCTTGGGATGAAGGGGTGGGGCCAAGGCAGTCAGCCCTAAGCACTGCTAGAGTGTGGTACCTCCCCCCAGCCCACAGAGATGCACTGATCACCTGGTACAGTGCACCACCACCCAGGCAGCAATTTAAAGGGGCCCAGGGCTCCAGCTGCCATGGGTCTGTCCATGGGACACCCATACCTTGACTACTGTGTCCTGTTCTGGTTTTCCCATTTTAAGAAGGATATATTATAACAGGAAAAGGCAGAAAGAAGGGTAGCACATATTAAGGGGATTGAACAGCTTCCAAATGAGGAGAAATGGAAGACTGGAACTGGGGAAAATGTTCTCCTTAACTATCTGAGGATAGGAAAAGAAGCAATGGGTTTAAATTGCAGACAACAAGGCTTATTTTGGACATAAGGAAAAACATCAAAGCATGGGGTCAAATTGTCTGTAGGGGGATTGTCAGATCTCCTTCAGTGGATTTTAGGAAAAGGTTAGACAAACACCTGTCAGGAATTATTTAGTAGTAAATCACCTAGTCCTCCATTCAGTGCAGAGGATTGGATTAGGCTCATTAGAGGACCTATTGAGGTCTCTCCAAGTCCTATAGTTCTTTGATTCTATGGCCGTTTTAGCTTGGGAAATAAATGACTAAGAGGCCACATAATAGAGGTCAATAAAATCATGAATGCTGTGGAGAAATTGCATTGGGAAGTGTTATTTTCCACTTCACTTAACTGAAGGGCCAGGGTCATCCAATGAAATTAATAGAAAGCAGGTTTAAAACAAACAAAAGGAAGTACTTCTTCACATAACCCAATCAACCTGCAGCACTCAATTACAGGGCAATTGCTGCAAAGGCCAAAAGTATAACTGGGTTCAAAAATACTTAGATAAATTCATGGAGAATAGGTCCATCAATGGCTATTAGCCAGGATGTGCAGGGATACAATCCCATGTTCTGGGTGACCCTAAGACACTGACTGCCAGAAACTCACCCTGGCTAATAGTGAGCCATCACTCAATTAAATTGCCCTGTTCTGTTTGTTACTTCTGAACATCTGGTGTCAGCCCCTGTAAGAATGTAGGATACTGAGCTAGATAAAGAGGATAGTTTTATGTTCTTAGTGTAGTCCCTATTTAAACCCACAGAATTCCCCAGTCCTTTTCCCCCACTTTCTCTAGAGAAGTCTACCCAATCATGTGAAACTTTCAAGCTTTCTTGAAAAAATAGTTAAAAAACTCTACATTTTGGAATACACCCCTTTGTTGCCCTGTTGGAAGGAAGTTATTAAATTTCTATGTGCGTTGAATGTAAAGATTGAATTCACATTACAGCTCCTCCTTTCCAGTTTAAAAGAGCAACAAAAAATGTAAATCAATTTTAGACCTGTAAAGTGTAAAGGGAGCCTTAGTGTAAAGGACTTTAGAGGCTTACATTTTTTATCTCTTATGTGTGGACAGCAAATTTAGTTGCTCTTCTAAAGATTTGCCATTGAGATAATGGACGATCTGATTTAAGTTGCTCACCTCAGTATTTTACTCAGCCTCGCACTCTCAGATTCACAGATTGTCTTTGACATTTTTCTTATAAACTGAAATGTAGTTTTCCAGTGCCATCATACATAATGGAATACAGAATTCCATGTTATGGAACATGCCTATTTTGTCACATTTGTCATAGAGCTTTCATGGACACAATTCAAAGCGAACAGTGGGAAATGTAAATCAACAATTAGTTTAAGAGCTGAAATAACAGCTTTGGTAACATGAAGATATTAGTTAAATAATAACTCTATCTGACATAAAGCCTTACTACTATTTTACCATTTACATTAATCCTGTCTTTTTTGTTTGCTCTATGTTAAGTCATGCAGTGTTTTTGTTTATTCTTTTGGGGATTGCTTGATTGTCCATTATGACAATTGGAAAAAAATACTTAAGTCTCATGTCATTAATTTTTCAATAATAGTTTCATAAATAGATGGTGTTGTAGAAATTATAAAAGCCAAAAAAGACTGCCATAATAAATATCTGCAGTAATGGCTCTCCTGTCAGAGTGTTGTTACCATGAAATAACTCTTTTTTCTTAAATTTTTTAATCAAAGTGGTGCTTTTAAAAGGCGTTGAATTGATGTCACTGACGATACCAGTTGTCTTGCCATAGGAAAAAATATACCGCAAGCAGAAGCAAGGAAATCCAGTTCCATTGCCAATGTGCCTTAATTCATTTGAGATTAAAGCAAGCTACATGTCACATCAAGCTTTGGCTTCTGCTCAGACTGCCCGAGCGTGTGCCAGTTGTGAGTTAGCTGTTTTTTTGTCTATGCGTCTGCTTAAATGAAACTGAATGGTGCAGTCTACTTATTTCACAGACATTATGAAAAATCCATTGGCCTAATTCAAATGCCATAAATGAGAACTCCCACGAGGTTTTATTTTTGGTCACTACTAACTATGAGGTGAAACTGAACGGGTGACTTTTATGTGCTTTAGCTCTTCATTCTATTAGCAATCTCTGCAAATTCCCCATAAATATTGTCCAGACTTATTTACATAGTATCTGGAACAAATCTTAAATGACACACACAAAAAGAGATGTGCTTTTGCGCAAGAGCGTCCATGGCAGTGTGGACACTCTCTTGCACAAGAAAGTTCTGATGGCCATTTTAGCCATCGGGTTTTCTTGCACAAGAAACCCCTGTTGCCCGTCCACCGTTCTTGTGCAAAAAGCCTGCAGTGTAGATGTAGCCTAGGAGTCAAACGTACTTTCAGTTGCTCTATATTAAATGCAGTATAACTCTTTGATACCAGCTACATGTTTTGTTAGTCTATAAAGTGCTACCAGACCTTTTGTTGTTTTTTAAGTTTATCCGGTACAGACTAACTCGGCTACCCCCTGAAGCTCTTTGACTTCAGTTTTACTTGAGTAACTCTCCAACATATTTTCACGGATGCAAATGAAAGCTGAATATAGCCATAGGACACTGGCTCATTCCCGGGGTTTGTTTGCAGTACCGCACTCAGGAGTATTTGTTGTTACTGCAACTGTCCTTGGGGAGAAAAATTAAATTGAGGTATCTTCCATGTTAACTCAACAAAAAGAATCAGAAGCTGAAGATCATATTCTGGTTTCTAAATGAGCCCGGGTGTTGGCCAATGGTAACTTTCTGAATAAAACAAGTAGTCACAGATTGTATAAATGCCATTGATCAGTGTGTTGTGCATGACTTTTGCTTTTATGACCCTAATTATTGCACTGCTGGGTATAAAAAGTATGACGTATGCATAAGCACTGAGCAGCTGATTCCAATTATGTACATTTGCACTGTATTAAAGGGTGCTGCATGTCTAGTAATGATCCAATATGTTATATATATATAATTATATGGAGCTGTAAATTATTCTGTATTCTTTTGTTCATACTATTATGGTCCTATGGGACAAAGAGCAAATTTTGAATGGTCCCATCTAAGCTTTGAAACCTAATGTAGGTTTTGCTACATTATTTGACAAACATAGCACATTTAAAGGTAGCCTTTTTAATAGGGATTGGGTTAAATCCTCTGACCTGCAATAGACCTAGAACCATTGCAAACTTGGTGAATCTATGTTGGATTGATTGCCAACTATAAAGGCCATTAATCCATGCAGATGAGCTATGGTCCCCTTTTGTCCCTTCAATTACAAAGATGACAAATCATAACTTTTCCATTAACACTTTACATGACATACTTTATACAAGATTTGTTGCAATTCTATAACATGTAGCAACAATGGCCACCCTTCTTATATACAGCATCACACCAATGTTTGTCATATGAATTATCACACATCATTAATCTGTGATGCCAATTATGTTGTAAATATAACGTTTATTGGATTTTTTATGTTTATTCCCCATAATTGTTCCACTAGTACACAGATACCAAAGATGTTTGTTAGATTTTTCATTAGATATTACCTATTGTTTCTCTTTATTTTCTTGATATGACTGCCCATTCACCTTCTCTCCCCGCAAATTATTATCCTTCTCATAGTTCTTCATGTTTTGAATTTCCCTTTAGAGGCTTTTGTCTCCTGTCTTGTCAAAGTGTAAAGCCCATCTCATTAAATTGACCTGTCAATAGCTGAAGATACTTTCCCCTTTTTTGAGAGATGAATCCATTTTCTGTTGAGTACTTTTTCTCAAAATTGTATATCATTTTTGAGGAAGCTGGACACCATCAATACAGTGATGGATTCACCTCCACGATATAATTATCTCTTTACAGGCCTCTGCTCTTGACTGGAAGGATCAATAAGAATGCCACTGCATCCCCAAATCTTTCACCATCATTCTCAGAGGCTTATACCTTCTCAGGATTATACGTTTCAGTATCACTATTGTTGCATGGATGAATAGTATGGGGTGGTAGGGCTGAATGATCTTTGGCAATCCTTCTGTAATGTCTTGTATATGGGTCCCTGAAAGGCACCACTTTTCCCAGGCCAGGCCAGCAGATGAATGTGTCCCCCATGCTTTAAAGGGAAGATAATGATTGCCACAATCCTCTGTTTCTTCTTGGGAGTGGTGACCGGAATCTTCTCAGGTGTGGAGGTATGTGGCTTCTCCTTTACCTTTTTGGAGGGATACACTTCATCCCATGTTGCCAGGGTAGCATACTGGTTTTTTAATATATATTTATTCACAGTGGGTTGGGAGCAGAGATTGAGTCCTGCTTGCTGCCAGAAGTAACCAGCAGCCATGTCCTTCTTTCCTGGTGATCCTACTGCATTCTTCTCCAGCTGGATTGTTTTCTCAAGCTTGGAGATTTTCATATGCATATTTTCAGTGAATTCCTCGTGTGCATGGATACTTTTCATCCTAACCATCTCCTCCTGCAGTTCTTACTCTCCTTTCAGTGAGATTCTACCAGTCAGAATTTCTCACATTAGATGGTCTCCTTGGAATAGCTTTCTTTGATGGGGAAATGCCTGCCACAGTCTCTGCCAAGCCACATGAGGAGTTGGGTAAAGTCAGGATTCTCCTTCAGGACATGGGTAATGGTGAAGGCTCCCTGCATTTCCTAGAGATGACCCTGCTTACTGTTTAGTTACTATTTCCTCCACTCTGTTGTATAGTAGAATAAAGGAACACATTCCCAGCTGGCAATACTCTAAGGCTGTGTCTACACTGGGCCACTTATTCCGGAAAATCAGCCGCTTTT